>OY804561.1:15810776-16122204 GCA_963680865.1 Spergularia marina
TGGTAGTGTATCATTACTCGATGAGCTTAGCTACGACTGGTAAAGGTTAAGCCAAAAGTTGAATTTTGATAAGTTGCAAGTTTATCTTATCTAGTTTATCTCAGTATTCAAGTTCCCATTTTCTCCTGTCATTTAAAAAAAAGTTCTCACATTTTCTATTCTGCTTCATCTTTGTACCAACATATTCAGAAGCTGACCTTAAGAAACACATGTATAAAAGTAAAAACTTTTCATTTCGCTTTGATTCCAAAGGTTCGATGTCCCGGTTAAAGTGTTGTTTCATATTGTAAACAAAAGATTAGTCTCCACTCCAGAAAAAAAAGAATATTATTTAGTATAAAAGCTTGTTCCATCATATGCAAGAAGTCAGACCCTAGTACTCGTCGACTAAAATACTTACGTATATGAGCTACTACTTCGTATAACTCTATGAGATACCGATAGTAGTTTACACATTATGCTAAAGCAAGCCGAGCACGCATAAAACAAATGGGTAAATGGCGTACCACTAAGTCACTAACCAAAACCCCCACCATTTCATGTTCGGCGTATGCGTGCTCAGCTCATAAGTTTACGATAGTTCTGTAGTTGTGTGTAGAAAGTAAAGCGTGAAGACGAAAAAGGCGCTATGAGCCCCGTGCATAGTTGGCAGGAATGGAGTAGAATCAAATACTGAATCTCAGGCCAGAATCTATTTTTTTGAAAATTCTGACCGTTGATGACAATTTTGACAAAGTGTCAGGGCATGGGACTATGTAGGGTCCTTTTCACCCTTTCTTTCCAGCAAACTTGACGTGGACTCCCCTCATTTTCTATTAATCAGGGCCCCCTGTTCTTGCAATTCTCTGATTCTCTCTTTAGCATTCTTGGTCTCATCTAGGTTAGATTCGATACCCCGGTTCATTCAATTCAGATCAGATTTAAACGTCTTCGATCATAATAGGGTTAATCAGTATATAATCATTTGGGTTATTTTCAAAATGTAGTTGTCTTATATTCTTATCATCCTTGAGTCCGGCAGACCGATTTACTTAGCAATAATGTGAATTATTGGTTGTTCCGTATCAAACTTTCAAGTAGTGTAATTTAAAGAGGTAATTTAAAATACTTGAACCGAAGATCAAAATTAATGATAGTTTGATCAATCACACTTTGATCATTTTGATGTACTTTGGGGATGTATCTTTGATTAAGATTAACTAATGCTTAATTCTATAAAAACTAATCCTACAACTTTGTCCTCTTCAAAATTGTTTAAACAAAGTGTGTTGTACCATTGACTTCTTTTACAATAATGGCTTTCCTTGGTACATTTTGCAGACAAATTATACAAATCAGAATCAATTGATAGCACCAATCTAAAACTACACTAATAAAAATGAGTTGGCACATAATGTCTCATGGCCATCACCCTTTTACCAATGTATTCGAAGTGTATAAACTTATAAGGGAGAATTTTGTCGTACCAAAATATATCCGGTAGAGTAATAAACCACCTCACTGCCATTTATAATAAACTCGAATTATGATGCAACAAAATAAAAACAAAACATACTCATTATCACTACCTTTATGACTTTATCCAAATGACAGTTTGTAAGGCCTTTAAAATGGATAAACCAAAGCTACTAGCAGTGCCGAAACCTCTAAAGTAATTATTGACTTCTTGTTTGTTAAGTGGAATGAGTAGTTAGTTGAATAATTCATATTAGCAATTATCATTAACTAATTTTATTTCAAATTTAACTCCACCTAATTTCGTTGGGACAATTCCACTCCATTAATCACATACATACCGTCGATGTATTTCTTTCATATATAATTAAGTTACCATTGAACTCGATTTGAGCATATACAACAAAAGCAAAATTTTCAACAAACGGTAGTCACTTCATATTGTTTTGCTTACATATCTGAAAGTGTGTCAATTAAGCTCGATTAACACACACAAGCTAATACGAATTTGTATCGGGAGACGATTTTAACACTATTCGAAATTGATATAACGCGAATATTAATCATGATTAGCGTGGTGCGTATCACGCACGGCCTATAATTAAAGAAAGCAATTAAGCAAAATGAACACAGCAATGACGCGGAAGAGAGGTTACTAGTAGGGACAGACAGACAGACATTACAGACAGCCTAACCCCCTCATTTTTCCTTTATTTTTTTTTATTATATTATTTTTATTGTTAAAATATTAGCACCTGACTTTTTTTTATTTTATTTTTTTTGTTATTTTTTAAAATAAAACGGAAAAACGCCGAAAAATTCAAAACGCCGCTTATAAAAAAACCGCCGGTTTCTCCACCACCACTCTCTCTCCTCCATATTTGAAGAAGAGAGAGAAAAGCAAAGCTTCGAAACCCTAGCTATGGCGGAAACTTCTTCATCACATTTCTAAATTCAACAATCATTCGTTAAATTCAAACAGAACGAAACAAACAAAAATTCCTGCGGTTTTTTTTGTTTATTTATTTATTTGATCGGTTCGTAACTAATTAATTTAGGGGGGAGAAGAAATTAAATGGCGGAAGAGTCGTCACGAACAAGCTTCTTCTCGGTTAGGGTTTCGACGTCGTTACGATCACAAATCTCCCGCGATCCTACTTAAAAAAAAAACGAAAGAAATCAGGCAGCATTATCATCTTGATTAAACATTGTTGTTGTTATTATTAGAATAATAATAATTATATATATCTGGTAAATCGTGGTGGCGGAGGAAGATGGAGAGGGTGAGGAGGTGTGTACGGACGGTGTTTTTCATGGTGGCGATGACGGCGTCGCTGCTAGTGCAATGTTTGCCGGTGTTGGTAGCAATAGGAGATGTAATGGTGCCGTGTATGTTGATATCGAGTTTTACATGTATAAAATGTTATGGAATTAAGGAGTTGTTGCTTCGTCGTTACGCTTTCAATAGCTCTTTGATTGATATTCCCTTTGTCTCTCTCTTCAGATCTCTCCTTATCACCTGTATGTCCACCTCCTCAATCTCTTTTTGATTTGTTTTTTTTTTTGTTTAGCGTATGTTTGAAGTTTTATTTAATTTTGATTGTTGTTGAATTTTATGTGACTATGGAAATGCATTTATCATGTATGTATATGTATGTATAATATATTGCGATTTGTCGAAATGACTTGGAATGTTGGGTGGAGGTGGGGGTGGGGGTTAAATATATGCACCATAGTACCTTAGCCTGAAGTTTTTCGAGTTTGTTTGGTAGCGAATTGCGAGTGTCAATACATTGTGGCTAAATTGAGGATTTTGGGGGAGGGGAAGTAGTTACTTGTGTATTACATGAGAGATGTGTCAATTCTATTGGTTGGTTAGGTCGACAAATCGAAGTTTGACGAACTTGGTGTTTGTTGTTGTTGTTGTTGGTGGTGGTGGTGGTGGTGGTGGGGTGGGATGGTGGGGGTTGGAGGGAGGCTTGGTTGGTGAGTCTTTTTTGTAGCTTGTTATGATTCATGACTATCAGTATGTTGGGGTCGATGTGAGAAATTAGACCAAAGTTGGTGTGCCTGGCATTCTCGTTTGTAGGTTATCGTGATTGATGATTGCCAATGTGCTGTGATTAATGTGAGAATTTGGGCTATGGGATTATGTATGTGAAGTTTTTTTTTAGATTTTGTACCTGGGATTTTTGTCACATTTGCGGGTTACTTAGTTCAACAACTTCGTCTCTGAATTGTTTGGTGGTTCTTTTCTTTTCTTCTCTTCCAACTGATGGGTTGGGACTTGGGAGGTTAGTATTAGAAGCTGTGAGTTGAAGTAGTAGACTGCCTTTGGTATCTTACCTTCATTGATATTTCTGTATTTGAGCACCTTTAAAAGCTGTGTGTGAATTTTAGTTGCCTCTTGTCTGTCGGTGTGCTATAAAAGCGAGGAGAGTTCATTGAGAAATTCGAAATTAGGAGCTCAGTGGGGAACTTCTCTTGTTTCTTAGTAAGGGATGTTGTTTGTCCATGCGCAAGATGGTGAGATCCATAGGCATCGTTTGTGATCATTGTTATGTGCTTATGTCTTCGTACCTCAAATGCTGACTGTCTCTTGTCATGTAATATAATGATACGCTGAACCATGATATCTCTTATAATTCAATAACCAGATTATTGTATGATGGCAGGTGTATATTCTTTCTGTGACGCTCCTGCTCTCTCACATGGGCCATATCTTGGAATTGTGACATTATGCTCGATCTCTTCAATTCTTTTACTATCAGTGAAGGCCTGTGTATTCTCAGTGAATTCACAAATGGAGGCTGATGCTTCCCATTCTCTTTCAAGGCGTATTCTACATTTAAAGAAGTCTTGGGGAATGCCTGTATTGTTCTTGTCGTCTGTAGTATTTGCCCTTGGCCACATGGTTATTGCCTACCGGACTAGCTGCAAGGCAAGGAGGAAACTGCTATTTCACCGCGTCGACCCAGAGACTGTAGGTCTTCTAGTTGTTTCTTTTATGTTCTGACTGCTTGCTTTGAAGTTATTATTTTCTCAAAAGGATGCTATCTTATGATAGTACTCGTGTTTCTGGGGCCCTGGGTGCATGTGGTGATGTTATTTGTGGTGACTGACATTAATATTACGAGAATATACTACAAAGAACTCTGCTGTTCAGTTTTATCTGGATTCAACTTCTTGTGTTAGTATGTATTATATCTATTCAAGTAGAATTCTAACTTCCCTCTCTGTGCTCAACAGGTTCTGTCATGCAAGAGTTTGCTCTCTGCGTATCAAAAGCTTCCAAGGTCTCCTATTCCCTCTACGGCGAAGACCACCCCCAAAAGTGACAGTGAGGCAAGGAAGAAACCTTATGGCCTGGCCCGTTTTGAAGCTGCTTTGCCTGTCAGGTTACTAGCTGACATTGACAGTTTATTCACTACTTGCCAGAGTGTCACACTCCATTACAAAATCAGTATGCCTAGCTCTCCTCCCCGTTCTCTGTCTTCCACAACCTTTGTTGAACCTGGTAGGAACTGCACCCCTCAGCTAGGCATTGGCACTGGAAGGGTGAAACTAGATAGGCCGTTGAGCTGTCTGTCAAAGGCCCAAAACCCTCTGCATAGAAGCTATAGCAATCAGTTCCACTCTTCTTCTTTGTATGATCCATTATTGGACAGTTTTGCCAGTTCTGCTGTTTCTTCTGATGAAATTCCTCTGTTCAATCTTGATGCTGCTGATGACAAGGATCAAGTTAGTGACTTGAGCCCTTTAAAACTGGACTTGGATATAGAGGCAAATGGTCAGTGTGGTATTGTCTTAGTTCATGGTTTTGGAGGAGGGGTTTTCTCGTGGAGGCATGTCATGGGCACACTGGCGCGGCAAGTAGGTTGCCCAGTTGCAGCTTTTGATCGGCCTGGTTGGGGTTTAACTCCTAGGCAACACAGGAAGGATTGGGAAGAGAAGCAACTACCAAACCCTTACAAAGTTGAAACACAGGTACCTTCATTCGTTGTTATTGATTGGAAAATTTTTCAAGAAATATTTGATAGTGCTTTTTTTTTTTTGGCTATGGTTTTTCCCGTTGTGAAGAACACCTAATACAGATATATATTAGGATAAGTTTTTCTAAATGATGATGTTTTGTACATAACATAGATTCAGATAGTAGTACCTTTTATCTGTTTTCATATCGTGACTTTGACTAATTTGCATTGGTGCCCTATTTTCTTAGCAAGCGTTGATGTGTAGTTCGCTTCGTGTTTGATCTTTATGCTTTGTAGTGTTCAATTTTGACGTGATGTTGGTTGTGATTACAGGTGGATCTACTACTCTCCTTTTGTTTGGAAATGGGGTTTTCCTCAGTTATACTTGTTGGTCATGATGATGGTGGCTTGCTTGCTTTGAGGGCAGCCGAGAGAGCACGGACATCTGGAAGTTCTACAAATGTGAGTGGATCTCCTTGGTTTTGATATTATATCTGAATGACGTGGGTTCGCTCTCCATCTGAGGTCTGGTTGAATGCTTGAATGGTTTTGGTTGAATGTTGAATATGTTTAAGAGGATATACTTGACCTTTTTATCCTCTCCACGCGCATAAATATATTAGGCTTTGTGATTGTTCAGTCCACTGCTTAGTTTTTCTGTCCAGCTGCCAACATTTGGGGATTTTTAAGACATTTTCGGACTAATTTGGAGTATGGCTGTTAATGGGGTTGGGGGTTAATACTTAATACTTTTAAGCTGCTAAGTTTTGATAAATGTAGATATGGATAGTGCTTTATTATTCTGTCTGTCTTAATATACTTGGCTACACTGGCTCCATCAAATTTCCCAATTTTCCCCATTGCTTATGATCTTCTAAAAGAAGTTTTCAGATCTTTATTGGTGATGCAATAGTACCTTTGTTTGATTATCATTTCCACAAATTTAGATCATTTGGTGATTTATGTTTTGGGTAAATTGACTTAAAAGTATCTGGATTGTCAAATTTCATATTACCCTTGAAAGTTTTGGTTTTATGTAATTAGTCAAGTGCCGGAACCTAAAGTGAGTTACTAATAAAGATACTTCAAGCCTATTCCAACAATGCCATTTAGTAGTACTCTTTCTAACAACCAAACAAGTTTAGAAACGTCAAGGATTTTGGCCAGCGGGGGAGCTCTCTATATGTTTCTCTCTCGTTGAGTATTAGTATTCAACTTCAGCTCGAAAAAAAAAAACAAGTCAGTTCAGGAGGACACCGGCAAGGTGACCAGATCTCATGAGTGCTAATAAATGGCACGTCAGAGCTCCCCTCTCGAGCTTCAGGCTTTCAAGGAAAATAAGCGTCTGCCGACGAAAGAAGTAAGAATAGCCGGGGCTTGGGGGCCACAGGGGGGAGACATCTGGTTCGAAAGGACCAGGAGCGAATTCACATCGGAAATCGCCAACCGGCCGGGATCATTCAATACGACAGTATGAACACGTAGGACAAAGAGTGGAGAGGGGAGGCGCGCGAAGCGAAGAGTTCATTCTGACTGTTCGACCTCGACCAGAACATCCCCTTCAATAAGTAGCGACAAGTCTTTCTTCATTTTTGAGCAAGAAGCGGAACTACCTACAGGGTATTCTCCTTTCTCAGCGTACGAAGAAGTGAAAGCACATGGCACAGCTTATCGCTGATTGAAGAAGCGAGATATTCAGAATAAATATGTTTTCTAAATTTTTCATAAATGAATGGGGCTAATCTCGTGGATGCTGCTTACCTAGAAGCTCAATAAGTGTAATTGGCTCACGAAGTAGATTATTAAGGGTGCCTTTGATGTGTTGTGGTGACAGCATATGATATGAGCGATGAACATTGCGTTTCACTGTCCTGGCACTAGGCAAAAATCAATTGTGTAAAGCTGTTTAGTTGGCCAACTAATTCGTTGTTGTCAAAACAGTGCTGCTGGACTGTAGCTGGTAATTTGTCAATAGAGCTAAAAAGGAATCTGGTAGACATGGTAGGACTTCCAAATGTAGCAATTAGGATCACTGTGGGCATTTCTCAAAACCAAATATTGTTGCTTAATCTTACTTTGTCAATTGAGACTATATTTCTTCAGTAATCGTTTTCAAGAACTTTCTTATAAATGTGTGGAAGATATGCAGAAGAAAAATGCCAGGCATTAAGGGGATAGTTATCTTGTAGTTTTGAGCAAAAGTATTGACTGAATGCTTTTTGCTGAAGTGAAAAATAGTTAAAAAGAGTCTCGCGATACTCGTTGAAGTCTGACTGAATCAAGTCATTATACCAGTAAGGTGTAGCCTGTATTGCATCTTATCTTTCATTGTATGTCCTGATCATCACTTCTCTCCTGGTAATCAAAGTTGTAAGCTGTAAAGTATTTGGATAAAATCAAGATTTATATAAGCGTGGTCATTACTTTGGACAATGTAAGTGGTTCCCAGAATGAGTGTTTGTGAAATGACATTCCTAGTTAGTTCAGTGTGGCATGTTTGTACTGGTAAAAAACATTTATTTATTGTGTAGCAGCTTGTTATCTTCTGAACTTCTTCTGAGCTTTTGCTTTTGCATTTTTCTGAACTTTTTAGGTTGTGATCAGAGCAGTGGTATTGCTGAGTGTAGATCTGTCTAGAGATGTTGTACCTTCCTTTGCAAGGATTCTTTTACGGACTTCACTTGGGAAGAAGCATTTGGTCCAACCACTGCTTCGAACAGAAATTACGCAGGTCGTGAATCGGCGTGCATGGTATGATGCTACCAAGCTCACAACAGATGTTTTAAACCTGTATAAGGTATAGTCTTGACAGAATTCCATCTCCTTCATATTTTCTGTATCTTTACTTTTAAGCCGAAATTGATGTGTTTTATATGGACATGTACGCATCCTTTCAGGCTCCTCTTTGTGTGGAAGGTTGGGATGAAGCGCTCCATGAAATTGGTAAGCTGTCGTGTGAGACAGTTCTTTCCCCTCAAAATGCTGGGTTGTTACTGAAAGCAGTCCAGGACCTACCTGTTTTGGTTGTTACTGGGGCTGAGGACGCACTTGTCTCCTTACGATCGGCTCAAACCATGGCTTCAAAATTTGTAGATTCTGTAAGTAGTTGTTTCTTTAATTGATCTCTGTCTATATATTATTTTCAACACTTTCATGGCTCATCGTTTGCTCAAGTGTTTACATCCCGGCCTAGCCTATCCTTTTGCAGAGAAGATAATCAGTAGTCGATAACCCCTATTTTGTTATATGCTATGTTGCGATGCTTATGTGAATATGTGATACCTTGTACGACTGGACCTCAATGGGGTACAGGAACACGCTCTAGAAAATGGGTATACATAGTTGTGTGGTTGGCGGAGAGGCTGTGATTCAGACAGCTTCAATTTGGTTGTCGTTGCATAAAATTGTTGCCTGAGAAGCTAAGTGGTGTTTTCAGGTGGGACGGTAGTAATTGGATAATTTTGGATCTGGTTGTGATAAAAACATTTGTCTCGTGTTTCTACTTGTGTTCAAGAAACAAGGGTAGTTAAATGCATCCATTCTCGACGATCATTGAAATACTTCAGACCTGTACCCAAGTTACAAGTTGTAAACAGTATTTTGATAAACTGTGTGATGTTTGAAGTTACACTGCTAGCTAATTTTTTGCTTTCTATCTTTATGGAGACGGTTTTAACTCGCGTGAAATTACCATGCAGAGACTAGTTGCTATATCAGCATGTGGCCATCTTCCTCATGAAGAATGCCCTAAAGCTTTGCTCGCTGCAATGTCCCCATTCATTAGCCGAGCTCTGTTGCATCCAGGAATTCAGGAGTAATAGAATGAATTTCTGACTTGCTTTGCAGCTGGTTCTGCTTCTGAAGGGCGTATTCCTCACAGGATCACCGTGGGGGCTGGAATATGAGGAACAATGTGTTCATAGGTGGCTGGTTTTGAAGGGCCTATTCATCCATCCAGCCTCATTCGAATCCCTTTCCTCCCCGAGTCCACTGAGAAGAAGAGGGGCCAAATTTATCTCTTCCGTGATGGTAGCTCTGCTCGGTGGGAGCTCTATCGCACCCCTGTGAGTTGAGGGGTTTTTGGTGTGAATTCCATGTAAATCTTCCTTTTTATCCTCTTTCTTATCGAGGTACCTGTGAATGCGTAGTAAATTTTGTTGTTGGCCACGAAAGTTGTGGACGATGACATCTCTGTATACATCCAGATCGTTGCCGTAGTTTTTTTTTTTTTTGGTTTTGTGAACATGAAGTAGACACTTTTGTAGTGGATGCGGGTTTAACTCATTCTCAAGGATGAATGATTTGGGAAAATTTGATGATATACTTCTCTAATGAATTGGAGGAAGAAAACCAATCTTTGAGTACGAAACTTTTGCAAAGTTTAGTGCTATCTGTTAACAAGTTATGCTTACACATCCAAGCTTTACGAAGGTGTAAATTTACAGGGTTAGCGTGTTGTATAAGTTTTTTTTTGTTTTTTTTCTTCGTAAGAACGAGCAATACAGAAGAGAAAAAAAGATGCAGCCCATTAACCCTCTTTTCCCTAATGTTTTTTTTCAAAAAGTGCAAACGTTTGATGTGTCTCATATAACCACATACTCCGTAATCCGTATAACATGTCACTCGGCTTGAGCTCAACAGGTTCTAACTGCGATGAGGGTCTAGATACCCGGGCTTCATACTTGTCGGAAATGCTCATACATGGCGGTGACAGGCTTCATACTCGTCGGAAATGCTCATACATGGCGGTGACGGTGAGGTGGTTGGCAAACATGCTGGAGCTTGAGTGAAAGTTTGCTAGCCTTGGTGTTAGGTTTGGTTCGCGTGGTGTGGGCAAGTCCAAGAAACAAGAACAAAAATGATCCGATGAGCTCACTTTGAATGCATGTCACATTATTTGGAAATATACGCCACCATCATTACAATTTTGTTCATGACCAATGACCATGATTTCTTACACAATTGTACTTCCTAAAGTACTGACCTTTTTTTGTATTTATTCCCACTGTCAATACGTTTCATGTCATTATCAACTTTTTTTCTTCTTCTATGAATCATCTCCAATTCACCATTATACGTTGGAAAATTTGTGGGAAACCACCTCCAACTTTCACCATTTTTTGGAAAACCCCCTTATTAAATTTTTTTTTGTGGAGAACCACCAAATATAAATAAAACCAAAGGGTAGAACCACCTCCTTACCCAAACCACCCTCTCACCACCTCTAACGACCACTAGCCACCACCATTTTTACCGCCACTGCCACCACCCACCGCCGACAAGGCCACGCTGACCACCACATTCCCCCGGCTCCATGTCCTCCACCCTCCACGGCCATTTTCTCTCTCCCTCCATCCTCTCTTTCCTCTCGGTTTTCGACCACTACAAGCATGGTAAACGGCGATCGATGACCATGTTGGTGGTGTCGAGGGTGGCTAAAGTGGTGGTTGGTGTTGGCGGGAGGTGATGCGTGGTGGTTAGAGGTGTTGGGTGGATGGTTTGGGTAAGGAGGTGGTTCTACCCCTTAGTTTTGTTTATATTTGGTGGTTCTCCATAAAAAAAAATTAATAAGGTGGTTGCCCAAAAAATGGTGAAATTTGAAGGTGGTTCCCCACAAATTTTCCTTATACGTTGGAGGGTGGAATTGTATTTTTTTATTGAGGGGTTACTTTAATTTCGGAGAATTTGGAAAACGTAGAATTACTTCATATATTGTACATAATTCGTCTTTCGCACTTCTCTGGTCATTTGATAATCTTAATAAAACACTAATTAGAAAGATATATTGACAAATCATTCATGTGAAATGGGAAAAATACTGATATTTGATCAACTACCGAAAATTTCATTTTTCTTACTCACTAAAGAGCATATTCGACAATCACTACTCCGTATATCTAATCAACAATCGGATTTTTAGATGATTTTACTCAATAATGTGAGTAATACGTAACTATAGTAAATCTAACAAAATACACCGCGTTACACACATTATTTACTGCAACTCTGTTACTTGCCACTCTAACACACTTCCTATTACCACCACCACATTTTACTACTCACTTTATTTTTGCTCACTCTTTAAACTCTTCATCTTCAACTCATTTCTATTTTTTGCCATTTTAAGTAAACTTTTGAACCTCATAATCCCCAAATTTTCTGCCGGAATACTCACATTTTCCCAAGTCGGTTTTCCTCTCATCTCTTTACTCTCTGTATTTTTTTACCTGTTCATATTTTGCTTTGTAGAATTATGGGTTTTCATGGTATCTTATGTTTCAAGCTTGTTAATTTAGGTTATTATCTGACATTGCTGATTTGGGTTTATGATTTTCTGTTTGTTTTTGGTCCAAAATTTACAGGGTTGGTAAAAAAGATGTGAACTTTGTTGTTGGGTATGTCTGATCATGATGTTTGCATGCTTTTTTTTTTTTTTTTTTTTTTACTGTAAAATATTGGATATGTCATTATGAAAACTGCCCAGAGATTGTGGAATCATCTTTATGGTACTCTTCAATCTTCATGCTGAAGCTTGAAAGATACGATTTTTATTGGTCTATGTTGTACTAGGGTTCATGTTGATTATGTTGCTCTGCCAGTGTTACTAGGGATAAGTAGAGTGTTGTGTGTTGTGGAAGTTTTGATTAGCCCTTGTTGTCGGGTACGATTCGGTTGCTGATTGATCGTCCGTAATTGTGTGGTTTAGTGATTGTTTAACCTTCAGTTTGAAGGGTTTGATACCAAGTTGGGCTTACATTTTAAGTTTTAATCCCACAGTAAATAATTGGGATTTTGTTTTTTTGTAGCAGTAAATATATAGAAGCTGAGTTTGTTGGTGGCGACGATATGGTGCTTTCTATTGTGGATGAGGGAGTGAAATTTGGAACTATGATTGCTGAGGAGGGTGATTATAAGATATACAAGTCGTTTACCTATAGAGGGGTCGAGTATTCGCTTTATGATGCTGTCAATAGTTTCAGCGAGGGGGCGAAAGAGACTGATATTGGGAAGATTGTGATGATTTGGGAGACTAGTAAAGAGAAGAAAGTGAAGCTTGTGTGGTTTTTTCGCCCCTGGGATGTTGTAAACTTCTTGGGAGGGTATAGGCCAGCTTGGAACCAGCTGTTTCTGGCTTGTGGTACTGGTGACGGGGTTTCTAACATCATTCCGCTGGTACGATTACTATCACACTCGTTCTTGCACGCTGATTATTGGTAATTTGTTGTTCATATTCTCCGTAGCTTACAAGTTTCACTGATTATAAGTTACACTGAGTCATACTCTTAACATACTATTGCTTGGGTGGAGAAATTTGAAATGTTGCCAACTTCATTTACAGAGTGTTTCAGCATTCTTGTAGTATACTATTATGTTTTGTTGGATAGATTAGAAAGAGTCTGCCTTATTACATATTTATGGACATTTTCCTGATATGTTCTTTCATAGCAGGAGGCAATAATTGGGAAGTGCAATGTGATATGCACCTCGAGAGATCGCAGAAATATTCAACCATCCAAGTCAGATGTATTGAACGCTGATTACTTCTTTTCGCATGTCTTTGATGTTGGAACCAGCAAGCTATCTGAGAAGTTACCTGATACAATTTGGTCTGTTAAAGGTTGGTCAAAGTTTGTATCTTAACTTTTTTGTTCTCTGTATTTAATCTCAGAAAAGAATACCATCCTGATGCCCCCTTTGCTAGGTCACAATGTTTGATCATGTATGTGGGGAAATCTAAATCAGAAGCAATATTTTAGAACTTGCACAGTTGACCCATTGTCTATTTTGAGATGAGCGAGTGCAACTCATGGCATTAAAAAAGCTTACTCAACCTTGTTGTAATTGTTCTAGGAACCATTACCGAAATGATTTTTAATCGTTGCTGACTAACCTTGAGGCATTTTAATTACAAGGTATCGATACCATAAGCACTCTAGTTCAAATGTAGGGACTACGATGTAGTTTTACATGCAGAAATGTTGTGGTTACAGTTGGTATCTTGACTATGGCCTTAGATGAGGTAGAATCAATTTTGATTACCCTACTTAATCATGAGCATGCAACATGTAGTTACATTTGGAATTTAAGCGAGTATCCAGTTTGAGTCAATTGTCACCATTAAGAACATTATGTTATAAGTTCCCTGCATAGATGTGTGCTCACAAGTCACAAACATCAGAGAATTTTCCCTCACTCTAGCTAGTGATGTTTCTTGTTTGAAGATTATGGTTTCTGAAGCCAAGTCACATGACAATTCTCCTCTGAGTAAAATTCTCATACCTTGTGCAGTGGAGCGCTTACTGAACCGGGGTCAAGATATACCCAAAGCAAACGCAGTACGCATAAGGTGTAAAGTTCCCGATTCAAAAACAGAAGGTTGTATTTTCTATGGCTGATAACGGTCTCTTCTCTGTAGTACCTCATACATTTACTCTAAGTATTGCTTTGTTATGCTTCAGATACTGGAAAACCATATCCATCTGAATTTCAAGTTCAAACTCCAAGTGACAATGTAAATGTGAAGAATTCTGACGTTAAGGAAGAAACTTTCACAATGTTTGAGCAGCTTACACCAGAAAATCAGCCGCTGAAGAAAAGGAAAGTTTCAGAGGAAGATTCTGAATGTATTCTGAAACCAAAGGTGGAATCTCTTACTGAAATCTTGGATCACTTCTTACCTATATGACTATATGCCTTTACATATGGCCTTCTAACAACTAAAGTATATTTCAGAGCAGGGCATCTGGTGATAAAGTAGCTGATGTGGCTAATGGCAATTTGATCGAGAAATCTCAGAGACCTTCTACTGTGAGTACTTAAATGACAGTTTCTCTCTTATTAAATAATTTTACCTAGAGGCCGATAGAGAGTATCCATCACACATTGTAACTGTTTTTCATTGAATGTCCATCATCCGTTGACATGCCTATTGATGGTTGGTATTGTTCCCAATTATAATCGAAATTCTAGTTTGTATGAATCTTTGCCAAGGCTCTTCAGTGAGCTAGAAGAGCTGCAAGCCTGCAATCCTGACGAGCCTAGACCTACATGTGGTATCTTTGTTATTTACTAAAATGGATCGTTCATCTCACGAGTTGTTAAGTGATAAGTTTGAATAATATCGATGCGTTATACTTATACCATTCGCCTCTTTATCCCTCATATATGTATGGCCAATATCGTGACCTCTGACTGTATGCTTAGGTTCTTGCTGATTGTTGTTATTTGTTTGCAGGATAAAAGATGTTTATGCAAGCTGGTAAGATCTTCTGCTCCCCTGTTTCTTTGTCTTTCCTGTATTTATTTTGTAAGTAAGAGATTGTATCATTTTGTTTTTATTTCGAATGGAGCCAAATGTATACTGCTCATTGGCTTTGGATTTTAATTAAAATAGAGCCAATCTGTGATAATTCTAAGAGAGTATATCTTAAATAGGATGTACCAAAAAATGAGATCACAATTTTTAATCTCTTTTGGATCTGTGATAATACTTAGCATTTGAGTAACTTGGAGAAACAGTTCAAAGAAGAGTCGGTCGTGTTTTTTTTTTTTTGACAACGTCTAAAAAGAAGCTGGTTGTGGTTGTTTCTCTGTGTTTTGCTGACGTGACTATAAACATTGTCTTGAATGTATGGCTGTACTTGCCACATCGATAACAATTCGTCGTTCTTCCCTCTGGTTTCTTTTCATGATAATTACAGCCGTGGGAGGAAGAGATTAGGGTTGCTCATGAGCAGAGAAGACTTGTCACCTTGATTAACTTACATCCATCATATACATCATCTGATGTACAGGTACACTATTAGATAACCTTGATGAATCTTTCTCTAACGGTGTTCCTACTTGTATCCTTGCGAGTCCTTCTTAGTAAATTTATGTAACAATTAGCACGCTTTGCATTACTTGGGCTGTAGTTAGGCAGTATCCCGTTATACATCATGTGTCACATGCACGCCTCAAACTGAGCGTGATGCATAGCCCTAGCACCTGACTGTGCTGTGATATGAATCTTCCAAGTGCGTGACACTGTGAGAGACATATTAGGGAGGGTCTCTCCTGGTAATTTATAGCCTCCTTGTGGTGTTGATTCTTTTTGAACAGAAACGAATTTTAGGCGATGATCTACCAAGTGAGAGTGTTAGAACTCTTCCCCTAAAATGTCCCATATAGTCTCACAGATGGTTATGGGTGTATCTGCTGGAGAAGTTCAAGTTAGTTGCTTTTCTATGTTGTGCAGATACCCCCATGTTCCCAAGCTGTGTCCAGACTTGGGATTTGGTGGGACGTGGAGTTCAGGTTACAAATTCTACTTGATTGATTGTTATAGGTGCAATTCGAGGAGTAGAAATGCATGGAAATATTGCCTGTGGCCTGTGGGGTGGTGGAGCATCAAAGTTGGTTTTAAAATTGTTCTCTCCCTCCATTTCCAGTTCGTTCTGCCTAGTATTCTTAGGACATGTGGTATAGTTGGTTGTATAACTGTTCTGTTGCTTATTGCTCTGTCCTTTTGCTTTGTATATGTATCACCGAGTCAAGCTAATTTGATAGGAGGGAAAAAGGGAACTGCTTTAATGGGTCTCTTTGGAACTATCTTTCACGAGTCAAGATGTTTAGGTAAGACGGTGCAATATGGTATGGTAAGGCGTGGTGAGGTTGTGACTTGTGAGGATATGGAGGCGTGGAGTATTCACAAACTCATGCTAAAACCTTAGTTCCTCATCACATCTACCCTAACGTATTGTTGAGCGATTTTACTTTAAAACTTGTTCTCTAACAAGTTAGGCTTGCTAGAAGAGCTATGTAATTTTGACCTCTCATGTTTACTGAAACGGAAAGAAAAAATTGAAGTCTGAAATATGATGCACTTTGTGGTGAAAATTAGACTGTCAAGCTTGCTCGACTTTGATTTTGGGTACGTGTAACTAGTGTTAAGTTACCATTGCTAAAACGTGTCACGGTAAGGTATAATGGTGTCACAGTGGAAAAATTTGAAACATGACTATTTCAACTCCCAACATTTAGATCTTCACAAGAGTTTTACTGTTTTAGATCTTATTATGAAATGTTTCACATAATTTTTGAGTAAATCAATTCTACCCAGAATATGATACTTTTCCTTCCAACTCTCACATTATTCAGTTTCTAATCCTTAGCTTTGCTCAGAATTTGATCTTTATAGCTTTCAAGTTAACTGTTGATGCAAAGATCATACCTCGTACATCTTTCTCCAATTCATGGCACGGTAAACTCCACTTAAGTTGATTCTATCATTCATTCTACTATGATTCTCTATTGGCCTCTAAAGCTTTGCATTTCCCTTTCAGGTGAAGCGATGGTAATATTCGACTCATTGGATGATGCGAATTTTGTCATCTCGGAACTAAATAAAAGGTGCCTCGTCACTGGAAAAGGAAGGTAGCTTTACCACTACTATTCAAACTTCGTTTTCTTAGTTTTAATAAAGCATTTACAGAATCCTCTAAAAAACGACCAGTTTATAGTAGCATTTGTTAAGGATTCGTTAGTGCATGAGAAATCAAGGGGACTAAGGTCTAAGATCCACTCTATATATACCTACAGCCAGTGTTCCGACAAGCATGGCTAGATTTGTACCAAGTACTAGAGCTGGGTGGGCATTATAACTTTTTACCCTTAGACTTAGCGAAAGGTAAAATGGACCAACAAATAAGTTCAATCAACATAACAGTACATCTGTACATGTGATAATGCCGGCAATAATAGCGTCGGAGTTGCATGCTGGTATACTCATAATTCTGAAAGAAAAAAATTGTTGGAATAGCTTGCCAAAATAAGTTGATTGCGCGCATAAACTGATAGTAACTAAGGAGAGTATAATTTATGAGCGCACCTAACTATGGAGGCTCTATCAGACAAGCCAAGTGCAGAGAAAAGAGGAAAATACTATGAAAGATCGAATCAGAAGCATGGGTGATGGTTTGTTAAATTTTATATATGTACTTGAATGTTGAGATATTCTAGCAATAATGTTTCATGATTGTTTACATGCGCAATCTTAAAAGAATCTGAATTAAAGAAGCAACATGCATGCCTACAATCTTATACTTCATGTCCTATATTATTTTGATTTCATACAAATCACGTATAGTTAATAACAAAGTTTAGTAAATCAGTAGATGAAAGTTAAACTGTGCACATAATACCATGCTTATATTAGGTGCCAATTTTGATATCTCAACAAATCAATGGCTGTTTTCCAAAACTAGTACTAGTTGATACTAGTGTAGCTTGCCTCTTTGCTTTTCCCTTCATACCAGTCATATTCTTTGGTTGCTCTTTCATTATCTTTTTTAGATTAGCTGTCTCATCCCGGCTAATATTTTACGATGATAAGGTCAAATAAATCAGGTAAAAGTAAATTATGTTTTTTTGGAAATCAAACCAGGGAAAAAGGCAAGTAAATACAAATATAAAACTAAACTTCATTCTTCACATGGATTATCTCTCCTATCCATGACACCCTCTCCAACGATATGTTCTCCTCAATTAATAGTAAGTAGGAGTAACTCATATCACACTATGAATTACTAAGATTTTTTTTAATACATTTTTTTTTTTACTCTGCAGGCCAGTTGTTGCTTTCAAAAGCAAACTCATAGAACCTCCTACAGCAAATCATTTTCCTGGCCACATTATGCTTGAATTGTATGAGAAGAAGAAACGTAATGGGAAGGTACTTGCTTTCATACTTACCTAGATAACATTTTTCACAAGTTTAGCTCCCATATATAGTCTTATATTTACACCTTTCCCTCATGCTGCTATTCTTGTTCAAATGAAGGCCAAGGCAGTGTCAACATCTCACTGTGCTCAGCACAATACCGGTGAATACCAAATGGCAGCTCAATGGATTATTCTTCACGAGAAAACTGATCGTTGGTTCAAAGAGTTACACAAGGTGCCACTTATATACCCAGACTTCTTTTCTTGCCTTACTTCGATCTGTAATTACGTGTAAATGTAGTTTATGTTGAGGACTTGAGGAAATGCATGTCCCAAGGTCATGTTTAAGTGATACGGAGTAAGCATCAACAAGTTTTTGGTCTTTAATTTCCATATATGGACAAGAACATCTGCCTGGAAAACTATTTGGGTAAAATGTTGAACCCTAAAAGGAAAAAAAGACAATGCATGTGACCAATTTTTATGTCTCTATCATCTATGATCTATGAGATGATTTGGTTTATGGTCCCAAGGCACACAATAGTTAGAGGAAATGTATGTGTGTGATGGTTTTAGTCTTGAGCTCAATCTTTGAAAGGCCATTTTTCCTTCAAGTGTGTAATTTCAACAAAAGGTAAAGGAGTCCGTATGCAAAATTCATGCTTCAAGTTTAAAAGATGTCGAGGATGAAATTTTGGATATAAACTTTCTACAACAAGATATGATATGCCATCGTGATAAATATCTATGATCCCGGGTGAGATTTCACACCTCTAAGTTAAAAACTCACACCAAATACTTGTAATTTTTGGATGAAACCATTGTTCAGGTCCAACAATAATTTGGTCTTTTGTTTAAGATGGTTCATAAACTTTTTTTGCGCACATGTGTCATAGCCTCATAGGTGAAAATAAAATCTAACTTCCGCGGAACATCTTTTTTTGATGGTTGATCCAGGAACAACAAAAAGAGGCTGCAGTATACCTGAACAAGCTCAAAGGCCGGCAATCAACTGAATGTGCAGCAGTAGCGCCAGTAAGTAAAGAAACTTCTAAGCAGCAAGTAGGAGGTTCATAAGTTAAACAACACTGCACTTGGCGAGGGCGAGCTCAGAAACAGTCAATTGAGCGAACACAAAGAAGGAAGTGAAGCAATTCCGGAGCAGTCAGCTGCAGTTATGTTAACAAGTTAATTTTCAGCATAGCTTCTAGGGTAACTTTTACTGTGGTAAGAAGCTGAACAACACTGACTGAACTAAGTCACTATCTGCTCACGAGAGAGATAATCATACTCGGTCATTGGTTATCACAGTGTAGGAAATTTACCGCTTCTGAGTCCTGAGTCCTGACAGTAAATTAGGTTGGATCCGAGAAAGTTCAATGTACAGCAGGCTATTGGCAAAAGATCACCCTCCAAACATGCTTGTTTTGTTTTTGTGCTCTCAAGCATGATATATATATATATGTATCAAATCCTCAATTCTAGGTCTTCTATGATAATATCCCATCCCAGTGAATCATTTGAGACCTCCATGTGGGGAATGTTTCCGCTTTCCTCCCCATTTATTTCCCATGTTTTTTCAACTTGAGGTAGCTATTTTGTGAATGCTGTTATGACTTTACTGGCATATTTTGTTGTCCAATAGGCTTCTTTTAACTGTTCGAAGTTGGTTGAATACAAGCACAGTAGTTCTCATGAGGTGCTAGATACACTCCAACCATAGTTTGTAACTCGTGCTTCATTGAAACTACTCTGTAGGTTACAGTGCGCAGAAATCTCCTTGAGGAGGATGTTAGAGCTTGCAGTAAGCCCAAAAATTGATGGCTGCAAGACGATAGACAATATCTTGGTTGAGGAGTTTTGTACTATAGCTATGTCTGACACAGATGTGGGAGTCTCCGGCAAAAAGCACTGAAGCAAAGAATACTACATGAGTAATAATCGTCCACGAAAATGGCTGATATCGGGCCAACTGACCACCAAAAACGCCTTCATGGCCAGTCCACAGCAACCACTGCCTAGGTTATTGCACCTAAGGTGCACGCTGGTTCAGTCTTGCTCCTGTAACCTAGGTTTTGCAAGAACACATGATCGTAGCACAACTTGTTACGCTAATTGCTGGGTTACCATCAGCATGAGGACAGTATAGAATGGTTACCGTATTCCATAAAAACATTTCACATCTGGCTTTGCATTTCATACGCCTCGAGCAAAAAATGAAAGAGCAAAATGCAACTCCACATCATTCCCTAACCGCAATGAGCAACAGGCAACAGAGTTTCATTACGAAACCACATCAACACTGATAGGTGAGCAACGTTACACAAACATATAGACAATGTGCGAAACTGGACAACTAATCAGAATTAACGAACTGGAACATGTCAGCCACTACAGAGCACACCTAAAAAGCACATCAGAAACGCTACAGACGCTCTGTGGCCAATATAAATAGAAAAGACACTGACTACTAGAAAAAAAAGTCCCTGTCGGTTTCTGCTATTCTCATTCGTTCTTCCAAGATTTTGCATGCAAATGCAGACATCCACAGAAGATCCTAATCCTTGGATGACTTGTTGATAAGAGACTTGTGAATGTGCGGAATAACTCCACCACCGGCAATGGTTCCTTTGATCAGAGTATCAAGTTCCTCATCTCCACGAATAGCCAGCTGCAGATGCCTAGGGGTGATACGCTTCACCTTCAGATCCTTACTGGCGTTGCCTGCAAGCTCCAACACTTCTGCAGTCAGATACTCCAATATAGCTGCTGTGTAAACAGCTGCTGTTGCCCCAACCCTCCCATTTGCAGAAACCCTGGTCTTCAGCAGACGGTGAACACGACCCACGGGAAACTGCACAAAAACAATGTGGTAATTATTCAATGAGCAGAGAGTCACAAAGGCCCAAAAATTCAAGTCCATCCACCAGACTAATGCAAGAAGTATATAAACATGAGAACCTATTAAGATCACGCATAAAGTCGTAATCTCAATGTCACTTTCAGTAACATACTAAACAGATAACCTAACTCCGTAACAATGGATGTCATAGACTAAAAGCCTGGAGACAAAATTACTAACTCCAGGGTAGCTACGTTGTCTGGCAATTCCAGAATATGACCTATTTAGCCAACATGATATGATTTTAATTACGTCTTTTGCAACAAGAACCAATGCAATGATGGAACTTGTCTGATTACAACAGAATCGAATGATGCTAAGAGATACAGTGAAACAATGTTAGTAAGACTTTGACAAATAACAAAATAAGTGAAACATCCCTCACACCATTCACATACTGCCATCTCAACCCCTGTCCCATCCATATTTTCCAAGTTAGTTGTCAGGCACCTTGGCCATACAGCTCATAGAATTGGGTTTAAGGAAATCCACCCTTGGTTTATTCCATTACGGCTACTTTTCCAGTAATATTACTCAGTCAGTCAATCTCAGAGCCTCAAAACACCCATAACTCCTCTTTTGCAGGTGTTATGATCTAAAGGCTAAACTAATTCATGAGTTTTCATAGTCCAAGTTCCAACTGAAGTATGTCAATGTAATAGGTAGCCTGTAACAAACATGAGTCAATGGTTTTCCCAATCTGGACTAGCATTATTTTTCCATTCAACAATCAAGATACCCTTAATCCTTACAACAGTCCTACACCACATGACCACGGTGAATGTTACCAAGATCGCCCTCAGACAACAAAACCATTGTCCATTGGTATACTCCTTCAACGCCATAAAATATTTGGAAGGGACATTTCTTATATCCCAATACCTCTCTTTTTCATGCTAAACCAATAGGCACAAGGACTACAGCTTTTCAAATATTCATAAGCTCATAAACTATACACCACAGAAAGAAAATTCTGTCACCCAACCTATCGCAATCTCTACGGTCTAGCCCAGCATTTAATGGAGAGCATCCTTAAAATAAATAAAAAATTAAAAAAAAAATCTGATTGGATGCATGTCCCTCAACAGAGCTCCCAAATCACCAAAAGTGTTTTCACCCTAGTTGGTAATACGAGTCACTCCTTAATTCTTCAGCGACATCACTGGGTAGCATGGTAGAAAAACAATTCTGATAAGTTCAACTAATTTACTAACTTTCTCACTTCTTCAATCACTCAATTTGATTTCACAAGAAACTGTAAATGGAACATTTTTACATTCTTTTATATTTACCTTTGGTAATTACCCCGCCTTATGGCGGGAGCCTTTAAGGCGCTGGGGTAAAGTTGTTGTTGTTGTAAGCCTTCTAAAAGAATGTCCCCTAGCTGAATTAAACAGCAGCCTGTTTTACTATGCCCTAATATATTCACACTCCCAAACACATATCCTCACCTCATACTCAAGAAGACTAGAAAATAATTACCCTCAGACGCTTCAATTAAAACCGGAAAAGTAGCTCCCTAAACCAGAGGCTCGTCCAAAGCAAAGGGAATTAACCAAACTCAAATCAAACCCAAAATTCGCCAACCATATAACTACATGTCAAAAGCAAGTACTGATTATCAAAGCTGCCTCTCGCGGCATTCCCCCAATATCGATTCCCCCAATAAACTGACAACAGAACAAGAACAACACCAGCAGCTGCGCTAACAAGTCCCGGCACATCGGAAATTCCCCTTTGGCCACCACCTCACAGTCACCTCTACGAAATCACTCGCGGCATTCCCCCAATAGCGATTCCCCTAATAAATCACACCCTCGAAAAACAAAACACCGACTACAGAACAACACCAGCAGCAGCTGCCGGTATCAAGTCCCCCAATATCAAATTCCCCTTTGGCCACCACCTCTACGAAATCACTCAACAAATCAACCGGACATTCCACAACAACATAACAAAATCCCTTTCTTCTCATACACTCTATCTCAATTCTTAGTACAATGAATTTCCGATTAAACCAACATCAAACAAACCAATCAAAGCGTAACATACAAGTTCAAAAATTAACATCTCATGCAAATAAAACACCAAAACAAACAAGAGAAAATTAATACAGCCGAACAAAGTCAAAACCCAACAACTATCTTAACCCAAGATCAAAACTTTATAACATACAATCATGAATTAATAAAATCAACAAAAACCCATTAATTAATTCCAACAAAATCAAACAAAAAAAAACCCACAAAAATTAACAGTTTTCAACAGATCTACATCAAATAAAAATGAAATCGAACCTGAAGACCAGCACGAGAGGAGCGAGAAACAGGGGCTTTTTTGTCTTTGTCTTTGTTTGCACCTGATTTGCCACTAGTAAGCAGACCCTTTGCACCTTTTCCTGACATTTTTTTTTCTGGGGTTTTTTTTTTTCTTATTGGGTTTCCCTCGCAAAAATTAAAAGAAGAATTGAATTGAATTGAATTGAATTGGGGGAATGCAGAAAAAACCCTCTCGAGTTTGAAATTGGGGAGGAGAGAGAAAATCCTTTAGCTATTTACCCCAGTGAGTCCAATTGGATTTGGATATATCTATTAGAATGACGAAAATACCCTTACCTAACCTTCTTTTTTTTTCCCTCATAGGACAACACATACCCCTGTATTTATCTGATTTGGCATTTGGGTTTCTTACGTACAAAAAAAATATATATATTTAATGACATAAAATTAGTAAGGGTAACGGTGACCATTTTTCCCTTACACTTTCGTCAATCGTGCAGCTGAATACCTTACCTTTTAATTCAGCAATTTACCCCCTCAACTTTTTTAATTCGTGCAATTTCACACCACCATCTATTTTTCAACTAATTTTGTGATATAAAATATTTTCCTAAATTCACAAAATATATAAAAAAAAAAAAAAAAAACATCTGCCCGTTCGATATCACTGTCGTTTTCACTTTTTGAGGTTTTTTTTTTTTTTTGCATAAATTTTTTAGTTAAATAAGTTACAAAACTAACTTTGAATTGTTTAGTTCTATAATAGACATATTGAAAATGAAAATCGGCAACTAAAAACCACTTATTCTGGTTTTCAAAAACGGGACTTGATTTAAAAAAAAAACTGAAAACAGAAAACGATACCAAACAGGCCTTAAGTTATTATACATCAGCTTTAGCCGAAAAAATACAAAATCCAAAGCAATAAAATAGTGTCAATTTTCACTATCCATCGAGACAATAAATTCAAAAACACGAAAATTGGAAACTAAAGTTGATCAAGACATTGGCCTCAAAAAAAAAAAAAAATTGATCAGGACATGCTTTTAGGAATGTGGCTTCTTTATTTGACTGAAAATATCTCCCAATTCTATGGAAAGAAAGAACACATGATTGCTAAGACAATATCTCCTTATTACATGTGCAATTTTTGCATAGTACTCTTTTGTTCTTGGTTACATCTTCTTTGTTATATATTATCACTGTGTATGTGAAATCAATATCTTTTTTTTTCTATATAGAAAAATCAGGGTTGATCGATCGTTCCAGGATGTTTGAATCAAGTTTCGTTATCACAATACTACTTGTGACGATTGAAATTTGTGCTTTCGTCAGTCTAGGGTACAGTAATCAGACGCAGAAGTTTTATAATAACCACTTCGATATTCTGTTTTGGAGCAATGGTGCTGTGCTGATGGCAATAGTGACAGTAGTGGCATTTTGGGAGCCGATTTCTACATTCTTTCAGAGTACAGAGACAAACTGCTACCAAAGTAGAGCTTAATTTACTTGCATAATGTTGTACGCATTCTAGCTACTTTTCTCTTATAAATGCGTATGAATACGTTGCTCTTACTCCCTTGTTTTTTTAATAACCATTGTGGGCAAAAACAGTACTTTAAGTCTATTATTGATACCATTTCATTGAAATTCAATCAAAATTTCAACACATTCAGACCAGTTCAGAGTCATTCAAATTTTCGTACAGATTCACCCTTACCCTTATCGTTAAGCTTAACCTCATTCTCATCCATCTAATCTTTAAACTCGTATAGATCACTCACAAATGCTAATCTCATACGAGATGACATAAGTGCAACATGTTTTAGAATTCTGTCTTGAACCTCAATCTTGCAGAAACCAACAAATCCAACAAGTACATCATATCATTGGGCAACTCTGTTGGGGTGTTATCAAAAGAGCCTCCTGATCGAAAATGATTCCTACACTTTTGAAATTCTCTCACACCCATCTTACCTTCACACTCTCAGCATTTGGTTCTCTTAAACTAAAATTCCAAATATTAGGAACTCCATATATAAAACACAAGTTCTCCTAACTCAACTCTTGTATAACAAAACCCCGCTTATGGATATAACAAACTACAGACAGAACCCATAAAAGATGTTCCTGATCTTCGAAAGAACACAAGTTGCAACTGAGTTCCCATCACCTACGCCACATTCCTTAATAATCTTTCATTTCTTACTATCAGATTATGTTAGATTTCGAACTTTAAGATCAAGTAATAAAAAGAAATTAATTATATCATTAATGAAATCTTTTTATCCCTACGCTACGTCCATTTATATTGTGTTATACTAAATAACAAGACGCTATGTTCTTATGTATATGAAATTGGTCCATTAAGAGTCTTTCAGAACTCGCAAGCTACAACGATAATACACAACCTCAAATCAATAACATCGAAACCCCACCATTAAAAATTTCCCAGAATATTACAAAGCAAAAACTTAAATTGTTCTCGTTTTTTTAGTCCTTTTACGTCGTTTAGTTTAGAAGATTCGGGTTTCGATCCTGGTCGTTTAATAGAGTCTGCTTATATGTAACACATCCTCGTACTTTTTTTTTTCTTTGTATTTGGAACATTATAGAAAAAGGGATAACATGTTGTTGTTTCCGTGAACTTAGTAAATCGATCATCGTAATTGGTAATTTAGAGTAAGCGAATTTTGCTATTCTAATCGGAGAAATTATTGTTTACATCTTGTGTAACTCTTGTAAACTTACACTAGCAATAAAATTTTGATATGTGTCATTTTTAATTTTAAAGGATATTTTGTAAACACTCCCTTATAAAAGGTTGGGTTCGGCATGACCAAACCTTACGGCATGACTACCGTCTAACACGTGACTTTAATCGGATTTGTCTTTTTTCTTTTAATTTTTTTTTTTGCCTTTTTTACATATCCCACTACTCTCTTCTTCTTACGTTTCAATGTTTAGAGCGACAAAACGCACCTAAGACGGTGAAAAGAAAAAGAAAAATAAGACAAATTCAACTAAAGTCACGTGGTAGACGGTGGTCATGCCGGAAAGTTGACTTTTTGTGGCCGAAAATATTCATTTGGTAGTGTTTGACAAAAAATTGGTTATATAAGGGAGCGTTTGACAAAATTTTCTTTTTTAGATATGCAAATGAAACTAAATGGAAAATTTGAGATCCAATATCTGGAATATCTAACAACAAATATTATAACCCTCTCTCAAAAATTCTAGAATAACCGCCGGTTAGCGTCGTTATACTAAAATATTAGATCGATCTTAGCTTGTCCATTAATTTTGTAAAAGGACATGTACGTACAAAACAATATAACGCTAGTAGGCTAGCTTTAGCTTGCGAGTCCTATAAAGATAAATGGCTGAACATCCAAACAACGTTCCGAGAAGCACGGCTACAAGTATACCAGTTACTATAAGTTTGTGGGCAATATAATACGTATGAACCTTGGTATCTAAATTCACTATTAGGTACCAACCCAAATAATCAAACACCATGACAACGCATAAGATGAAGGCGGCACATCCGTCCTTAAATTTCACTTCTTCATTCATATTTTTCGAACCTAACCTGTTTTACAAAAAAAGAAATGGTTAGAATATATTATTATTCGTCCGTCTATAAACTGCATAGAACCACTCATTATTTATTATGTTGAAAAAGGTGTACCACTCGATCATCCGTTAATTAAAAGTTCAAAAAAATTGGATGACTGGTTAGATAAAAGTCTAATCTAACGGCAAATTATTACATGCTACTTTTTTGGAACTTTGATTAATCGTGAGTATATACACCCTTCTCAAATGCGTGTCAAGCGGTCCTACGGAGTTTATAGGCAAACGGAGAATACTATAGCTCAACATGAAAAAGAATATGATTGCGAGTACGAAATGGTACAAGTACTAGTTAAGGAGAGTATGATGGATGTATAAACGCACCTAGTTATGGAGACTTAAACAAGCTTGGAGAGAAATGGTAAAGACTAGGATGTGAGAATGGCGAAAGTATAGAGAGTTAATTACTGTTTTGTTAGGCTTTATATACTCCGTATGTAATTGAAATTAAGATATACTATCTAGCAATAATGCCTTTCTCTTACATGCGCAATCTAGAAAGAATCTGAATTAAAGAAGAAACATGCCTACAATTTTCTATTTCATGTTCTTTAATGTATATTATTTTGATTTTATTTTCCAAATTATATTTATATAGATCTCTCCATAAGAAGTCACATTATTCACTTTGCACTCTCAAAAAATCTCGCGAAGAAAAGGTTGCAAAAAGTTAAAAAAAAAATCTTAAAGAGGAAGATTTATAACCTTACTTAAAAAAAAAAAAAAAAAAAAATTATAAACCTTGCAGAGAAGCGAGGAGAGCGAGAGGGAGGGACAGTAAAAGTGCATTTTTTTTGTAATGTCAAGAATTTTATTGACTTGGTCTCTAAGGTAAGTTGGGGGTTTGAACCGATGAAATTAAAGTTTTGTTTACGAGTTACGACAACTAACTATACTATTCCGATTGTAATGAATTATGAGAAACAAATTAAATTGTCTCGTTTTTTCTAATGTGTACGCATTTTAAGGGCTTGTGTTAGGAGCATAAGCGATTTGTGGCAATCTAAACAAATTAAAGTCACGAACTAAAATTGTGTTTTATTTCGATCACAGTATCTCTTTAAGCATAACAATAGTAAAAATGAACTTCAATCAGTTCAAAAAAAAAAAAACTCGTAATCAATAACTAGCTAGTAACTAAAGCTTATGAATTTATAATAATCCTTCATTTTTCCACTGCCACGAATAGCTAATGTTTGGTCTGAAATCCTTAACAATTTCAAATCAAACATTAACAAGTGTATAAAAACAAAGGGAGTATAATTAATGAACTAAACAACGATAGTGCGTGGTTTCTGTCTGCGTTTCCTAATAATTTCTAGGATAACTAAACCACCAACGAACGTTAGGACAATCACGACCGCAAGTACAATATTGAGTGCCGTTTGGTGAGCATGATAAGCCTTATGAAGCTTGGCATTGTATTTCACTACGGCTGACGAAACGAAAAACTCAATCATCGCAAAAACGCCTACGATAGTGAGGCCAATGGCGTCCCATATGGTAATGCCGTTTCCCTCCGTGCAATATGCTTGGTTAGCCATAAGTAGTGTACGTAGAATCAAACCGTAACCTGTACGTTTTGCAACAAAAAAAATCGTATCGTTAATTAGAATAGCTCCCAAAAAAAAAACGAGGATAATGATTAAGGAGCGTATGATGTATAAGCATACCTAGCGGTTTTGGAGATACAAATAATTAAGAGCCGAGAGAAGTTGTGAAGATTAGGGTTATTGAAGAACTAGCTAGCTAGCTAAAGACTAGAGTATGAAATGATCTTGTGTGGAAGGCAAGTTTTTTTTATTGCGGGGGCAATCTATGAATTCAATTTTAATAAAATTTGATCACAATAATATATAAGTCTACATATAAATTTAAATTGTGGAAAACTAAATCAAAATATAACTTATCAAAAGCATGAAATATAATATGGTACGAATCTTGCTTCATTAATTGAGATTCTTCCCAAATTGTGTGTAAGAAGATAAAAGAAAAGGCGTACTTTAGTGTAAGGAAAGTGTACATGTAGTATAAAATAATAGAGTAGAACAAAAATAATGACGACCATCATTCTAATTAAGCTCGCACTCTCTTGTAGTCTTCACTATCTCTCTCAACGCCCTTTTTTTACGAACTATTATAACTGTATAACAATTTTTATATATTCGTCGTAAAACAGGTTTGATTCTACAATTATGAGAACACGAAAATGTAACCTCGTCCTATCCATCGTGGTAAGCCTTGTTATGATATCTGGAGTTGTTGGGTGGTACGAAATATGTGGGTTAAATGCTAAGACTCGAAAGTTTTTTAATACCCACAAAGCTCTAGTATACGCTACACTAGGGGTCACCGTTATCGGAACGGGGGCAGTAGGTCTAATTTTACACATTTGTGGGGACCTCAAAGGAAGGACGAGAGTGATTTCTTCCAATAGCGGAGATTCAGTCTAATTAAGCCGAGATCAGGACATCAGGTAGAGTAGTAGAAGCATCGATGATCGATCTTTCACATGTACGACGATTAATATTTATTTTGGACGATAAAATTAGGCGGAGATCATAATGTATTGACACAAGTTAGGCAATAAGTTTTGTTTGAGACGGTTTTATTGTGAGACATCTTTTACGATTTAAATGACTATTATACTTCTTTTAGTGATGGTACTGTTTCAACAAATGCAGTTAGTTGTAAACTATAGTCATCACTAAAAGTATTACAACGACGGTCACAAATTATCTTAACCAATTAGAATAGTTTTACAATAATTTACTATGAGACCGTCTCACATGAAATTTTTATTGTAGTTATCAATTTTCGTGAGAACAAGACAAATGAAAATAATCGGGGGAAGGGAACGAAGAAACTAACATTGGAGCAAATTAAAGTGAGAACAAAAAAAATAATTGTTGACAAAAGATGTAAAAATTTGGGCGGCAAGAGTAAAAAAACAAGAGCGACGAATGTGGGATACTTGAAATGTTCTAACACTAACGCGCGGTGATTCTTAGATGCGTAATCCGGAAAGAATCTCTCAATTAGAGAAGCAATATTCCTAAAACTTTATATTTCATGCATCATGCATGGTCTCGATCTCTTGATAGGGTAAATAATTTGATTTAGTTTTCCAAATTGAATTTATTTTAATCCCATTTTGCACAAAAGGAAAAACGATTTTCCAAAGATAATACTAGAGAAAAGAGGAAGGAAATTTGCCGCAATAAACAACGTGATTTGCACTAACTTTTCTTTCTTTCTTTCAAAGTCTTTTATCTTAGCACGTGATTGGAGGGGTACACAGAGTGGGATAGGAAAGTGGAACGGGTGATCCACACTGGATAACCGTGATAATAACACCTATTTCTTGTATAATTTCATAAAGTAATAATGCTCGTATTATGCAATTCAATGAACTCATAATGATAACAACAATAATGATGTGTTCATAGTCAAATATAGCTTAACTCTTTTTCTGTTTTTTGTAAGGAACAACGACCATGATATTTCATTCATTCATGTCCACGTATATATTTAAACTAACAACGTAAGTACGTAACGACTAACGAGTAACGAATAACAATACATACAACTACGTAAGTACGTAACGAGTAACGAATAACAATACATACAACTAACATTGCCGAATAAAAGTTCCTCTAATAATACTAGTATAAGCTACATACTTACTACTACTACGAGCTGAGTATACTCATAATTCCGAGATCACAATATAATTTGCTACTACTACGGGCGAGGATGAGCTATCTATACGTTACGTAAAGAGCTTATATATACTTGATCTTCTATGGCCATATGTACGTACTCGGCTTCAATTAAACCTCGGTAATATATGAGGGCACGACTTTTTCCATATCTCTTCGTGTCCTACCAAAATGAATACATGCAGCTAGACCCGCTGTTGCGACAAGCACGGCTAAAAGTAGACCCAATTCTGTTTTCCACCCACCGTGTGCATTATAAAACTTCTTAACCTTTGGATTTGACCCGATTGGGAACCAAGCTACTAATTCTACGAACATAACTAAGCTTGTGATGATGACATCGGTGTTAAGTTTTTGTACATTCACCATTGTTGAACCAACCCTGTATTAAAACAAATTGAAGAAATTGTACGTTAAAATTAATAGCTAGAGTTGGATAATATTTGCAAAGATACAAAAGAATAGTAATTAACAAGATTATCGACGTTTGAGAGTACCTAATAGCTGCGCAATGAGGAGTGGTAAAGACCAAAAGAGATTTAGGATCGGAGATAGAGATTTAGGATCGGAGATTGTTGTTAAATACTCCGTCTTAGGTTATTCTAGAATTTTTTTTATATGAGACGGGGTTTTTTTACATGCACAATCTGGAATAAATGTCCATATTCCAATATACGGATCATATATTTCATGATGTTATGGAATCATAGGTAAATTTGATTTCATTTTTCCAAATTTTAGTCCGTGAATAAGAAGTTTCAGTAAGTTTGGTTGGTATCCCAACACTTTGCACAAAAACAACAATGCAAGAAAAAGATTAACATAAACGAGGGAAATATTAGTTTGGTCTCCATGTTTATTTTTTCCTTCTTTGTTTCCTAGAGCAAAGTTTGTTTATGGTACGGGAACCGCTTTCTAAACAACTTTTCGTAATATTCCCCAACACGTTTCGACCTCAGCAAAAGAAAGAAAAAGAAAAAACTTTTACGGCAACCTGGAACAAGTGATGGACTAGAGTTAATAGGAGCATTAGCCTAATCAACAATTTAACAGCGACATCATCATCATCTTTGTCCTAACAAATTTTGTTTAAAATGCCAGACAATAGCGCGATAATCAGAGAAAATCTAATCCTTGGACGACTTGTTAATAAGGGACTTGTGGATGTGCGGGATAACTCCACCACCAGCAATGGTTCCTTTGATTAGCGTATCAAGTTCTTCATCTCCACGGATAGCTAGCTGCAAATGCCGAGGTGTGATACGCTTCACTTTCAGATCCTTACTGGCATTTCCTGCGAGCTCCAATACTTCTGCAGTCAGGTACTCTAAGATGGCAGCCGTGTACACAGCAGCAGTAGCACCAACCCTTCCGTTAGCCTGAGCCCTTGTCTTCAGCAGACGGTGGACACGACCCACAGGAAACTGCACAGCAACAGTAAACCGAGGATTTTAACAAAGTTCAAGTAGCCCAACAATATATCTAACATCAGAGTCGGTCATATGTAGTAAACACGTCCCTTATCCCCCCCCCCCCCCCCCACGCCCCCTCATTTCCGAGACATTTCAGTCAAATCACAGAGTCCTGAGATTCTGTGAACATTAGATTCAGTTTTGTTCAAGCAAAAAGATCTCCTAGGACAAGTTACAGGGTAAACTAGTAAAGTTCAGTGCACTGGTGCAGGTAACTTCAGCTAGTACTACAAGTCTAAATCAGTCTCGTCTTCCATCCAAATTCAAGAGGAAAATGCAACCTAACCACTGAGGCACTGACCACCCAAGGTCACAGAAACGAGTTCCCAATCGAAAAATGACTCGATCAGCCTAATGTGGTATAACAACAATAAGGGCGATCCTAGAACCCTCCAAAAAACTCATAGCTCGAATCAAATGTTAACAATCCAAAAGAACGGAGGGAGTATAACAACGATAAGGACGACACTAGAATCCTTGAAAAATCAGAAACCCATTTTTATCAAACCCATCAAAACCGTAATTTGACCAACTTTCAATAATCCCTGACCACTGACCTCCCTAGAGTGTCAAATACACTTCCAACAGATGCCCACCATGCTAAACATCATCACAAATTCTAATCCAATGTTCCCAACAGTCAGCTAGAGCTAATCAGAATCAAATTTTCACCAAAAATTGTTGCTTCTTTCACAAGCATGATATCAAATTGACAACAAAGTAAGCCCAAATTCATCAATTTTTACCACAAATTTAACAGTCGGAAGTAGTCAGTAAAGATAACAAATACCCACAGGCCACAAAAATTAATATAACCAACACAAATAAACAAGTCTAGATCTGAGAAAGAAGCTTAAAAGAGAAGAAACCCAGAAAGTGAGTAAAAACCTGAAGACCAGCACGAGAGGAACGAGAGATAGGGGCTTTTTTGTCTTTGTCTTTGTCTTTGCTTGAACCTGAAGCTTTCCCTGTCGTTAAACCCTTTGCTCCTTTTCCTGACATTTTTTTTCTTTTTTGATTTGATTTCTGGAGAAATAAAACTGAAGGATTGGGAGAGGATGAGAATGGGGAGGAGAGAGAAAAGGAAAAGGAAAAGAAACAGAGGGAGGAAGGTGAAAGATGAAAGGTCAATGACATATTTGCCCTTGGTCAGATGGGCCAAAGTAAAGAGTTCTGGGTAGTTGGTTTTACTTGGTGAGGGGTAATATCGGAGTTTTTAAGTTTTCTCTTCTCCACCTTTGCTATTCATCGTTACGTTTGTTGTGTAGGAGATTATCAAACGAGCAATGCGATTTTGATTTTGGGACATGACATGTACACACTTTTTTTTTGTAAATTTAGAACGTCAATTGTAATATTACGTGTTTCGTGAAATCTATTACTCCGTATGTGTTTCAAACAAACTTCAAAGTATTATCGAGATAGTGCAAATACTCGAAAACCTCTATATCTCGCTTTCTTCAAAGTGAGAATTTCAGTACAAACTGCCTAAGACAAAAATTAAAAAAAATACATATCTTATAAACTCTTGGTGTCATTTTATCGTGTACTCCATACGAGATACGACCAACGAACTTTGGGGAAGAAGAACCTATCAAAATTTATTCGTGAGACTGTGTTTTGGACTTCTTTGAGGTCTCAGACAAGTAAATAAGTATTAAACAAGCATTATAATTCAACAAGGGCGTTTGGTCTAGTGGTATGATTCTCGCTTTGGGTGCGAGAGGTCCCGAGTTCGATTCTCGGAACGCCCCTGCCAAAACTTTTCTTTTTTAACTTGCCCCGTTACGAGATCGTTTTTTACATGGCGCGTTTGAGCTGAGACGGAGGGAGTACTCCGTATCTTTTGTTCTTTTTATACCCGAATTTTCTTTTCACCTGACATCATAACTTGTCTTTGCCGGATGATTTTACTTTGTAAAAAAACTGTTAGGGAGAATTTACTTTGTAGCTAACTTTTAGGATAGAAAGGGCCGTACTCATAAAGTCACAAGTATATCGAGTCATCGCCTCATCGGAGTCATATTCGTTGGTCTAGTTTATGAAGTCCCACCTTGCACTCACTAAATATTTAGAAGTTGTTTGGAAATAAAACGCGACTTGCTGTTTGCCTGAGATTCAAGACAAATGCCCGAATCGTAAAACATATAAACATGGAAGATCTTATACAGGTGATGAACTGAATTCGATAGGAGTATTAGCCTAACCATTTAACAAAGCATCACCGTCCTACTCATCCTACGGAAACGATCTTTGTCGGAACATTTTTCGTTCAAAGCGCAGACACTAGAGCATATAGAAGGTCTAATCCTTGGAAGACTTGTTGATGAGGGACTTGTGGATGTGAGGAATCACTCCACCACCGGCAATGGTTCCTTTAATAAGAGTATCGAGTTCTTCATCTCCACGAATAGCCAGCTGCAAATGCCTAGGCGTGATACGTTTCACTTTCAGATCCTTACTGGCATTCCCAGCAAGCTCCAATACTTCTGCAGTAAGATACTCTAAGATGGCTGCTGTGTACACAGCTGCAGTAGCACCAACCCTTCCGTTAGCTTGAGCTCTTGTCTTCAGCAGACGGTGCACACGACCCACAGGAAACTGCACAGTAACAGTAAATCAAGAGTCTTAACAGAGTTCAAGTAGCCAAACAATATACTAATTACATCAGAGTCACCAATTACCATATGCAGCAAACAAGTCACTCTTTAACACAACTGCTACAGGGCAAAGCTGAGAAAATTCAATTAGAGTTTCTGCAAAAGGAGCTCATAAGTCCTAGAAACAAATTGTAAGAAATACCTACAAACGAAACCCCTGAATCTCAATCCCCAGAAATACTAGTGAATTCGCGCAAGTGTTTCAGCGCACAATAATCTCGTATTCCATTCAAATTCAAGAAGAAACCACAACCTGACCTCGTAACGCACAAGCCACACAACAGGTTCCCAACAAAAAAGGATTCAATCACCCCAATGTGGCATAACAACAACAGTAGAATGGTTTAAAATCTATTAGTTCTAATGATAACTCAAACCCCATTATGTCCCCAATGGCGCAATCTGACCCAATTTCAGCAATCCCCATCTCCTCAAGGCTAAAGGAGACAAACTTACTTAAATACGCACAAATGTCCAACACTATCACAATATAACATGAATGTTACCAGTAATTAATCCAATGTCCCTGCCTATTTACTCAAAAAGCAAAACCACGAGGCTTATGGCCAAGCACTCAAACAACCCTCCTGCTAGAGTTTCCAAACGAAATCAAATTATCACTCTAATCGGAATAATCCTGCTCTCACACTCTCAAAATGAAATCAAATCAACAACTTTCAGCACAATATAACTGTCATGTTCAACCTTAACACAATATAACCTGTCCTAGGCTAAGGCGCTAAGTGAAGCATTCAAAAAACTCGTTCTTCAAATCAAACGTTAACAATCCAAAAGAACGGATGGAGTATAACAACGATAAGGACGACACTAGAATCCTTTATAAACCGGAATCCCATATAAGCGAACCCACCAATACCGTAATCTAACCAACTTCCAATAATCCCTAATCTCCCTACAGTGTCAAATTCACTTCAAACAGCTCCCCATTAAGCTAAACATCGTCACAAATTCACAATAAAACATGAATGTTCCAGTACATATTAATCCAATGTTCCTACCAGTCAACTAGAGCTAATCAAGATCAAATCTTCACCACAAAATGTTGCTTCTTTAACAAGCAAGATATCAATTTGACAACAAAGTAAGCCCAAATTCATCGTTTTCACCACAAATTTAACAGTGGGAAGTACTCAGTAAAAACAAAAATACCCACAAAAGATGAATCTTAGCAAACACAAATAAACGAGTTTGGATCTAACAAAAAAAAAAGCTTGAAATAGAAGAAACCCAGAAAAAGAAAAAAAAAAGTGAGTAAAAACCTGAAGACCAGCGCGAGAGGAACGAGAGATAGGGGCTTTTTTGTCTTTGTCTTTGCTTGAACCTGAAGCTTTCCCTGTTAACAAACCCTTTGCTCCTTTTCCTGACATTTCTTCTTCTTGTTATTTTTTTATTTGATTTTTTTTAATATCTGGAGAAAAACCTGAAAGATTGGGGAGAAGATGAGAATGGGGAGGAGAGAGAAGTAGAAGAAGAAACTGAGGGAGGAAGGTGATGCTTGAATGACAATATTACCCTTTGTTTAGATATGGAAAGAGTCCTGGACTCCTGGCTAGTTGGTTCACTTTGGTAGGGGTGATATTGGAATTTTGGAGGTTGTTTGTTGAAGGTTCTTTGGTTTAAGACTTTTTAAGTGTACATCAAAACCGTCAAAGATCGACTATATCCCGGTTCAAGGCCGGATTTTCTGACAGCGATATTATGTAGAACATTCGGAAGTGTTGTATTTAATCCCTTATAATGTTTGGTTTAGGTTGAATTTTGTCCAACTATGTTAAACTTGTTTTTTAAATTTATCAGTTTCCGTCGTAAATATCGTTTCATTTTTATACATAAAGGAGCTCCTCATGACTCGTGAGAATATACTTAAGGAAATCAGGGTCATTGATTACCTTTCCCTTGCTTTATTTCCTTCTAAACAAAGACCACCTTGTTAAGCCCAAAAGATAAGGGTTGCACACTTGCACCATTAATAATAATAATAATAATAATAATAATAATAAGAGCATAGTAAAACAACAAGGGCGTTTGGTCTAGTGGTATGATTCTCGCTTTGGGTGCGAGAGGTCCCGAGTTCGATTCTCGGAACGCCCCTACCAAACAATTTTTTAACTTCATTTGTAATTTTTTGTATATAACTCATGTACATGAAGTTTATCAACAGCAAAAGATGTTTAAAGAATGTATACATCTCCTGATCTCCGTATATATAATTCATATTTGCAATCTAAGTAAATAAACCTATAATCTCGATTTTATCCAATGATCGAATTCGTCACGAAAATCCGTCCATCATGATGTAAACATAACCCTCATTATTACACAAGATAGACCTCCTCCTGCATGAAACACCAAAAGAATTAGTCCCTGAATCATACATGTATACTCCATGCTCTTGTTCTTATAAGCGAAAAAAGCGAGTTATGCGTATATACCTTGTGTAGAAAATAAAGCCTGCAAATCCAACAGCAACAAGTCCAATAACAAGCAGGACAATAAGTGTAACAATCCACTTTGATGATTTTATTCTTCTACCACCAGAATGTCCTGTACTAGTATTTTCTTTGCTCCTGTTTACGACTTCGGTTACACAGCTTTGTAGATTACATGGCTCTCGTGTTGCAGGCTATAAATCATCAAGGCAAGAAGCTAAGCATAAGCTTATGCTATTGATCTATAGCAACTTATTAGCAAATATAATTATTTGGCACATAATATGTTTTTATTATTAAGAAGAAGAAAAAAAAAACTTGTAATACAAGTTTATTTAACAAATTGTAGAGAATTTTGTCACCAAATCAACAGTGTCAGGATGGCCGAGCGGTCTAAGGCGCCAGACTCAAGTTCTGGTCTTCGTAAGAGGGCGTGGGTTCAAATCCCACTTCTGACAATTTTTATTACTCTTTTAATTTTTAATTTTTTATAAGTTTTGCTTTTTGCCTTAGAAAGACTACTTTAGTTTTACTGAGTCTAAATTCGCCCCTAACTACAAACGCCCTAGATATTCGTGTCCTGACCGATTTTCGCCTTCGAATATGTTTGTTATCATGCTGATATACTACATTCATACAGATATTAAAAATGAAAAAAAAAAACTCACCTTTTCCTGATCTGAGCAACGATCATCGTACACTGGATAATCAGGGAAAGATGTGTCTTCAATGACAGCAAAACATTCAACCCTTCGACTCCGAATTCCGCTACCACAAGGAGTTGAACACGGCAACCATGGTCCGGCAACCCATCTAAACACCTCTGCAGTGTCATACGTACAACAGTACAGTTATTGTAAATCAGTAAAAAGCTAAGGCTTAAGTAACAAGTTTTATAACTGAGTAAATAGGTGACTGTTAGTTGATAAGATTTACCTTTGGGCTTTGGCTGTGAAATTAAGTCTGCACCAGTTTTACAGTACCCTGATGAAGCATCACCGTAGATCATATCAGGGTATGTGCAGTCAGTGCAACAGACGAATTCATCGCCGCCGTCTATCTTATTCTCACACTTTGTACATCCATCTTTCACCTTGATTGGACTTCCTGCAATGTTAATTAGTCAGATTGTGTCAAAGATTTACTATTTTTTACCGCTCTGACGGAACAAAGCAAAATGACTCACTAAACTGTCCGCGGGTCTTAAATTTCACTTTGGGTCATTCGGAAACAGTCTCTTTATTTTGTCTACGCGAAATGACAGGAAGTAATTGGATCGAAGATTAATTACCAGCAACACAGCAGTAAAAATGTGTGTGATCAGGAGAACATGGTGTAAACTTAGGTTCCTGGCAGTTGCCGTAGCAGTTGGTTGACTGGTTATAAATAAGACCGCCGCAGTCTCCCTGCATTTTGTGCAGACATTCCTGTGTCCAGTAGCATCCTGCACGAAAGTTCAGCAACAGAAACATCTATCAGTCAGAAAATTCATCTCCAACTGTCTAGAAAAACAGTACTATATTTTAAGTTGTACCATGAAATTAATATTTTTCAGCTTAATTGAAGGCCAAGTACCGGTATTCCGGTTAAAAGGCGTTTTGCTTACGCCTCACGGGTCAAATGTACGCAACCTTACCTACTATTGTTGCGCTAAAAACTTTTAAATTGTAAAAAAAGAAAATAAAAGAAAGGACAAGATATATATAAGCAATGTACTAATTAAGGTACCGGTACTAAGTACTAATGTCGTGTATTATACATATAATCGATGACCATGGTTTGAAACTCGTTATATCATTAACATGCCCTAGGGCTCCCTTGCCCGTTGCACCATTAAAGGAATGTACATTGAACCAACACAACATAGTTACAGTGGAAATTAAATGGGGGTAAGATCAGATTACCTTGGGAGGGAAAGTCTGAAGATAGAGCAACAACACAAAGTAGGGAGAGAAAGAGAGGAAGGAGCAAATTATGTGTCTCCATTGACATTCTTCTGAAAAGTCGGTCCACTCTATAACATACGGAGTACTAGTAAACTTCAACTTGTAATAAGTCTTAAGAACTCCAAATTATATGATTTGGTAAGTTTACATTAGAGTGGAATTTTATATGATAGGGTCCAAATATGGGCAAAATGTCTGTTGACACTTGTGCATAAAGAATAAGCTTTGATTTATGTTTTCTGTTTTAGGGAAGTGGGGGTGATCACGGCCGTTGGATTAGAGAAATCAATCATAAGCAAAAGGGGAAATGTGAGTGGTCAATGAGTGGGTATTTAGTTTTGGTTGGTATGTCACATTACATGCATGAAAGACTTTGAATTAAGCACATCATGGTTTATGAATCAACAAAGTGCTCTAGTCATGGAGTTCAATCTTGTGCGCGTAGCGTATGTAACAAACTTATTAATAAAATGACTGCCAACATAGGATTCAAAGGCCACAATTAAGTTGTATTTCATACAAACTCGTGATGATTAAAATCGTTTTGAGATTATGCAAGTGTGAGTCAGACAGAAAAAAACCATAATATTATGCGTTAATGGAGCTTGGTAAGGGTCGAGGCGAGATAGAGTGATGTCTAGATTGTCTACCTTTCCCTTACCCCATTCCATTTCAAAGGGGTCAGATAGTGTGGGGTTTAGATTCTCAATGCAAATATTTAACTGCGGATTATTGTTAGGAACTCGTAACTTACCGAAAATTATGCACAAGAAGCAAATTTGTACCTTATATTTACATCAAAATAATATAATCATCAACTATAACTAATTAGAAAACCATTTATTTGTCATGACTTGAGAATTGAAGCTTTATGCAACATGAGTACAAGTTTTGTACAAGTTTTCCTTCAAAAAAAAAAAAACATTATGCAACTTTGGACTGTTCAAATTAATAGAGCTCATACGGCCCGATCTCTTACAAAACTTGGACTTGGAGGCCCGTTATCTTCATAGGGCTTCAAAAGTTATTGTCCATACCCACCCAAAAATAAGGCTGAATGGGCTGGGCTTGGCCCAATGAGGTTATATGACCCATGATAAACTCTTCTTCCATCTTACGAGTATGTTATTTCATTCTTTAAAAATGGTGAAAGACGGCGATAGGGCGCCACCGGGTGAAATCATTGAAAGTGAATGCTTATTACTCTTGTGGCTTTGATAAAGAAAATTTTGTTCTTAATACTCCCTCCGTCCCCCTTTAAACACCCCGCTCTTTTTTTTTACGTGGATTAAGGTAGTGTGATTTGTTTATTATTGTTGAAGATAATGGGTGATTTATTTATTATTGTTGAAGATAGTGGGTGGTTTGTTTATTATTGTTGGAGATAATGAGTGGTTTGTTTATTATTTTTGGAGATAATGGGTGGTTTGTTTATTGTTTTTTGAGACATTGGAGGTTTGATATGTGGTGAAAACTTACTCCATTTAGAAAGTTTTGAAATGGAATGTTTAAATAAAGACACCCTAAAAAGGAAACTGCGTATTTGAAGAGGGACAGAGTGCGTAATTACAAAAAAAGTTGAGATGTTAACTTCCTGAACATTTTCTCTCGTTTGTACAAGTGTCCTCCATGAACTAGGTTATACTAGAACCTCCTAGACATAGGAATGTTGTTTATAATTGTGCATGAAATAATTAATAAATATATATATGATCAATTATTTGATAAATTTGTCTCTATTACATTGTAGTAGGTAAGTTTTTTTCTATATATTATTGTAATTATGCATGTAATGCTCAAAATGATGATGCTTGTAAAACGATTCACTTCCATTCTTATAGCGTATTATTGAGAGTGATATATGTGGTTATCTTCTACATTTTATTTTGTGTTATTTTGATAATTATTTACTCGTGATTGGCTAATACATGTTGAATTATTAATTGATTGCTAATGTTTGAAACAACAATCTACTCCTACATATATATAGGTGAGTATACTCTTATCTAGCTCGATATAAGCAAAAGGCTAAAACGTGATAGTGTTATGTTGATTACTAATAACTTGCTATTGGCACTTTCTGAATGGAAATATATACGTCACTTATTTTAAACTAGCAGTCTTCCTATATTTTCAACAAATCGTACGTTATAGCCAAAACAACCCGTATGGGTAATTAATGTTGTCGTGGAAGACTACACTAGCTAGCTTTGTTATTACACTTTCTCAATGCATGAATTTAGCCACGTCTGAACTTCCAATTTCTTTCACGGGTCTATCCTCCCCTATGATCCTGCCAAGACTTTTGAAGCATAAGTTAGGTAATTAAATCGACCATTTTACGTATTTTTGTTCTCGATAATAATAACACGCTCCTTTCATTTTTTTGAATTATCGTTAACTGTATTTTCCTTTTCATACTCATTTATTTGTAACATCGTTATTCTTCAGTGAGTAGTCATGGGCCGAGGTTGAAGAAAAGTGACGAGTTTGTCATTATTAGTAGTCATAGCTCGGACTTATTGTCATGCCGCCATACCTTTCGGAAGATACCAGGAAATGAAACTCATACTATTCCTGCTCTTGCTTAACTTTTGACCTACTTTATTTGTGTAGCCAAAAAGAACTTTTCATCTCAATTGTCATACAAAAATATCCAATTTTTTTAACACTTGTTTTCGGGAAAATCTTATAGTTCAAGTATTTTTGTAGACTTTTAGTCTTAAATAAATTGTCATCACTACCTCATCAAAATGTATGCAGACCAATTATAAAGTAAATTAAACTATATTTATTCAAATTTTGTCACATACTAGTAGTTGCTATATGAGAGCCAAGCAAATATTTAAATTTGTATCAAGATTTAAAATCATTTACTAATTTACATTATATATCACGTCTAATCACACTTGACGCAAAACCCGTGAACTAGCATTGCTTCACTCATGATCGATCTCTTAAGAGCCACATTAACTAACGAATGGAGCGTAATTTCCCACAAGATTAATACGCTATCTATGATAGAGGATAACAAAACCAAAAAGTTCCAAACCATCCAAATAAAGATTCAATTCCAATAAAATTTTGATTTGTAGCTACCATTACTCAAAATTGAAGTGGGGTAGGAATACTAGAGTACATAGATCATACATGCATAATCTTCTTCTATTGGCTAATTTTGCTTCCTTTTTCTGGACTCTATGTTAGGAATTTCTGAGAAGTATTAAGAGTTTACGACAAATATGATACATGAAACGGCAAACTTTATTTGTTTTTAGTTCTTTAATTTTGAACAAGAATTAAAAGTCCAAAACTTACACATGGTTCTTAATTCATTTCTCTTCTCAATCACATATATTATCTTGAATATTATTAGTGAATTTGTTTTTATATTTTGCTAAATATGTATGTATCATAATTTTCCGGTCACAAATAACTTTAGATAGAATGTGATCTGTTTACTAGGATTTTCACACACTCACGCACAAATGAAAAATAATCGGCTTGCCTTAAAAATGTAAAATATAATACGAGACGATGACATATAAGACATAGGATGAGCTTATAACCGAGAAGGAGCAATATAGAAGGGAGAAAACTATCGCAAATTATACCATACTCTCGGGAGCACAAGGAGCGTGGTGATCCTCCTCACAATAGAGGAGTGGAGACCATGAAATAAAAATAAAACATTACTTTAAAGTGTGGTTCCCACTTCTCTATTGTGAAGATGACCACCACATGCTCCTTGTGCTCCTGCGAGCATGATTAAAGCATGAAAAACTATAATCAGTCATCTGGACTTCTTTTTTAGTTACGTTTGATAATTAATATTTGGTCCTCATGTTCCAAAATCTAATCTTTTGCATTTGAGTAGTTGACCACAATTCAAATCCATTTTTTTGCGAGAGGGAGAAATAAATAAGAAGTTAAAATTTTACTTTTGGCTGAGTAATTAAACTATCATGACTTGGATTATTGTCAACAATTTGTCTTCATCACGTAGAAAATATTCGTGGTCGGTGCTAATGTAGGGTAGGGTTAATTAACTAATGCTTTCAAGTTTCAAGCTTAATTTAAGACATTAGATCATCAGTGGGACTGGGGACTGTAGAGTACATGCTACTCCCCTCCGATTCTTTAAATTTACGGTATTTTCTTTTTTTAGATGGCGTAATATATTTGCCCCATTTCTATTTTGGTGTGGCATTTATGTAGGGATAAATTTATTTTACCCTTAATTGAAGGTTTGACAAATCCATGTGCATATGAGACATATAACCCTTTAGTGTAAAAACTAAAGCTACCCCACTACCATTAAACTTTGTGCCCAAATGAAATGGGGCAAATCTAAAGAATCAGATGTAAAAGTATGTAACAACTTTATACGGAGTACTAAATCTATTTGAAACGAGTTTATAAAAAGATGTGTGAAAGCTAAATACATATAAAAAGATGCACGATAATTAGCTAGATACATATGCAGTGTATTACATTAGCTCATGCCTCATTGTTATACCAATGATAACTACCGCCTCCGTCCTAACTCATACGTCCCATAGTTCATTTTGATACGTCGCACCTCAAACACCCTTTATATTTTGGGACATATTCCTCTCTCTTACTTTTATTAAATTATTACATTATCTCCCCTATTAAATCTCATACTTTTATTAATCTCACATTCTTTTTACCAATATTACCCATATAACTTATTATATCAATTTTTCTTATTCCAATATAATTAACGTTCGATCGTCCGGTGCGTTTGAGCTGAGACAACTAGAATAATCAATATTGGAAGGTGGACCATATTATGCCACAAAATTTCCAAGTTTCTGGCAGGGATTGGCCCAAAGATACGCGTTATTGCGGCGTTACTACTTACTAGGGACTTGGCTAAGTTTCGGCCTTTAGAAATCCAACATAATTAAGTACTACATGACTAAAATGACCAAAAGATGATCCAATCTACTCTCGAGATCTAAGTAAACAACAGCTATGCATTTCTTGGTACTTTCCCGAGATCACTTTTTTTGAGCGCCTATTTCTTTCCGCGGTGTGAGGATTATAATTTATTATTATTACGATAATATGATTACGATTCGAGACTTTATGAGTATTCAGCACACATTTTGACTCATTTTTTTTTTTTTTAAAATAAAAAAAATATTTTGCTATATTGAAAATATAATATTTTTTAACTCTTTAAGAAGTGAACATAATGTGTCAACTCCGCTCGCTTATTTATTTTACACCTAAAGATTATTCCAGTACCGATAATATAATCACAAACGTTGATAACTTGATATGATGATCACATAAATTGCACTGGTCGATCATTCGATGTATCAGGCGTAACGTGTGAATTTAATTTCAAATTCCATAAAATGGATACAAGTGAAAATTGTTCATGTTTGGTACACCGAACCACTAAAAAGAGTATTGTATTAGGTCACTAATAACGAATGGCACAGTCAGGATTCCTAGGGAGTCTCATTTGTATGAAACTTTCAGTTGGAATCAAATGCGATTTGAACATGCTACTGTTGCTAACTAACGTTATCAATAGGCATATACTAGTAGTTGTTAAGAAGATACTTAAAGTAGAGGAAATGATGAAATCATGAAGAAAATGCTAATTGCATGAACCGATATACAACGCCAAAAAGTATGAGGTATCATCAATACTACCACCTAAGTCATTCACTCACAAAAAACGCAATAATACTCGATCAACTCGATTTATTAGTGTGTCTAAAGAAGTAAATTAAAGAGTCGCCACTAACTGCATAATACATACATGCATGCATGTCAAAAATACATTCACTACTTGAATAATGAATGTAAAGTTTTAGGAAAATGCTAGGCGTCTATATGTAGACAAATTAGAATTTGTCTACATTAAGTGTGTAGTAAATAAATTGTGATATATAGTAAATTTTCTAGTACAAATATGGAAATAGTTAGTTTTAAGGAAATGACAAAAATTAAGGATTAGTTATTTTGGAAACAAATCAAATTATATATTGTTTCCATGGATATATTCACAATATTTTTTATTTACTGTCACTGACATAAATTTACTACACATTTTTAAAATTTACTGCACAACCAAATTAATTAATGTCGACTAATTTTTTTTTACTACACTTGGTCTACATGGATTGAATTGTAGACAATTTTCTTTGTGTCTTCATGTATAATCCTAGGATGATCGAAAATTTTAATATAATAAGATAATTAATTACTTTCGATTTCCGATAAGCAAGCCAGTGAAAATTAAAGCATACGCATGAACATATGCTGAAGCACATTTAATTATCATCCAAAGTACAATATATATATGGTACAATAAGACATCTACCACGCTACTCATGATTATTAAAAGAATCTCAAATCCGCACGATTAATTACTTCTAACGTATACGTGTAGATTAAATTGTCACTTAAACCCTAATCTAAAACCCGACCACCACATTCTACAATAGCTTGAATTTTTATTTATGTCGTTCATTAATTAAATACTCCGTAGTCAATACATGCATATATATTCCTAAATCCTAATACAAGGGCTCCAGCGAAGGAAACCGCGCGCAAATTCGTTTCCTCATGCATGCATCTACTTGAAACGTTTCTATAAAATTTGGGAGACTTCATTTCGAGTAAAATCAACGATAACTTCGTGTTTAATTATTATTTTATGGATGTACGATGATGAGAGAAAGTAGGAGACTTTAATTTGCCACCCTTTGACGGCTTATAGCTTTGGTTCGTTGTACCATTATTTCTATAATCAGGAGAGAAAGAAGACTTTGCCATCTTAATTACTCCCAAATAATATTCCCATCAATCCGACATTATCAAACTTACAAAACAATACACCTACTCACGTAGTACCACGCACCAAACTAATCGTAGTACGATGTACTCATAGATCTGATATCTATATATATAATATTTTTTGGGTGGTCGCCGTTTAATAAAGTGATGAGAGTTCATAAGACACTCTTAAAACGTTCATAATCAAAATGCCCCAAATTCACTCGTAAATCCTATCTAATAGGCTCGCTATTGGCATGGATCGAAAGAGTATCTGTCCGCCGCAGCATTATACCATTCCTTGATTATACATTATTCATCCGTTCAACATGAGTGTTCTACTCCTACCAACAAAAATCAAGTAAATAAAAGGTACTCCCTCCGTCCCAGCTCCAACAATGCCCCATATTCCATTTTCGGAACGTCCTATCTCAAACGCTCCATCTATTTTGGGACATATATATCTCTCCTACTTTTATTAAATTATTACATCCTCTCTCACATCATCACTCATACTTTTATTTATCCTCACATTTTCTCCTCTATTTTTTTAATATTACTCCACTCCACTTATTATATCAATTTCTACAAATATTACCAGGGGCGTATGAGATGGGACGGAGAGAGTAATAGTTTGACAGCGCAAGAACAAAATTACCAAAAGGGAGGAGTGGAGTACAGTAAAAACAAATTTGACTGTACAAAAAGTACAAAATGACAGCTAAGCAAAAGCTTGAAAGGGGGCCCACACTCCTCCCCCAACACACAAATAGTCAAATACTACTAAAAGTGGGCCCCAGCTTTAACCTATTACATCTCTTCCCGCGGCTCTTTTTAAACCTCTCCCTCTCTCTCTCCTCGTTCATCTAATTCTAGAGAGAGAGAATTTCTCCGGCGACTTTTTCCGGCGAAAACCCCTCGTCGTAAGTTTGAAGTTTCCCCCCCTCTTCTTTATTCAATATATCTCTTTCCTTTCTATTTCTGTTATTATTGTTAATTCATTCATTTCCATTTTTGTTCAGAAAATACGGATTATGTGAGTACAGATAATTACAGGCTTACAGCTTGCATGCATGTGTACTTTCATGAAATTAATGTGATTGTAAAAAATAAAGTGAAATCTGTACGTGAATGAAATGAATGTAATTGTTTTGCGAAATTCGATATGAATGAATTAATACTTTACCGAAAATTAGTTTAGAATGAATGAACGTATTTTTGTTTTATAAAAATGATGAATTTTTATGTAATTTTAAAAGGACCAAGTTTTCAGCTTTTTATTCGGAGAAATTTATGGGGATCCTGTTTTTTTTTTTTTTTAAATTAATTAATTTTTCTTACACTTTCATTTTTCTTTTTCAGTTTTTTATACTGTATACTTTTTGTGAATGAAATGGGCTTTTCGTTTTTGTTTTGTAAATAATTAGCTGTTGTTGTGTGTGTACCTTGGAAAGAAACGCGGTCTTTGAATCTACTTTCTTAGAAATTCTGTACTCTTTTAAAGTGTAAAGTTAACGCTCTTTTGCAATTTTTTGTTTCTCCCAACTTTGGGGTGTAATGTCAGTCACCTTTGAATAATCAATCGGTTTATGGTACCCCGGGGGTACGTGGCTCTAGGTACCCCGGGTTCAAGGGGTATATAATGAGTGAAAATTGAAAACTAATGAGTGAAATTCGGGAAATAATGAGTGAAAGTCGGGAAATAATGATTGGAATAAAATTGGGAAATATGATTGGAAATTCAGAAATAATGACTGAAAATAAATAATGACTATAATGTTATGTATAATGAGTGAAAATCGGAAGATAATGAGTGGAAATTGAGAAATAATGAGTAAAAATTGTAAAATAATGAGTGAAATTGAGAAATAATGAGTGAAAATTGTAAAATAATGAGTGAAAGTATATAATGACTATAATGTGGTATATAATGAGTGAACAGTTAACCGGGGGGTACGTAGCTCTAGGTACCCCCGGGGTACCTAATAATATTGTTTTTTAGTTCTTCAATTTCATAAGAAGTATCTTTTTGTGTATTAAATAATCTAAAAAAACGGAGCGATTATATATATCATGGATAAAACGAAACTTTATTCGACTCTTTGTGATTTCTATCCCCATGGTTTTAAATATTATTCTTCCATTATGGAAGCATGGAATGATATTGACATGATCTTGACTGAATATTATCATGACTATATATCACCTCCAATGCTCCAATTCTATCCTCGCATATACACCATAGACTCCAATAGTGATTCTAATGACAAATAGTATAGTAGATCCGATAATGTGAGTAATACGCCATATTATATACTAGTATAGTTAATTAGTTGAACATTTGTTTTTCTATTTAGCCACACAACATTGACCTCTAATACGATCCTTTTTAATTTTACTATTGTTAGTTGACAATGTTGAAAGAACATTCACACATCTAGATCAAATTAAATGATTATTAATATTATTGATCAACTCCTAATTTACGATACGAGAGAGACGACAGAAGTAATAATTTTCCGTCCAGTCGATCAATATGAGTGTTTAACTCGTACTAAGTTAAAAGTAGTAAAAAAAAAAAAACGAGCGAGACCAGGTAGTAGTAGTCGGACCGCGAATGAACAAAACGGAGGTGTAAAAAATTGACTGTATAAAGTACAACACAAATTGACTTTACATAATCATCATATTTTTTTGTCGTTAGCGTTGTGTTTTAATAATTTTAGCAAATGGCTGATTCTTGTAAATGAATTTTTTTTTGGGAAAATGCACGCGGTACCCCTGTACTTTGGGGGTTTGCATACGTTACCCCTGTACTTCAACTTAATGCACACGGTACCCCCGTATTTTTAGAAACTGCGCAGTGTGCCCTTTTTTTTTTAACTCCGATTCCGTTAGTTTATGCTTAATAATCTTGACATGAGTACAATTAACTTAAGTTAATTACCAATAAAATTAAAATAAAATGATGATAATAATTTGAAAAAATTATCCCCCACCCCTTCATTTTTCCCTCTCCTCTCCCTTCTCCCCTTCCCCTTCCTTGCCCACCACCGCGTACTAACTTACAAAGTAAGTTAATGTGTATTAAGAGGGATACGTTAATATTTAATGTGTACTTAGTTTGTTAATGATGTAGAATATTTGCTTAAATAAAGCACTAAAAAGATTCTTTAATGATGTTATGAGGGAAGAAGCAAACAAGGGTACGGTGTGCAGTTTTTCAAAAGTACAGAGGTATCGTGTGCACTAAGTTGAAGTACATGGGTACCGTGTGCAAACCCCCAAAGTACAGGGGTACCACGTGCATTTTCCGAAATTTTTTCTTTTCAATTTTTTTTTTTTTTTTTTTGTTAAAAATGACAGGTAAGCAAAAGCCTGATACGTACAACCGCAACACAGGCAGAAGGTGGGCCCCATCCACCCCCACCCCCAAAAGTGGGTCCAACCTTTAACCTATTACATCTCTTCCCGCGGCTCTTTCTATACGCTTCCCTCTCCCTCTCTCTCCTCATTCACCTAATTCTAGTGAGAGAAACAGAGAAATTCCTAGAGAGAGAATTTCTCCGGCCAAACTTAACTAAACCTCGTCGTAAGTTTGAAGTTTCCCTTTTCAATATCATTTCTTTCTATTTAAGTTATTTCCAATTTTGTTTGGTATGAGTACAGATTATTATTATTATTATTAGTTTATTACTCATCAGTATTTACAGCTTGCATGCATATTGCATATACAGTATGTATAATGTATTTTCAATTTTTTTTTATGAAATTAATGTGATGGTAAGTAATGTGAAATAGGTGAATGATTGTAATTGTTCGCGGAACTTGATATGAATGAATAATCGCCTTACAACACCGGTACGGCGTTTTTGCCGAAGAATATAGTAGTTTAGAATGACTTAAATTTTTTATTATTTTTTTCATTTTGTTAAATGTTATTATAAAAATGACTTTTTTATGTAATTTAACAGGCCAAAGTATTCAGCTTTTTTTTCGGAGAACTTATGGGGATCCTGTTTTTTCTTCGCTTCTGTTTTTTTTTCTTACAATTTCATTTTTTTTTTCATTTTTTTTTTGTAAATATTTTGAGCAATTTCTCTCTCTTCTTAGTTGTGTCATGGGTGTGTACCTTGGAAAGAAACACTGTTTTTTCTTTGTATTTCTTTTCTTAGAAATTTTGTATATTTTTGTAAAAAGTGTAAAGTTTTTGGGTTGTTTCTTCCAACTTTGTGGTGTAAGGTCAGTTACCTTCTGAGTTGTATAGTATGGTTTTTTTAGTGCTTCAATTTCATATGGAGTATCTTTTTAGGTATTAAAGATACAATCTTGTTTGGGAAGATTAAAGATACAATCTTTGGGGTTGATTTTTCAAAATCACATAGTAAGATTAATTAAGAAATCAACCCAGAAAATCTTTTGAATTTCAGGTAATAATAATAATGAAATTAAAATACATTGACTTATAATATGACATTTTTGGGAAGTTGGGTTATTTGGAATACAATTGTGTTGATTACACTGAAAATTTGTTTGTTAATACTTTTTACATTGATTTTGTTTATTAGGGAGTAAATTTGGAAGAAAAAAAATGAGGCGACCTTTCTATGGAATTGCAAGTGATCTCCATGGAAGATTGGCTTGTTACAAGCAAGATTGGATTGGTGGGATTCGATCCGGAATCGGGTAATCTTCTGTTCAATGAAAAATTACATTAAAGTTGATTGATTTCATGAATTTTCTTGTTCATTTTTTGGTCAAGAATTTCATAGTTTACAAGCCTTTGATTTATTTTTTTTGGGTTGAAATTGATTAGTTATTATAGTTATTAATTGTTGGGTTTGTCTTATTATGAGTGTAGGATACTGGCCCCAACTACTTACATTTTCTTTGCATCTGCACTTCCTGTGATTGCCTTTGGGGAGCAACTCAGCAGAGACACAGGTGCCTTTCTTCTGACAGAAGATTAACATATTTACTAGTTTTCGTCTTTTTGATGTCGAAATTATAATTTTACCATGGTGGTAGTGAGTTCCATGGACTGTTGTAAGGTTTAATTTCTTGGAGGTTACATGTATTTACGAGTCATGTGTATGTATAGATGGAAGTTTGAGCACGGTCGAGACTTTAGCATCAACAGCAATATGTGGAATTATACACTCAATATTTGGTGGGCAGCCTCTTTTAATTCTAGGTGTTGCTGAACCAACTGTGATCATGTACTCTTACCTTTACAACTTTGCCAAAGGAAACAAAGCCTTGGGACAAGAGTTATATTTGGCTTGGGCAGGATGGTATGTCGTTTTTCTTCTATGTATGTTTCGCTTTAATAATATGATCATGATTTTAATATAAAGTTTTTAGTGTTTTATGATTAATTGCTTATGATTTCTTCTTCTGTTATTCACACCTTTTTTTTTTTTTTTTTTTTTTTTTTTTTTTTTTTCTCAGGGTTTGTGTATGGACTGCCCTCTTGTTGGTTCTTCTCTCGATATTCAATGTCTCGAGTATCATTAATCGGTTCACTAGGGTGGCTGGGGAGCTCTTTGGCATGTTGATTACAGTTCTATTCATCCAAGAGGCCATCAAGGTATATGTTCTTTTCTTGTTATGATGTGAATAAAAGTGAATGGTAAGAAGATGATTGGTACTTGGTAGACTAAAATGTGAGGGAGCTGACATTAAGTCTGATGTTTTTGTTGTAGGGGATAGTGAGTGAATTTCAAATCCCCAAATCAGAGGATCCTAAGCAAGATATATACCAGTTTCAGTGGCGGTATGTTAATGGCTTGCTTGGCACCATAACTACCTTTGGTCTCCTTCTGACGGCCTTAAAGAGTAGAAGAGCAAGAGCATGGCGGTATGGTACAGGCCGTGTCAGGAGCTTCATTGCAGATTATGGTGTTCCTTTGATGGTTGTGGTTTGGACTGTCTTATCATTTAGTGTCCCTTCCGGAGTTCCTAGTGGAGTTCCTAGAAGGCTCTATAGTCCTATGCCTTGGCAATCCAAATCCCTGCATCATTGGACTGTTATAAAGGTAGCAATTCCAATTTTGTTGATTAACATCTTATAAACCTGTTATTCTGAATTCTGTTAGCATGAGTGGTTTAGGTCCAAAATTACAATTCCTTGGAAATTTTCGACTGATTCTTGCTTATGTTGTCCAAATTAAGGATATGGTTAAGGTACCAGTGGCATACATATTTGCTGCTTTCATTCCAGCTCTGATGGTCGCAGGACTGTACTTCTTCGACCATAGTGTGGCTTCACAACTTGCTCAGCAAAAAGAGTTCAATCTAAAAAAGCCTTCTGCTTACCACTATGACATTTTGTTGCTTGGACTTATGGTATGTATTTAAGCATCAATAACCCTCTTTATCATTCATTTGCTAAACCTACTGTGATTGATGATTCTAAACTGACTCGGAAATGTAGACTCTACTGTGTGGATTAATCGGACTTCCTCCCTCAAATGGTGTCCTCCCACAATCTCCTATGCATACAAAGAGCCTTGCTGTCCTCAAGAAGCAGGTTGGTGTTGGGAATTTTTTCTTAGCTTTACTCGCGTTTGTAGAACATTTTTCAGTTTCTAAGATCTCGCGTCTGTTAACAGCTGATGCGTAGGAAAATGGTGGAGTCTGCTAAAGAAAGCATAAGGAAGAATGCCACCACCACAGAAATCTATGGCCAGATGCAAGATGTGTTCATTGAGATGGATCAAAGTCCAGATGTAAGCTTTTGAGATACTGGTGACAAGTTAAAATAAAGTTTTGACTGCAATGACAAATGTTTGAAAATCTAACTATTTTATGTGCTATCAGCCTCATGAAGTTGTCAGAGAACTGGAAGATCTGAAACAAGCTGTGATCACGGGAGATAACAAACAAGGGAAGGATGACAGCACATTTAGACTCGAAAATATTGATGATTATCTGCCTGTGAGAGTAAATGAGCAAAGATTGAGCAACTTGTTACAGTCCTGCCTTGTGGCAGGTGCTGTGTTTGCTATGCCTGTAATCAAGCTGATACCCACCTCGGCCCTCTGGGGATATTTCGCGTATATGGCCATTGACAGCCTTCCTGGAAGCCAGTTCTGGGAAAGAGTCCTCCTCCTTTTCATCACGCCTGCTAGACGTTACAAGTAAGCCAAAGACTTCGAATAATTTACACAAAAACTACCTTGACAGTTTTTAGCATATATAATATTAATGTTAAAAGTTTATTATTGTACAATGTTACAGGGTTCTTCAAGAAGCTCATGCCTCATTTGTTGAATCAGTGCCCTTCAAATACATTGCTGGTTTCACTATATTCCAAGTTGTGTATCTGTTGATCTGCTTTGGGGTTACTTGGATTCCAATTGCCGGGATTCTCTTCCCCTTGCCTTTCTTCCTTCTGATAAGCGTACGACAGTACATTCTCCCAAAGCTGTTTCATCCGTTCCATCTGCAAGAACTCGATGCAGCTGAGTATGAGGAAATCGCTGGAGCACCAAGGCGTGCTTTGAGCTTGTCTTTTAGGGTATTTGACACTGATCCTTCCAGTCAATTTTTTCTCGTATGAAAATGCTGATTCATTCTGACCTTTGGTTGTGTTTGTGCGCGTATTTGTGATATCAGGAAAGGCAATCTCCTGAAGATCTCCAAGAGGGAGATGAATACGAAATACTTGATGAGCTGACAACCAGCAGAGGGGAGTTCAAGCACAGATCCTTGAGCTTTGAAAATCCTCAGGTGAAAATCTCAATAATCTGTTCACCATGCTGATCTGCACAATGTCACACAGCACCTTTTGTGGCAAATGATTCTAGTCACCTGTGTTGTTTCATCTGTTTACTGATGTACTGGTTATTGTGCTTTATTATTTCAGGCTCACCTTCAAGACATAATTCATCCAGAGTGAGAGGTCGAGTTAGTTTTCGACAAAAACCATGATGCATTCAGCCATTCACTCTTAAGGTAAAACAATTTAAGGGAAGTCTGCCTAGGGATACCAGACTCTTCGAAGAAGGGACGACATCAGTCATTTTGATGGTAAATGATCTAGGACGACGAATATGTGTTGTACAAATATTCACGGTTTCATATTCATTTGGTTATGGGTGTTGTTAAATGTATGCCGCCCGCAAAAAGTGAATGTCGCCCATAAATGCCCATTCCTTTTCCACCTTTACCCTTGGTTTTCTACTCTTCTTTTCTGTCTCTTAATTAACCCTTCTACTCCCAATTTCATACACCAAGTGCTAACACCAAGTCACCAACCTTCCACCACCGCTCATAGAGTCATAGTCATTATCATTCCACCATGTCATCATCCAAACTTCAAAGTTTCATAAGTATGCAACAGTGGTCCTAAATTTTTTTTGACCAACTTTGTAGTTGGACCTTTGAGTAAGAAGTTCTGGTCTACAAAGTGGATCTAAGATTTGAGAGTTCACTTATCGACAACAAACTTATGGAAAATAAGTTTGGCTTGTGGGCACAGATATTGAATCATGTACGCTCACACTTTAGGCCTCGGATTCATCCATACGAAATTTCTTTTTTTTGGAAATAATATGTTTCTAATTATATTTTCATCAAAATTGTAAATTTCATCGTGAATATGAAGAATTTGGAAGACACATGACTGATTATAATTACTCGTAATGTTTTAATCTTGTCATTTTCATCAAGTTATGAAGAAACACTATTGATTGGGCAGATGTGACAACTTATGCAAATGAGGTTTTTTTAGTACAAAACGAGTAATAAAGTCCCGAAGAAGAGAAAGCCAAAGTACATGCTATGTGTAGATCTCTCATAGGCGAGAGGAACATTGACAAAATCATTTGAAGTGTCACGCGAGTTCTCCTAACCTATGCATGTAAGAAACAGAAACCGTGTTTTGCTCGATAGTTAATATGAACTATAACGACTGACACAAACACTAATTAGTATACGCAGTATACATTTGAGGTCCAAGTTATAAGCGTTAGGTCCCGGTTGTGAGCATAAACCAATAAATTTGAGGTCCAAGTTTTGAGCATCGACCTCCAAACAACGAGTCCATGGTGGCTAGTCGCTACATGAACCTGGATTTTACAGGTCCAATCTCTTGCTTAATGTTTGTCAAAACTTCACATATGGCCATTTCAGCATGGTATTTTTAGTCCAATTTAGTCGAAGGTCCAATTTCAGCATGGTATTTTTAGTCCAATTTAGTCGAAGGTCCAATTTCAGCATGGTATTTGGCTAGCTAATTTGCCAGCTATACCTCACAAAGTCACAATTCTTAATCTAGTTGATACAAGTTTTCCAAAGTAGATGAAAACTGATTTGGTTTTACTTTTGTTTTTGACTTATAAGATCCAACAGTAATATAGTTGGCTGTTATTTGAGACACAAAACGAGTATGGGAAAGAGAGAGAAAATAAGCATTGTATATCATGCTGGAACCAACCAAAAATCCATCAAAAAAATTACTCCAAAACTATCCAAAAAAACAAAATAAGGAGAGAGAAGATCAAGTCCAGGTTTGAGAGTGACTGAAAATACAAATGGAGTTATCAGTTATGGTGAGGAGAGAGAATGAGAGATGCGTGGATAAAGGTATATTAGGTATTGTAGGTCATTATGTGGGCCGACATTTAGCGATTCAGATTATAAAATACTAGGAGGACAAATATATACGCAAAGGTCATCAAAGTTAGCTGTGATCTCAGATGACCACTTATTAGAAATTCGTCTGTAAAATTTTGTGCAATGTTTCTTTCTGATGCCAAATGACATCTATGGGAAACTTTTCATCCAGTCTATAAATTTTCCACAGGTCTATTAGCTCGTGGAGTACTTCGTTTATTATTATGGAGTATATATTACTCATTAACTTGTTACACAAAGGTCCTTAAGCCGACGTTAGTTTAAGATGGAAGTATCAGATACAATTGCGAGATTTAAATACCATCAAACAGTTCTACCCAACTGTGTTCCTAGTTCCTACCTTCATAAAGGATGTTCACTATACTCGTTGTAAGACGCACCCATATTGATCCTGGCCGGGGTCAGGTCTGCTTTAGTTTTGTGACTCAACTCGGCCTGAGTCCCCGATGACCATAGCTCCAGTACAGGTATGTTATGAACGGCTATTGGCAATTTCTAGCATCCCCTAAGTCGGGCTTTTGGAAATGTAAAAATAGGAGAGCAGACGAAATTAAACTCAAACTTGCTCGCAGATAAAAGACATTTCCAAGGACGAGCAAGTAGACAAAACTGCCACCAGAGCAGCTTCAAAAAGCATTCATACTACAGTATAATTGAACTGACAAATGGTTCTCATTCGAAGACTTTATTTCCGAAAGAATGATTGTAAAACTGGGAAAATCTCTTTTGATCCATATACTTTACCTATTACAGAATGCTGCTGCACTAATATTATAGCCGAATACAAGCTAAATTCGAAAGGGAAAGACTTGTATGAAATCCTCAATAGAGATGGCGTAACTTTTAATGAAATCTCACATTTCAACATTTTCCTATAAAGATCAAAACTAGAGAAAAAACCACGGGTCCAATGTAGTTGAAGAGATAGACAAGCAAAACCATACGACACTAGATGCCGATGTTGAGATTCCATCACACCACCTGGTAATTGTCTGTACTTAGCTGGATTCTCTGGGCAAATTTCGGAGGGGCTCCACCACTTAGGGGCAAGATGTTAACGACCTGTGGCACAGTACAAACAGCAAGTTATAGGAATGAAATCGATGTCATTTTTCTGACATTATTGTAGCGAGAACAATACTACAATAGCAATGAATTATATGGCACATTATCCATTACATCAGGGTTTGGGAAATGAGAGAAGAAAAAGTGATGTAGTTAGAATACCTTCAAGTTACTGAATGTATTTGTAGCTGCGAATCGAACAGAGATGGGGAAAAAGGTAGATGAATCTGAAGCAGGTACCATGAACTCAAGTGCTCCACTGCCAATTTACAAAAGCAATGGTTAAGAAGAAGAAACTTCTGCCAAGCTTTACTACCACATAACTCGTTACTCTATAATCAATATTCTTCTGCAACATGTTTACATTGTTGACGAAAGAAAAGCATATATAACGCTGGCTCACCTGCGGTTAGAGTCATCTATCAGAACAATGGACCACTCCAATATAGAATTTCTGGAATCAAACCTGCCAAGAACACGTAGATGGAAGAGGTCAACACACTATAGACATAGGATATTGACTCCTCTATGACCTACAAGACTATGGTTTAAGAGGGTCTCAAGCTGACTGTCCTATTTATTTTCCGGCTTCAGTAATGAGGGCCACGAATTTTTTACATCATTAACATCGTATACCAGTATTTGAATTAACACTCACCTCCATTCACCCTCAATCTGTGTTACGTTTGGTGCCTCACGGAGAGCAGGGAGGGGAACTGAAATCACAACATTTTGTAAATCGAACATTGATGAAGCTTCATACTCAATGCTGACATAAGTGTCACTTCCAGAAATGGAGGGCCAGCAGTTAACTGTCAGATAAGAGAACGGATCAGAAGCAAAAAAAAAAAAAAAAAAAAAAAGAAAACGAAAGGTACACAGCTACTCCATCCATGCCAGGACGACTTCCATAAAAGAAGTGTGGGAGCCCTAAAACTTACTCGTCAATGGTACAACTGATTCATCCATGCTCTGCATTCTCCACTTTACGAGTGAAACACCATCTCCTTGGTTACAAGGGAAAGGCCTGTTTGGATCTTTGAGACCCAAAACGTTTTCATTTGAAAACAGCTCTTTGTTAATATTAGGGTGCGTTTTGAACACAACGCTAGGATGACCACCACACTCAACCTGAATGTTAAATGAGCATTAAAACGGCACGCATCTGAAACAAGTTTAAATTTTACGCATCTATTGAATTTTAGATTGAAGAAACAAGTTACCATGTACTTCTTGTGCCGCCATATAAATTCAATAAACAACGGAACAGAATACATAGGCTATGGGGCCTAATCGAGTAAAGATAATATTTTGAATCAAATTTCACAAGAAGGCCGGTTGTGTGATATATTAAGAGATGACAACACTACTAAACAGCCAAATGGACAAGAGATGGTAATGACCAAGAAGATGGATATAGAAGCCTTGTAAATAAGTATAAAAAACCATGCACAATCTGGGTTCAGTGGAAGCACCTGAACTTGAACATGAGCATCTTTTTCCTCAAGAATCTGAAGTGACAGAGTTCCTTGCACATCAAAGTTGTTGAGTCCTCCATCTCGTTTTAGTGTCACATTGAGTTTCTCTTCAACAGATAGAGTTATCGGATCAGTTGGTGGTGGCGCAGCAGACTTGGACTTGCTTAGTGTAGGTGGTACATCCTCGACTATCATTTCACCTTCCGCTTTAAGGGATTCCAAGAATTGGTTAGTCTTCTGTGATTTCCCAAGCTTCATCCCAAGACCCTTAGGAGGGGCATTAGCAGCTGTAGCTGAACGAATTGGCGCTGCAAACCAACACATATAGCATTAGAGATGAGCCTAGAAACAGTAAAACAGAATTCAGATCTAAGTGATGAGTAAGAATGAAAAAGCAGTGGCCTTTATGGAGAGTTGAGCAAAATTGATATGTTAGCAAGTCTATTTAGATGTATAGCGCAACAACACATTTATTCCCACTAAAACAAGAGTTGGTAATGAGGAGGGAAAAGAACTATGAAATTGCAAGGCAGAAGTAGGCAATCCCAACAACATCTATACAAATCACAATCAGTTTAGAATATTAAACTTGCGTGTGCCTCGGTGCTAATTCATTTTAGGAAAGAGAAATAGCAAAAGCAATAGGAGGGTCCAACTCAAAGTGTGTTGTAATATGAAAAAGCAGGTGAAAAAATAGGTCCATGGATAAAAAACAACTCCATATGAGGAAAATGTTGACCAAGATCACCCTATGCGACTAATACAAACCTTTGGACTTGGTAGAGAACGAATCCAAGTCCGCTGATAAACTTGACCCAGAACTAGGGCCATAACTACTGTTGCTGCTGGATATAGCCATGTCACTGAAAGAACTTTCAAGCCTTCCAGGCCCCATGGATGACATGGAGTAACTTTTAGTCTTTTCAATCTGCCAAAAAAAAAACATTTCATTAGAGAGCATTGGTGTGATAATGACAACATTCCAATCATTCACAAACATGAATGTAATATGACGAAGCAATACCCGGCTTTTTTCTATTTCATTAACTTTGCGCTTCATCACATCCTTCGTTTCACTTATTTTACTCGCTATCACCAGCTTGTGCAATTTCTCTTCATGACTTTCCATCTCACAATACTGCTTCACTTGAGCAACAGTGACACTTTCCTTGTGCCCAAGAGAGATGACCTCATCAAAGGCAAAAATCAGTTCAAAACTTGCCCTAGAAATCCCTTCTTCGTCTAAAGGATAAGCAAACTCTGGTACCTGTTTTCATCAAGGAATAATTGAATAACATTAAAAGAACCATCTGAAATTACATAAATTTAAAATTTTAGGGAAGGTATTTGATAACTGCGACAGCTCAGCATGGCACACGAAGAGAAAAGAGCATGGGGTATGCATGCAAAGCAGAAGACCTAACACGACTGGCTCTAGTGTAAATGTATAGTTTACAACTGGCGGAAATGAGAGAAGGGTGTACACCTGATAAGATATGCGAAGAATCTTAAATATATCAAGCTCCTAAAATACTCGAATCATACTTTCACATTCCAACAATCCAACATAAACCCAAACCAAGTTAAAAAGTAAAAAATTTAACTGTAAGGGAATTATGTTAAGAGTATTGCGCACAGGAATATGAAAGATACCAGCTTAGAAAGCATCCTCAACGTGTCCATGTCTTCCAAGATGTTACTCTGCTTATTTGTGACAACGAGCAGAAAAAGAGATTCAATTGGCTGGTAAACATATCGCACATTTTCAGTTTCAACATATGTATGCTGCTTTCCTGTTCCTATCAGTTTGGGAAAAGCACCAAGAAGACCCTCGAGTCTTATGCGAGTCATCTCAATTACATACTGTCTCGAGACGAGAGCTGCAAGCAAGTAGGGAAGAGAGTCATAATGCAATAAGTAACGAGTTTCATTCGAGCTAAAATAAGCCATAACCACCCTATGCTATGCACATAGTATTGCAAACTCAAAACAAAAGGATGCTGATCCTAAACTCGAATGAACACAAACATAAATCTGCTAATTCAGGTTAAATTGCCACTCCATATCATGCACTGGAAGACAAATTTCCTCCAAACAAGCCTCCTCCAGCTAGTATATGTCATGATAATAACTTAAAATAATTGAGGCAACTCGTGTAACTGTATAGGCAATCACATATGCAATCTACATAGGTTGAGTTAGATGGTATGCATAAGTGAGTAACACTGAGTTTAACTTCAAGTGGAAGATAAAACTTGATCCACATGCATAACCGAGTAACTATAAAGTTGACTCCATGATAGAAGAGTAGATAAATTTTAACCAGAAATATTGAAACAGCTATGAAGGCCTATTATCAACTAAAAAAAGCATAAGATTATTTATCATTTTCTTTATTAGCAAAGAATACCAGGCATACAATTACAATATGCCAAGAAGTGAAATAATAAATTATTATAAAACAATGACACTGGTTATTCGTGATCCAATCAACCAATATATACTTAAACATAAAACTCTCCAAGATAGAACAAAACGCAACAAACATACACTTCCAAGTGCCACTGCGAACAAGATGTACCAACGATAATAAAAAAGGATAGAGGCAATGACAGGTAAGAAGAAGATAACAATCATATGATGTCATAAGACAAGATACGAAATAAAAGCAAAAACACAATCCAACGTAGAATTCAATAAAAGCATATTCATTGAAAACGAAACAAAAAACTCACCTTTGCCAGACTTGGTTATAATAGATGCTGCAAGAACAACCTATTCATGATGATGAGAAAAAATCAGTGACAAAATCTGGAAGAATTTTTTTTTTAAAAAAAAAACCAACATTACAAGAAAACAAACTTCATCAAAATGATATCAGAATATGTTCAAAACAATCTTCATCGTATATCCAGCTAGCTAGGTGAATCCCCAGACTCTGATCTTTCTAGGGAGGAGGGCAATGAATCTAGGAGATCTAAGGAAAAGACGGATGAAGACATACGAAAAGATGAGAACTTACGAAACCCAGGCATTTTTATAGTAGGTGCATATCATGACCCAGCTGGGATAAATTACGGTGGGGTGGGAAGTCTAGGGTATTCATATCCCTCGAAGGTTGTTTATTAAACTTCACAAACTACTTGTATCCCTAACACTAGCCACAGGAGCTTAAACAAAGAGAAGACTCAGGACGTTGTTGCATTGGACACATTTCTGGTGACAAAAAAAGTCTTCACCATGAATCGGTAGTCATAGTGCAGTTAAGTATATGAAAGCAGCAGATAGCACCATAGAGTATGAGAATAATAAACAAAAATAACAAAAAAAAGATCACATATGTTAATTGATTGGACATTCTCAAAGGTTTTGTCTAAATTTACATACATCACAATTTAAAAACTGATTGGCGATATGACACTAAATCACTAATCATGCACGGAAAAAACAAAAATGCGGAACATTAACAGATTCCACCTACCATCTTTAACAGCCTATGAGATCCCACACAGCTTGAACGCAATGAAAGGTTGAATTACGCAAAAAAACCTGGAATAAGACGTAAATTCATCAGAACACCCAAATAACGAAACAGAACAACATATACGAAGAGACGCGTGCAAAAACTGACTTGGATAATACAACCAGAAACCTGACCATCCAACCTACTCTTTGGTCAAACAAGTAAAACCTATGGCTATAGTATGCATTACGAATCACATATCAGCACCACAACTAAAGTTTAAGCTAACAACACTCCGCAAAGGCAACACATGAAGAAACCGCTAAAAGGTGACACATTACCACGAAACCACTGTCAGTCTCTCACAATCCCTCTCCCTCGCCTAGGGTTCCCGGGGAAGCTTATATGGTAAGTTGATTTAGGTTGCAAACACCTGCCATTACCTACTCCTACACACTCAATTGAAGTTCAAAACATTCGGATTAAACCATCACCAAACCAATTGGACATCAGGCAACGATCATCAATTCGACAAAGAATATCACCAAACAAATCCTAAACTAAAATCACAAAGAACTCGAATCTTCACTCATTACAATGCTACTCGTACACATTCAAGTTGACGACAATCCGAATCAAGCTGCAATTGTGCAATGTCGCTTAACAATTACACAAATACAACGACCATCGATTCGACAACTCGAATCAAATCACTAAATTTCTAATCGTTATCGGAATATCTCAGCTCTCGATATCGAAAATCCGGAATCGAAACTCGAATCAATCAATCAACATTACCACAATTCCGCAGCAAATTCGCAAAATTCATCCGAAATTTATCTCACGAATTTCCGAATACTAGTACAAATATCGATCGCATTCGCGGCAAAAGGTTAGAGTATAATAAATCGAATAGAATCAGATCGAACAAAAACAATATTTCAAATGTACTTCGAGAATCATAACTAAATCTACATTGATGAGATCCGGTAGAAATAAAGGACTCATAATAAAATCTACAATTGTAGCGTAAAATACAAGATATAGATGAGACGAACAATCGTACCTGATTTCAGAGAGAGAAAGAGAGAGAGAGCTACTTGGGAGAGGTGAAGATTTCTCAGGCGAGTAAAATGAGCGAAGCGTAGTCAAGTTTCTGGAAAAAAAATGTGCGATTTCTGATCTGATTTCGCCGGATCTCTTTTTTATACCGTCTTTCGAATTTTACCCTTTTCCCCCTTCTTTTTACTCGGGTTGGGGGAAGGTTGCAAAAAATGGGTCGTAGCCTCGTACATCCTCCTACCCACTATAATTTCCCCCTTTCGAAAACTGTTTTTGAATAATCATTTTCGGAGCTATTTCTAGACCAAATGAAAAACACGATTGCCATAAAATCAAGTGGGTTTAGTAGAATGCATCGAAAAATAAAATATGTATTAATTTATACAACAAGTGAACGAGTCATTTGGTCCAAAAGTAGCCTCAAATATGGACCGACAAAACAACGTAGTGAAAGGGGGAGATTTTAGTGGGTAGGAGGGAGTATGTGAGAACATGTCACCGATGAGGCGATGACCAATCTTTTAGGTTGCGTCTAAATTAGTGGATCAAGGTTGACCTAATGGCTAGGAACTCAATTTGCTTGGGGGTTGTTCCAAGTTTGAATCCTCATATCTCCATCTCCCGCAGCATTAGCTGGTACAAATCCTTTGTACCAAAAGAAAAAAAAATGTTACATCTAAATTAGAAAACAAATTGCTGATTAATGTAGTGTCGTTTCAACAAGCATGGGTACACTTGTTCTTGTCGTGCTTGACTTCACAGTAGAGAATCAACTCCTTATAATTGAATGCAACAATTTCACTTACGGTTCAACCCAAGCTAATTTTTTTTAAGAAGATCGGTCCATCAAATCAAATTGAAGCATACGCATGTTATTTTGTTATGCACTTGACTACGCTTCGCTCATTTTACTCGCCTGAGAAATCTTCACCTCTCCCAAGTAGCTCTCTCTCTCTTTCTCTCTCTGAAATCAGGTACGATTGTTCGTCTCATCTATATCTTGTATTTTACGCTACAATTGTAGATTTTATTATGAGTCCTTTATTTCTACCGGATCTCATCAATTTAGATTTAATTATGATTCTCGGAGTACATTTGAAACATTGTTTTTGTTCGATCTGATTCTATTCGATTTATAATACTCTTAACCTTTTGCTGCGAATGCGATCGATATTTGTACTAGTATTCGGAAATTCGTGAGATAAATTTCCGATGAATTCCGCGAATTTGCTGCGGAATTGTGGTAATGTTGATTGATTGATTCGAGTTTCGATTCCGGATTTTTCGATAGCGAGAGCTGAGATATTCCGATGACGATTAGAAATTTAGTGATTTTATTCGAGTTGTCGAATCGATGATCGTTGTATTTGTGTAATTGTTAAGCGACATTGCACAATTGCAGCTTGATTCGGATTGTCGTCAACTTGAATGTGTACGAATAGCATTGTAATGAGTGTAAGATTCGAGTTCTTTGTGATTTTAGTTTAGGATTTGTTTGGTGATATTCTTTGTCGGAGGTGGTGGAGGTTATGAGGAGGAGAAAGATTCACATTATGTGTTTACAAGAGACGAAATGGGTTGGAGCGAAAGCTAAGGAGATCACACCATGAGGTTATAAGCTTTGGTACTATGGAAAGGATAAGAGTAGGAATGAAGTTGGTATCATTATTGATAAGGAGTACATAGATGATGTGGTGGAGGTTTCGAGGAAGAGCGATCGCATTATGACTGTGAGGTTGGTGATTGGGAATGAGATTATGACGGTTGTAAGTGCCTATGCACCACAAATGATTGGATTGGATGCATCTATTCGTCAGGAATTTTGGGAGGAGCTAGAAGAGGTGGTGCAAGGGGTCCCTAGTGGGGAGAAGTTGATTATTGGTGGGGACCTTAATGGGCATGTGGGATCAACGAGACACGGTTTTGAAAGCGTGCATGGAGGTTTTGGCTATGGGTCGAAAAATGAAGGCGGAACGAGCATTTTGGATTTTGCGTTGGCATATGACTTGGGTATAATGAACACGTGGTTTGAGAAGAGAGAGTCTCACTTGGTGACGTACATGAGCGGAAGTAATGCGAGTCAGATTGACTTCTTTTTGGTAAGGAATGCTTGGCGTAAGAGCTTTACGGATTGCAAGGTGATACCTGGGGAGAGTGCGGCTACGCAACATAGATTGGTGGTACTGGATTTCAGAGCTAAGGGTGGCCTTGGGAAGAGGCGGCCACAAGTAGAGCCAAGGATCAAATGGTGGAAACTTGAAGGGGAGCACAAGGAGGCTTTCTTGGAGAAGATGGTTGGGACAGATGTTTGGGCAACTAGTGTGGAAAGAGATGTAGACTCGTTATGGGTCACTATGGCGCATAAGGTAAAAGAGGTGGCAAACGAGGTTCTCGGTGAATCTAAGGGGAAAGCTCTACCGAGTAAGGATACATCTTGGTGGAATGAGGAAGTGCAACAAGCAATAAGGGACAAGCGAAAATGTTATAAGAGTTTGGGGAAAGATAGAAGTGAGGAGAATTTCGAGAAGTATAAGGATGCAAAAAGAGCAGCAAAGAAAGCTGTAAGAGATGCAAGAGGAAAGGTGAACCAAGACCTCTACACAAGATTGGATACTAGAGAAGGAGAGAAAGAGATCTACAAAATTGCGCGCATCAGGGAAAGGAGGACTCAGGACATTGGTAGGGTGAAATGCGTCAAAGATGTCGATCAAAAAGTCCTTGTTGACGATAAGGAGATTACGGAGAGATGGAGATCGTACTTTGATACCTTGTTCAACGGTGATCGAGTGAAAGATATTGGAAATGTGGACATTCATCTAGATATTGTTAATCGAGAGTTCATGCGGAGGATTCAGAAGGGAGAGGTGATGATGGCCTTGAAGAAGATGGGACGGAAGAAAGCCGTGGGCCCAGACGACATACCTATTGAGGTTTGGAGGTGTCTTGGAGACAAAGGTGTGGAATGGTTGACGACGCTTGTCAATATGATTTGGAGAGGTAATAAGAAGCCGGTGGAGTGGAGGAAGAGCACTTTGGTCCCTTTGTACAAGAACAAAGGAGATGTTCAGGAGTGTGCCAACTATCGCGGGATCAAGTTGATGAGTAATACAATGAAACTTTGGGAACGAGTGATCGAGCATAGATTATGAAGAAGTGTGAAGATTTCGGAGAACCAATTTGGATTTATGCCGGGGAGGTCAACTATGGAGGCAATCCATCTCATAAGACAGACAATGGAAACTTATCGGGATAGGAAGAAGGACCTACATATGGTGTTCATTGATTTGGAGAAGGCGTATGACAAGGTACCAAGGGAAGTGCTTTGGTGGGCTCTAACTAAGAAAGGAGTTCCGCAAAAATATATTAACATCATTAAGGACATGTATGAGGGAGCTAGCACGAGTGTACAGATTAGTGTAGGGAAGTCAGAAGAGTTCCCTATTACAATTGGAGTGCACCAAGGGTCTGCACTTAGCCCGTTTCTCTTCGCTATAGTCATGGACGAATTGACGAGGTCAATCCAGGATGATAACCCGTGGTGCATGATGTTTGCGATGATATAGTGTTGATCTCAGAAACGAAAGAAGATTTGGACAGGAGGTTGGAACTATGGAGGCACACTTTGGAGTCGAGAGGGTTTCGGTTGAGCCGGAGTAAGACCGAGTATTTGGAGTGTAAGTTCAGCGGCAGTAGGCAAACGGAGACGGGGACGATCAATTTGGATGGTGAGATTGTTCAGGGATCTGAGTTTTTTCGATATTTGGGATCGATTCTTCAAAAGGATGGAGAATTAGATGGAGATGTGGCCCATAGGATCAAATCAGGTTGGATGAAGTGGAAGAATGCCACAGGACTTCTGTGTGATCGAGGAATGCCCAATAAGTTGAAGGGTAAGTTTTATCGAACGACAATTAGGCCGGCACTGTTATATGAAACAGTGTCACGTTCATAAGATGAGTGTGACGGAGATGCGCATGATACGATGGATGTGTGGGCATACAAGACGTGTTAGATTAAGAAATGAAGTTATTAGGGAGAAAGTAGGGGTTGCACCCATTGGGAATAAGATGATTGAGAACCGACTGAGATGGTATGGTCACGTGAGGAGGAGGAGGCCTAGTGACGCGCCGGTTAGAAGAGTAGAAGGGTGGGGAAGTGGTAATATTAGTAGGGGTCGGGGAAGACCTAAGATGACTTAGATGAGCGTGATTAGAAGTGATATGAGCTTCATAGGGCTTGAAAAGAGTATGGTGTTGGATAGGGCGAGGTGGAGAGACTCTATACATGCGGCGGACTTAATCTGACTCCTTTGATTTATTTGTTTGGTTTCCCTAACTCTTTTCCCAAAACTTTTTTTTTTTTTTTTTTTTTTTGTACATCTTTTGAATTTATTTTGACGACTTTATAAAACTTCCTTTGAAAATATTTAATTACTCCAAAAAGGTTTACAACGTTTTAGAATTTCATGGCGTACACAAGACGGTTACTAGATGACGATTCATGTTAACCGACCCCAAATCATTTTGGGAATAAGGCTTGGTTGTTGTTGTTTGTTGTTGTTCATAGCTTGAGTTATGGCTTACCCTTTACATTACCTTTTCCTGAATGACGAAATGAAAATTATGACCTCAATATTGTATATCTAAGTTATGTAATGGGCTTCAATTTAGTGCAGCAGTGGAATGCCTCGAAAACCACGAAGATCTGGCCAGTTTGCACCTTGTCCTTGGACCTTCTCACCATTTGGTCGTTCAATTTCTAGAGCTGCAACAGCTTACGCATTAAAGAACGAAGTCTCTAAATTGATGTTTGACCGAAAGTCTTCCTCAAAATCTCAAGGTATCATGTAAATGTTTGTCTTGTTTTGAGTCAACTCCCATGATGCTTCAGTCCTTTCTCGGATCCATGTGCTGGTCTAACATGGTGAGATTTCAGCTGATGGGACTAGCAACCGCGATTCGAGGGAGAATGACCCGCCTTCGGACTCTTTAGAAGAAGAAACAATTGAAATGGGCTCTTCTGATGATGAATCACTCGAAGTAAGCTCTTCTGAGGAGGAAACATCTGAAGTAAGCACGTTTTTGCTCATGCTTTATTGCTTCATTTTTATTTATAGACCGACATTTGATAAGTCAGCGGTGTATTTTTGTTTCCTCTTATTAAATTCGTTTTGTAATTTCTTCAAGGAAGTCATCCAGGCGGACTTTGCTTTCTTTGATCCGAAACCTGGGAACTTCCATGGAGTAAAGACACTGCTACAGAGCTATCTTGATGACAAGCAATGGGATATAAGTGGTTTCGCGGACATTGTCATTGCACAAACCACTGTTGGATCTGTGGTCAGGATAGAGGACGATGAAGATGAGGGATTATTTGCATTTCTTACAGCGTTGAACTTGGGAAGATACAAGGTAGCATAGGTTTATTATCCCAGTGACTTTTACTTGACATTTTGTACCTTCAGTTTTAGTTAAAGTTCTAAAGCATGCAGCAAAGAATTTGGTAATGGTTTTGAATCTTTTGTGTTCTATAAGTACACTGCGTTCATAAAGTTGAGTTTGTTGCCAGGATCACAAGTGCATTGCTGAACTTAAGAACTACTTGCTTAAAGTATGTCCAAAGGAGGGTCCAGTTGATGAGCTGAAAAAACTTCTTGGAGTCAAAGCTAAGCATGTAGGCCTTGTTGTTTCTCAGCGTGTCACAAATCTGCCTCCACAGCTGCTGCCGCATCTTTATGATTCCCTTTTTGATGAAATTTCCTGGGCAACAGAAGATGAGGTTGGTTTTTTTTTTTTTTTTTTTTTTTTTTTTCCTGAAGTAGCCAAATATGCATGTTCTTTTGTTTTGGGGTGATTTATTTCACTGATGATTACCTTTGTTTTGCCTTTGATCAAAGCCGACAGAGGATCTCCGTAAATCATTCGGCTTTCAACATTACTTACTGGTGACTAGAATATATAAGGTACTATCTGACTATCTGTGTCTGTTTGCTTATATAATTCTTATCAACTGTTCGTTATTTTGATAATTGTTATCGTCATACCTTCCTACATTATTTCTCACTATGTATCGTCTTGTTGAAGAAAATTGGGCAAACTAAGAAGGGGTCAAGCAGTAGCAACAATGATGATCTGATTTATGTGAAAGCAGAGGATGAACTTTTTCATCAGGTTTACTTAAGCCCAATGTCTTCTGGTTTATCTATAATTACAATTTTGTCCGGATCTTAACTTGATATTACCTAATCAACATGTTGGTTTCAGCTTTGCTCTTGGTCATTTACTTTTTCCTTGCAAAATCAGCTGCCAGCCGCACAAGAGGTAAGTTTTATGGTTCTATTTATCAAGTTTGTTATCTACTTCTTTATGATTGTGGCAGTGTAAAATCAATAAAATAAATTGCTATTGGCTGAACCTAGTTTATTTTGTGCTGTTTTCATTGTGGCATCTCTTACCTTCTTTTTGACCACGTTGCAGAAAAAAATGTAAATGTTTTCTAATGTACACATTTTTTTTTTAAAGTGTTACCTTTATTATGGTTATTGATGTTCTCTGTACATGTGTATACCTGTTGTGGAATTTGTTGTCTTATAAGTATACGTGATTATCCTCTGCATCCATTTGATGATGTTTATAACTGCAGTTAAAAAGTTACCGAATGATGGGAATGGTGATGGCTGTCAAGGCAGATAAGGTCCCTACTTACCGGAAAAGGTTGCGATCTCTTATAGATGACTCTTGATTGTGCTGCTAAAGGTGCTGTTCTTTATCTTTAATGGTTGCTGATCTTTCCGAGCTTCATGCTTATATAAAGCAATAGTTGTTGGTGCCTAATGTGCTACCGTTGTCGGACAAAGTGTCATAAATTTGCTGATAAGGATTCGGTGTCTTGGGAAACATATGGTAGTAGAGGATGTGATAAATGATTGTCTTGAGAAAAAAACAGGTCACACAATTTTGATAGTTTATCTCCAAGAACATAAATCTTTCTCATTTGCTCTCTGGTCCCCTGGTAATATTTTGTTGGTTGCATCTATTTGACATCTTGGCTTGCTGATTGATGTGATTGTTGAATGTAGTTTATCTCCCGGAACATAGATCACTATAGAAGATGTTAGCATGTGGGAAGAAGGGTTGTGATTGTTATACTGATAATGATTAATGAGTGAAAAAAAACTTGTGATTTGAGAGTAGAGCACCAGCTCATCATTGGTAGGAGAGAAAGATGGGCTTATTGGATTTGTAGATTGTCGACTTGGATTTTCTAATTGATTTTAAGTTGCAGAACTCGATACAGTCACTGAGTGGAGTTGGGCACTTGAGCTGGCTGTATAGGGTGAGAGCTCATTCTCCAATCTATGGTTCTACAGTTTGGTGTGTTGAATTTCAGTCCATTTTGTCTTCAGGCCTGGCCTTTTTTTTTTAGAGGAAATCAGAGTTTAGGCACTTCGAGTTTATGCTTAGAATGCCCATAAAGCTTAATTTAAGACCCAGCTCATATACACAAGCCCAATTCTTACATTCATGCCCATGGTTACAAGCTATGTATCTTGGGGGCATCGTCAAAGTAGGATATAAGGGGAGCTTGCTCAAAAGTCTTGTATATAGTTCTTAATAGTCGTTTATGATTATGCCCTATTCTGCTAAACGCCTTCTGGTTCACTATCCAGATAGAAATATAAGTGCATTCTTGGGATTGAGTATGATGTATTGAAGGAGATGATGAATGGCTGCAGGTGGCTGTAGAGGAAAGGTGCGTAAAGGTTTTAGGGAAATATGCACTAGGGTATCCCACATAATATCATTGCCTCAAGCTTTATGCAATACACCGTATGTACATAGTTGAGACATGGGCACCATGTGGAATTTTTTAAACCTAAGGTGACACATAGATCCTCTCATAATCAATTGATTATTGCTCATCTGGAATGAGTGTTATCTGTGCTCTAAATTGACCCTCATAGACCCCTAGAATCATTATCCTCAGGTATAGAACGGTGTGATCTTACATACTCCGTTTTAGTTTTTTTGTTTCTTTTGTTTTTTGACAATGCTTCAATATTAGATTAGATAGTAACATATGGTTTTACTTTTATAGAGGAGAAGGCGCATATATATTTGATTTGATTCCCGGTAGATTTCTTGGAGATATAGTTTGTCCTATTGTGAAATCTCCATTCTTCAAATTTTAGGTTGATCAAGGACTCTATCCCATGTAAGTTCGTGATGGCCTGTGAACCTTGTTAATAAAAAGGAATTCACCGATAAAAACAACTTAGTATATTGGAAAGGAAATGAGCAAATACAGAAGGGAGTTACTAGAAAGGCTCATTTGTGGACTGCATAACTAGATAGTGAATCATAGAACATGATATTGGTAGTTCTGGGCTGCTTTGGGCATGTTTTGTAGTATTCGCTGTGTTAAATTTTAAAACATGTTAACTGTATCTTCATTCCAGATATAAGAAACCGGGATACTGCAACACTGTTAATGCCATCTGATATAGTGATGGCCGCACCTGTGCGATACAGGGTTCTAGGAAGTGCTATTTTGCCAGGTCGGCCAGGGTTAGTTCAGTCCTTCAGGGTAAGAGCATTAGAATTTTGGACCTAAAGGTATCCAAGATCTTGATTCCTAATAGTATTCCTAGTATTCTATGCTACTAAAGTACCTAGGTCCAAGTTCCTGACGACTCTGTAGCCGGTAAACTGTAAGTTTGCCTCTAAGATACATCGGAATAAAAGGAACACCTCGAAAAAACCCTGAAACTAGGTGGCTCCAAGGGTGGTTTTGGTTTTTGAGAAGAACCTTGGTCTTCCGAATGTAAAACTTTCGGATCAATACGGATCAGGCTAAAAGGAGTATACTCAGATAAGATTCACAAGGAATAAAAGGGGATATTGGTAACTAGTTAGTACCATAATACATAATTATGAACAGAAAAACAGTCAGAAAAAATTGCAGTGTTTCCTCATGCCACACCTGACAACTTTGAACCACATCATGCACATGAAAATGGCCCAAGACCCATCCATTATCACCGACCAAAAAACGAATATGATCTATATTTTCCATATTATCATATTAAACCTATGAATGATTAATTATTATGCATCGTCTATTGCGTCTCATTGTAAGACTGTAACGTGCATGAAACTGCCATGCAAAAATTTATACTTACATTTTCATACAAGCATGATCCATATACTCCCTATTTGCACATGGTATGCCCTGTTGCCTAATCAATACCATTTAAGATCCTTGATATTATTGGTGTTATTAATCATAATAATTCATAGTTGAAATTTAGATAACACCTGATTTTGTTTCGTTACCAACTGTTGACTCATTTTGAAAAACTTTAATTAACTAATTATTGTGTTTGCGGGATATTGATTGATCGATTGATTGATTCGTAATCAAATTGTTTTCCGGTGCAACTCTTTTGGGCTTTGGGTGTCTTCTAGGAGGTTTCTTCCTTCTCCCATAAAAAAGAGACACTGTCTGGAAATCTAAAACTTGCATGTGCCTCTTGCACGTGCAGCAGTCCAAGATCTTTTCGGTGTAGGTCTTACATGATTGAGTTCCAATGCATATCCTTCTGTTCTTTCGTCCTTCTGGTCTTAAAATCTTTGCTACATCGACTCAGTTGGTTAAAGAGGTGATTGAGTAAATGTACCTCTTGACCTAGATGTGTTGCATTGATTTATAATGTGCAAAAATTTCAAGAATGACGTTATGTTAGTGTTATTTTTGAGACATCTTAAGGTCTGTTTGTTATTGTATTTAGTTTTCGGTTTTCAGAAAAGTCTCATTTTTAAAAATTACGTTATTAAAGAAATTAGAAACAATGGTTTTCAATATTCCGCTGTCAGTTTTCATTTTTCCATATGATATTTTTTTTTATAGTTTTATAGAAACAACTTGTTTATGGTTAAAATTGTAACTCACTTTATGCAAACAAACATGATAGTGAATAAGTGATACCGAAAGAACCTCTTAGTACTAAGATATACTCCCTCCGTTCGGCTTAAACTTCGTAGGGCCAACGGACACGCTTCTTAACGTGGGTGTACACGTTAATCGGCTAATCGAAGTTCTAAAAAAATTGCATGACAGATTAGATAAAATATTGATCTAATCCGCCTTGTAATTTTTTTGGAACTTAGATTAGCCAAAAAGCGTGTACAGTCACCTTAAAATGCGTATTCGTTTACCTTTAAACCCGAACGGAAGGAGTATCCTAGTAATCCTTCTTTTTTTCATTTTAAAAAGTGCTTTTATCTTAAGCTTAAAGTTTTTCTTTTTTTTTTTTTTTTTTTTTTTTTTTTTTTTTTTTAAGGTCTTAGGGTTGAAAGTTGAAGTATACTTTTACTTGACCTTTGACCACATTATTTATTTTTATATTTTGGGTCGCTAAGGACAGAACCATAAAGATAAAGCAACTAGGCCAACTACCCGAGAGGCCAAGGTAATCTCTTTGTCTGCCTTCTTCTTCCGCTATGACATTTTTTTACTACTCAGATAATTTCAGATAAAAAAGACTCTAAATTGTACTAAATATTACGACGTGAATTTTGCATTCCAAACATCTTTAGGCGGGCTTATATAGCCAATGCTAGGAATTTAGCAGATGAAATAAGCACATTAGCATGACCAAAAAAAAAAAACCGAGATTTTTTTTTGTGGCAGTACTGGGCTATTGGCTACATCGACTGAGATTAGCTAGGTCGAGGCGAACAATGCTATGATCGTGACCAAAACCGAGATTTTTTTTTGTGGCAGTACTGGGCTATTGGCTACATCGACTGAGACTAGCTAGGTCGAGGCGAACAATGCTATGATCGTGACCAAAACCGAGATTTTACACCATGACTATGCACATAACTATATGGACCTGCAGCATGGGCGTTTGCACAAATACTAGATGATAGGAAAAACTTGTCATGTGATTGGGTTTAAATGATTTGTCTGCCTCAGAAAACTGGGGTTTCGTCAATTCCGTGCCGTAAATTATGCCATCTGTTTAAGAATCTGTGCCGTTGTTCATTCGTTCATAGATCAAGGAGTCCAGGATTGCTGGTAAAAAAATACTATATTGTTTTTCAACTCTACTCTGATTCAAAAATCAATACCAACATTAAGGTTTCCTAAGAACAACATTCAAAATCACGATTGAAATCCGCGTGCATCAATGTTGCTTTAGTGTCTAGATGGCTACTCGTACATGTTAAGACAACGACTCCGGTATCATCTAGTAACTCATCGGTGAAAGTATCACATACACCATACATCAATGTGGATTAAAGATTTAGTTCCAACTTGATTTGGGATCGGAAATGAATCATCATTTTGAAAACGCCAGGCGTGAACCCAAAATAAAGTTAGAAAATGCCTTAATGTATCTCAGCAAAGTGAAGTTTGTCATTGGACAGTGGTGGATACAGTGTTCTTCCTGACGAGCACATGCTAAGAGGGGAAGACACATAGTAGATGCTAAAATCAGAAGAATTTGGGACGTATGTTTCTGTATTCTAAACAGCAAGTTATGTGTGACTTCACCTATATATGTAGTTCAAAACTTGTACAGCACGATTAACTAAATTGTCATATAGTTCGAAATTTCATGTCATCAAAAACCCGTTTTCGCAAATAAGTCACCACAGGCTATACACCTGCTCCGTATACGATATGTGTGCTCTACTACTGCTAAGAGACAGATGAGACTAGAGTGGCGCTAAACCATGAACTGCCCTCTAATCACTTCGATTTTCGTAATCATTATTCATTAAACCTGAGCTGTTTGCCTAACATTGAACCAACACTCAACAGGCAACAGTAACTGTCAATTTAATTAATCCAAGGATGATCAGCATCATAAATTCATAATCTTTATTACATTTAATCAAATCATACTAGTATAGCAGTATTATATTATTAATTTTAAATTGGGAAACTGCCAGCAGATAACTTTCAGCAGTCAGTCCAGGAATGGCATTGTATGTAATAATTAACAAAAGTAAGCCCCTTTGAATAGACATAAACACATATAAACACCATGCCACCCTTCTCATTTTCTTCATCACATAACTTAAATCTGTAATAATTCAAATTTTCTTCTGCTGAATCTCTCAACTCCACACTCCCCCCCCCCCTCTCTCTCTCAGTCTCTCTCCTTGTTAAGCAAAAATGAAGCTTGCAGGACTCTTGGTGTTGGTTTTGGCTTCTAGCTTCTGTGTATCATTTGGAGGTGAGCTCTTTATTTCGTCACTGATCGAGTTCTCGTTATTTTATTTCTCTCGTATATTCAAAACTACGTTAGTTGTTATATTTTTTGTAACCCGTACGTGTTTATTGATAATGTACCATTTTGTGACGACTATTATCTCGTTGTGATGTTACTTACTAAATGTCTGGTATTGGTTACACTTTATACATGTTAGACGAAACTATATAAAAATACGGTGATTCGACATATACACGAGTACATGAATCTACGATAGCATAATTTTCAATGCACCGTAAAAATGCTCTGAGCAGCTAATGCAGCGGGGTAGGAATTATTAGGTTCATTGGGATCATAATTGTGGATAATTTAGTATTATAGTACGTAAATCAATTAGTAGCAGTTGGCCTCGATACAATCCTTGATTGGGGCCATCTGTTAAATCTTAGTGTGATAGTATTACATACTACGGAGAAGTATTTATTATAAGCATGATGAATGCATGATCATCCATTTATACCATTAATTTAGGAGTACAATTAAAATGACCTAAGAGGTGTTGTAGATACAATTAATTTATCAGCTATATAATGTACACGGTAGTAAACTTTAGCGTATATCCGAATATCATCAAACTTCTATTGTGTGCTAGTCTGCTTATCCGGCTCGAGAGATTAATTGATTTTTGATCGAAGAAATAGACATTTTTCGTTTAACTTGGTATAGTAGGTTCTATTACATTAAAACATCAATACGTATTACGTAGGTATAGACTTGCCCTGTAAATTAAAGTCGCTCTAAATTGCATACTGTAGGTTCAAAAGAGTAGATAATTACTACTATTAAAGTGGAAATGTCGGTAGCGTGACCATGATTGACTAAAGTAACTTTCTTCAAAAAATTTTTTTTTTTGCCCCTCTCTCTTGAGTGAAATGTAACCTATACTTTACGAAAAAGATGATGCTCGGCTTAATAGGAATTTTTATTGTTCCGTGATGTATTTTTGTCTAACCCATAGGGAAAGGCCACAGAAGCAAGAGAAGGGTTGTAACTTTGCTAAGATAAATTAAAAGGAGCTATTTTCGCAAGTAAAATCGTCTAATGATAAAATAGAAGGACAATGCTAGAGGTCTAAAGTTTAGACACCCAAAAGTGTGTATAATCCGTAATAATTTTACTACACTATAAAAATTTTACTACTCACACAATTAATTTTACTACCTGAATTTTTTACTACAATTAGTTTTACTATTCCGATCTCAATTTTACTACTACTAGCTCAATTTTACATTGTAGACAAATTAATTGTGTCTACACTATAGACCTCTATCAATTTGCAAAATAGAATATGCTATACTAGTATATGGATATGGTGAAATGAATGTAGCGAAATAATGTTGTTCTTGGTCTACTATCTACTTTTATTATTATCTTTAAATAGCTTATCAATCGGCTTAGTTTATTTAGAATTCTTCGAGAATTACAGATTTGAAGGTGAATGAATGTTATGATGTCATAATAATGAAAACAAAAATTAGAGGAAGAATAAAGTTATTCGAAAGATATACTCCCTCCGTTTTAGCCGGAAAGAACTCAAATTTAAAGAGGTAGTCATGTAGTTGTAGTAATTTACACAAATGATTGATATGGCATGGAGCAAATGGAGTACGTTTATGATAACATAGATTGGGGAGTTTTTAAGTGAAGGGCATGTTATGTATTTTTTTTTGGGCTGTCAGAGAAAACAGATTTGGGTGGATGAATGAATTATCCCATTACCCACATGCTCACATGCTCCTTGGATCTCTGAACATGTCCTAACAAAGTTGTTTGGATTATGCTCGTACCTTTGAAATGCGAAAGTTTTAATGTATATTCATATATATTTATAAATGTATATCTCTAATTTTTTATCCACATGTCCTCCATATTCCAATTCTCTCTCATCAATCTCACCACATAAAAATACAAAATATACCCATACTATCCCCATATATGTTTAGTAATGTATGTCACATATACAAATAGCCTTACTCCTTTGAAATATTCTTCCACCCAATCTCACACATGTTCCATTAGTATCATGACTAGGTACTAATAATTTAATTCACGACGAGGAGTAAAGTTGGTCTAGTAATTGGGAAGTAACTTTGTGTGTTTCGGATCCAAAATTCTCATATCCTTCCTCTAATAACACTAACTGTTCGTCGATATGTAACACAAATGGAAAGAAAGATACATCCTAAGCTAAGACGGTAGGCACAAAAAAAGTAACAATTGAAGCTTGGAGTGGTCGATCTTTTGTGCCTGAATAGAGATTTTTCATTTAGATAAATTGAATTGTTACTCACCTATCACAGATGTGCAAATCTGTCGTCTATGATCTACGACCGATCACAAACTAACTTTAAGTCTTTAACACTATTTGTCCTTGTTTTAGGGTTGCTCCCAAATGGTGACTTCGAAGTTAGCCCAAGCCCAACAAAACTAAGCGGGACCAAAGTAGAAGGCCAGAACTCGATCCCAAGCTGGGTCAGCAAAGGCTATGTGGAGTACATAACCGCAGGCAAACAACAAGGTGACATGGTCTTAGTCGTACCACAGGGCAAGCATGCTGTTAAGCTTGGTAGCAATGCCTCCATTAGACAAAAGGTGCAGGCTTCTAAGGGTAAATTTTACGCCATCACCTTCAGCTTCGCTAGGACATGCTCTCAAGAGGAGACCCTTAATGTTACCGTCTCACCAAACCACGAGCTGGATGACTCCGGCATATTGCCCCTCCAGACCATCTATACCAGTCTTGGTTACGACACTTATTCTTGGGGGTTCGTTGCTGAAGCCAATGTCGTTGAGATCACCTTTCACAATGTTCCCACACCCGGTGAAGATGCTACTTGCGGACCTATTATTGATACCGTTGCTCTTACTATCTTGGAGCAAGTCAGACCTACCCGAGGTACTACGTTTTTTCCCTATATATATTTCACAACATGTGAAATGACCAATTATCTATAGAGTTCATACAACAATATATATTTGCTTGCAAATTAAACTAGACAAAGAAATCTCAAGTACATTGCCTGTTTAAAAACTGGACTTTACTTCAATTGTTCAACATTCTAGTTGTAAGATGGAATCTATTGACGTAATACTCAAGGAACCTAGATGTTTGAGGGAAACTTCCTCATAATAGTCCTACAAATTGCTAACATTATTGCTTTTCTAAACAATTTTGCCAGGCAATTATGTGAAGAATGGAGACTTTGGACAAGGGCCTTATGTATTCCACAGCTCAGAAACCGGTGTCCTGATCCCCCCCAATGTCGAGGATGACCACTCCCCGTTACCAGCCTGGATGATCGAGTCTTCTAAGGCTGTCAAGTACATCGACTCCCTCCATTTCTTTGTGCCCGAGGGCCAAAGAGCTGTGGAGCTAGTTGGAGGGAAAGAGAGCTCAATTGCTCAAATCTTAAGGACCAAAGCAGGAGCGTCTTATGTCCTAACCTTCCTTGTTGGTGACGCTAGGAACGGTTGTGTCGGACCCTTGGGCATCGAGGCCTTTGCAGGAAAGGCGAGTACTAGGGTCTCCTACAACTCCAAGGGTAAAGGTGGATTTACTAAGGGTCGTCTCTTCTTTACGGCTGATAAAACACGTACAAGGATCAGATTTATGAGCTCCTTCTACACCATGACCACTCACGGGTCTATGTGCGGTCCTGTTCTAGACGATGTCAAGGTTCTTACAACCCGTTACCATTCAAGGATTCACGCGTAAGCGCATTAAACAAGCTAAGGCATATATGTTACACATAGAGTAGTTGCACAAATAATGCAAGGCTACTAGTTCGATCTTCCATCGTTGTGTCACCCGTCCCCGCCCCCCTATGAGGAGGGCATGCTAGGTGCAGCTTCGTGCTAGACCATATCACATAAAAGATGTACTCGTACTATCTTTTATGTGTTGTAGTGTATGTAACACGGTGTTATACCTCGAATGAGGGAGGTTTTTGATGATTTATAGCTTTTATATAAGGTGATACTTGTATGTTTGAATTGATGTATCTATCATTATAATTTATATAAATTTATTTTATTGGTGAAGTGCAAATGTCTCCTTTACCTCATCCTGAAACAAAAATGAGACTTAGAACAGCTTTTCCTCCTAAAAGCCTTAATGATCAGAGTGAAGATCAATGGGATAGAGGTCATGGTGAGAACCAGAGGACTCGTAACCTGGCGCACAGCCCGAGACAATCAGGCTTTGAGTATCCTTTTCTGACATCAGATCATGCTGTTGCCTAGACACATGATGCTGCATCCACTGCATGTTTGGATCCACAGTTGATTCATGGACAGCCCTGCTCCCGTCTAGCATTGCTAACGCCTCAGACATGGTAGGTCGAAGTTCAGGAGACGAATTTGTGCATAACAATGCAATATTTAACGTCCTTAATACTTCTTCCTCACTATATTCCATCCCTAGCCTCTGATCAACGAGTTCTATCAGATTTCCTCTCTGCTGTAGAACAAAGGCCTATAAAACAAGAATATTCATACACTGTCAGAATTTACGGATTAAACACATCTGCTGCAGTCAGACGAAATCTATTTAACTTACAATGTCAGGAAATCAGGTGAGCAAACAAAGTAACAGAAAAAGTAGAGTAAACCTGACAGTAAGAAGGAAATTTTACCCTATTTACAAGGCAAATATGATCTGTCTCTGGCCGAAATTTTGTGTTGCTACATCCAGCAACAATTTCAAACAAAACAACCCCAAAGCTATAAACATCGGCCTTGAAAGTCAGATAGCCCCACAATGCATACTCTGGTGCCATGTATCCGCTGCAAAGTGCAAAGTGAAAATTTTCTTTGATCAGAACATTAGGTTTCTTCAAGTGCTCCATCAGCTAGTACAGAATGAGAAAGAAAAGATACGATACTCGTCTCTCCTGAGTCCTCATACATTAGAGAAGTACGTTGAAAGCATGTGAAGTGGAAGAGGGCTCACATAGTTCCAGCAACTCTAGTACTAACATGAGTATGATCGTCCTCGTTAAGCCTAGCCAAACCAAAGTCTGAGATTTTAGCATTAAAATCTCTGTCAAGAAGTATATTTGTGACTTTGATGTCTCTATGGACGATTTTAATTGCTGATTCCTCATGCAGGAATGTCAATCCTCTTGCTACATCAATGCAGATCCTTCGCCTTGTAGGCCAGTCGAGTATCAGCTGACAATCATCTGAACCTTCATTATCATTTACAAATGTACTACTCCATTATTCAGGATTCCGGATCATAGTTAGCTTTTATTACAAGTGTAGAAACACAGACATGGTCTGAAGAGCAAGTACAGGTGAATTGAAAGGCTACTGCTTAGTGCTTACCAAACAAAGGGCGCGCAAGATTATTGTTCTCCATGTATTCGTATATGAGGAATAACTGGTTCCCCTCAACACAACAGCCATATAATCTTACAAGATTCGGATGGTGCAAGCCTGATATCATCCCTAGTTCATTTATGAATTCTCGGTTGCCTTGTGATTTTGGTAGAAGTTTCTTAACTGCTATGTGGCTACCATCCAGTAATGTGCCCTGTCTCACCATAATGCAAATGGTTTTGAGTTACAGACGAAAGATAAGTGTACTCGAAAACTAGCAGGCCTTAACTTGAAAACATACCAAGTACACTGATCCGAAACCACCTTCTCCAATCTTACAGGCACTGTCAAAGTTGTTTGTAGCAGCTTTGATTTGTCTATACGTAAATGAACCAGTTTGAAGATCAAACCCGGATAAAACTGCACAAAAAATTTATGCAACATAAATAAGAGGATCCTTCCTGTCAAAAAAAGAGGATCCTTAAAACTGTTGCACCACCCACAGAAACATCAGACTCCTGCAGAATAACTTACCATTTTCCCTTGAAGTGATGTCCTCTCTACGAGACCTCCACCAGAAAACAGCAAGAACACTGACTATGATGAATAACACCAAAGCCACAGCTCCAATGGAAATCCATATTATCATCACCCTACTTAGCGGAGGCCTGAATTCTAAAAACCAAGACCGTAGGAGTTAACTATAGATAGAAGTGAATAAATAATACAAACAATTTAGCAGTACACAACGTTCTGCATTACATGAGAGGTCATGTATAAACGCATGCTGTTTACAAAGTGGTAAACTATGAAACAACAGTTGGTTTGGATGACAATAACATAAATAAGCTGTTACTATAGCATACCTGATTCCACAGAAATCGCAGATATTAGTGGACCGTATGCACCACTTTCCCTTGCTGGGATGGCTGTACTCCCTTTGCCAGCATAGAACAAGCGGATCTCAATACTACTATTCACTGGTATGTTAGGGAAAATTTTGTTCACAGGTTTATCTGTTCCATTTGATTCAATTAGAATGTCAAAATCCTTGTGAACCAGTTTCTCCTGCAACATAGTCCACAAACTCTAATGAGCAATGTCCTAGAGGAAACTAAAAAACGCGATCATCCTAATATGTGGTGTTTCTGAATAGTACTATATATATGCAAATAAAATGAGAACCTGGATATAGATGTCAAATTTTCGCCTTCCCAAACTGGAAAAGGACTTGTTTGCAGCAAAGATAATCTCAGAAAACTGCAGTGTGACTTTGTAGCTACCTCTAGCCAAACAACGGCCATAATAAGTCAGAGATGTGGCAGAAATGCGCGCATCCAGATACAAAAGCCCCTCTGGTTGGGGAGTCGAACTTTTTGGTATATAATTACTTATATCTCTCGCAAACCAGTACTCCCCACTGCTACTAAAACCCCATAATCCTGCTGAGAAAAATTTGGAAGCACTTCCTGGTGTTTGATCTTGCTCATAGGTAGTCTTTCCAACGGTTAACTTCTCTCCACCACAATTGATATGCAATGAATAAAGAGCTTGACGAGTAAAGCAAGACATTAGAGAAAAAATTCAGAGAGAGTAGATACTTAAAGTAACAAACACATCACATTTGCATTAACAGTTACTCACCTTTAGAGCAAGCAGGAACATTCTTTAGACAATGAGAAGATTCCCTGGTTAAGATTTACGCGGCATATGAGAAAGGAGAAAAACAATAGAATCCAAAAGCTGAAACAAGTAACTGAAGGATGGATTCCGTGAAATAAATCAGCTTACAGCTTCGTATCCCCCTTAAAGCTTCTGAAGAAGTTTCTGAAAAAGACCAAGAAGAAAAATAATTGTTTTCTCAGATACAAAGCAGAAAAGGAAACAAAGAAGGCACACATTACTGAAGCCTTTGAAAACAAACCATTACATGTTATTGTAGGAATCACAGTTGCCTGAAATCTCATCCAGGAGGTTGTAAGAAAGATCAAGATTGCTGAGACTGAAGCAAGCAACGCGTTAAAGTGTCACCGCAGGAAATAGAAAAACAAACAGCGCATAATAGTGCTGATCCCCCAAACTTCTCCCTTGTGCAGTTTCTTTGTAGTCACTTCATAAGTGCTCGGTTTTAAACCCAAAACTAGCAGGCTCGCGAACAGTTAAGGCTTAGCTGATTTCTAATTTATTTATTTTTTGACAAAAGAATCAGTCAGATACACTCAGTATGCAAATTTAATCATAATTGCATCATTTGAAGATTTCGCCAACTTGTTAAAAATAACAGCATTCTAAGTCAAAATGTGTACAAGGTTAGAAGGTAATACCTTCTACCCATGTTAGTGACCATCCAGTCAGGAACAGCTCCAGTTAGCATATTGTGCATCAGATACCTAAACCGTCAGTCAGCAAAAGGTAAATATACTTAGTTACAGTATCTGAACTAGTATAACCTAATTTGGTGCCTTACATGTCTTGTGCCTGCGGGAAGTCGTGCAATTCTGAAGGAATTGGACCTTCTAACTTGTTGAAGCTAAGATCTCTGCGTGATATATGATAAGAAAGTAGCCAAGTCGGGAAGTATAGTCAGATAACCTAACCAGTAAAAAGAAACCAAAGAAGAAGTCAAATGGAAATTTGAACAAGGGAGAGCTCTGTAAGAACAAAACTTTAAACCAAAGAAACACCATGACATCCATAATCATGTAAAACTGTATGAAACTCGGCTATTAAAGAAGGGATGTACATCATTTTAAGCGGCAGTTTGCTGGCAAGGTAAGCCGGGATAGATCCTGACATGTTACAGTTCCTTAAAACCCTGCAAGTAATAAACATAAGGATGTTATAGCTCTGCCTATATCTAAACAAAAATTTATGAGATATGACTCACAAGTAATATAGGTTTGTCATATTTTGCAGTGATGGAAACTCAAAGCCCTCTCCACTCAGGTCACTTATCCTTCTGCAGAAAATCGCCAGTTAGTAATCCTGACAAAAGAATATTACTGATGTTTCTTCTGTAAGAAAGTTTGGGTGTCAACTCACAGTTCAGATACATTATCTAGAAGAGATACACTAGGTGGTACAGGTCCCTCGAAGCCACTACCTTCGATCTCACTGCCATTCCGAAAAATAAGGACAGGTTATTAGTTTATTGTCTTTGTTAAGGATTTCTGCATCTTCATGATTTTGTAGCAGAGAAGTTTACAGTTTCTTAAGTTTCATCCAGCTGGCAAAGTAATCTGGTAGACGTCCTTGGAAGCTGTTACTGCCTAGGCGACTGAAAAAAGAGTTGAACAGAACACATACAAAAAATGGTGATGAAACATGCAAACCCAAATAGGAGAAAGAAGGGTATGAACACCATAACACATACAGTTCTACTAGATTCCTGAGCATCTTCATTTCTTCAGGCAACTGTCCAGTAAGATTGTTATCATTGAGAAACCTAGGAAGCAGGTCTATAAGGGTCAGGCAATATTCGACATGCTATGATACACATATTCAGGTAATATAAGTGAAGACAGAGAAATGACCTACAATTTCTGCAAGTTAATTAAATGTCCAAGTTCTGCAGGAACAGCCCCAGAGAAACGATTGCTCTCCAAGCTTCTGATGAAATTCAAGGAGGACTAGAATCAAACGGCTAATTATTGAAATATCTGAAACAATGAATATGATTGAATGCAATGTGTGAGAGGTGAGGAAGAGAGTATACAAGTATGTTAGAGAATTAATGCTTCCTAAATACCCAGGAATCGGCCCTGACAGTTGATTTGTCATAGTAGACCTGTAAGAGAATACACAAGAAGTGATATGACTGATATCATTGACCTAATGAAGAATCATATATCTACAATTCCACAGTAACTTGTTGCATACAGGTATGTCAAGTTGTCCATGGAAGTCCATTCTGGAGGTATTGAGCCATGCAACAAGTTCCTCGACAGATCACTGGCATACGAATTGACATTTATCAATTGGTTCAGAATGATCAATAGCAGCAACATTAAAAAACCTCAAAGGCACAAACTAATTCTTGCATATATTCTTACATAAACTGAAGGTATGGTAACTTAGACAGTGATTTCGGAAGGACACCTGTGAGATCATGTCCCTTAAAAGATCTGATTTCGTAACAAAAAGCATTCACAGATATCAGATAATCAGAAATGTAATGTCAAGAGCACAGGTGAAGGTGATCTCAAAGGTCTAAGGCAGCTTACACATTCATAACATGATTGTTGCCATTATCACACAAACAAGCTACTTGATTGACATAAGACAACCTCGTTTCGTCATCTGAAGACCAACAACTTGGAGATTTTGCACAAGGATCATCTCTGCAGTTACTTTTAGGATGATTTAGGTCTCTGACTGCTTCTCGGAAAGCTTGTACTGCACAGATTAATTCACAACTACTTACGCATTATAGCAATTTTTGTCTGGCAATGCACTTACTGATGAAATAAACATGCATTACACAGATCATAACGTTCCAGAAATGCTCTTGAATATGTGCACCTGATTAACCATAATTTCGAGTTTTTCTTGGTTAAGCACATCTTGGTAAATCAGTTACAGTGGGCAATCATATACTAATTAATCTGTAGTTCACAGAAAATGTTGTTCAAAATGTATGTAATATATACTAAGGTTTCATCCTAAAACTAATTGACTATAAGACGTCTACACGAGTAGTCGAAACTTTATATAGAAGATCTTCATTTCTTCTCCCTCATCAGTGATCATGAATCAACCAAACCCCCACCCCCCACCATTAGCTCTGATACCACTTGTTGTTCAAATCAAATGACGATATCAATGAACGACTAAAACCCATATCCAAAAGCCCAGTGAGTGTACGTCCTAAAATCAATACGACGAGTAGGCCCACTAGCTTATATACCTTAAGCGATCCTCACACCCAATACTCTAATAAAAGAACTTTAAAAATCAAATTCTAAATTGATCAAAGTATGACATTCATAAGAAATAAAAAATAAAAGCATACCTTCATTAGAATCTGTCGGTCCACAAAGGGCATGAACATAGTAGCTGCATATTCCAAAGTGCAATATATATATGAAAAGAGTAATGCGTGTTATTGAAGCAAACTTAAAGAAGCCTTCCATTTTTCATCAGAATAAATTTTAGAACATCACATGAATTATAACACATTAATTTTTAGACTAAACGTCAACCACTCGATGTTCCTACATTCGAAGATATGGGCATTCATTGAAACATAACTAGACGTATTGCATTGACCCACTAAGTCAATTTGCATGGACCAATTCAATTGTTTTGTACTATTTGGAAAATGAGATACTCCAATTATTGTTTTCATAAAAGTTAATTAGGTTTTGTATTAATGGTCGGAGCGGATGAGGGGGTAAGATTCGAACTCGAAATCTCTAGTTTGGGTGATAATAAGTGATGAGGAAATAGTATAGTCGATTTTTATACGAAATTTATGATTTGATTTGCTTCTGAATTTTGAAGTACATTGTATATGAGTAGGCATCAACCGCATCATATATATAACAATGTAACTCTTTTTTGAAAGATACTGGGGATATGCCCTACCGCTTCAACATTATTAGTTGTTTCTTTGTACAAAAAAATAAAATTGTTCAACATAAGTCACAAATTACAAACTTGTAACGTTAGAAAGTATGCTCGACTACCACTTCTTAACAAAGTGATTGTACCAAGAACCGAACCATTATTTCTAAAGCCAAATGCTAGAGATCTACAACTAGATTTATACGGTGAACGCACATTTATAACTTTTTTAAAGTAGGAATACTGAGTAGATCAGTTGACAACATCCAGAACTAGTTTGCGGGACTTGAACACAGACCACCTTAAACGCCGCTGGTAGCCTGCTACAATCAGAGCAAGTGACAGCACAAAAATCCATTTGAAACCCATCTGAAAATTCCGAAACAAGATACCAGGTTACGATTCTGATCTTCTGTCGAACAGGCCACATTATTCATTATATACAGGAGATTTGTTAGGCTGCTGACTTACTAGTTTTCGCTCTTCCATCTCTGGCTCAGCTGCCCATGTCAGAAATGTCACTACATCTTTCGCCATCTGCACGAAAAATGATTGCAAGGAAATAACTCTTATGATGCAACATCCAACAGAAGTTTCATTTACTATCAGTAGCTTGTACCTGACTCTCTGTCGCTGGTGTACCATCTTCGTACTCTATAGCTTCGTTACTCAGCATTTTAGGCATAGCAATTGCTCCACCAGGGAAATACGGATTATAGTGAAATCCCTCTCGAATCTATATCAGACAGGTACAGTAGAAAATCAGTACATCTGAAATTCTGATGCATAGTAATAATGACAAAATCCTGAGATGTTTCTTCTTAGTCTGTGCAGTTCAAATCAGCACAGTACATCTGAAATTCTGATCTGATGCACATTTAGTACAGTCTGGCCAACTTCATTCATCTCAGTAAATGCAATCAGGTTTTTGGAGCTTGGAAATCAGTAACCATTACCGAAACACCAGCAGGAGGATCGCGGTAGCCTGTCAGCAGGGCGAAAACATAGTTCTGACCATTGTGTCTGGCCTGCAATCACAAAATTGTAACTTGAAGTTGAAGACACATACTAGTATAATACAGATTAACTCTGATATGCCTGAGACAGCATCAAATGCTTTTATTTTTTTGGGTTACCTTAGTAATGAGACTAAGATCAGGAGGGTACGCCCCTCCGTTAGCAAACCTTGCAGCCTGCTCATTTTTATAAGGTTGTGGGAAACGATCAGTTGGCTTACCAGGACGAGTAAACATCTCGCCCTCGTCATTAGGCCCGTCTTCAACCTCAATCTCAGCTGCCATAGCCTTCACTTCCTCTCCTGTGTACGCTACACCTTCTAGATCACGATACGTTATCAGTGACATCGAGTGACAAGATGCACATACTTGCTGGTACACCTGATGACCTCGTCGAATCCTACTCAATGTAACAACATCAACATAGTTAAACTTTACTACATACGTTTCCTATGCTTAGTTACTCGAGTTGTATTATTATTATTGTCAGGGGCGAAGCTAGGATTTCAAATCTCAAATAGCGAAATTAAAAGTTGGAAATCTGAAATTACTAACTTGAAGTCTTAGCGAATTTTTGAGAGTTAAAGGCCAAATCCATGATATCGAACGGTCTGGTATGACATTCCTTCTCTCCCACTTCACACCTCGGAATGCACCGCCCTCTAATTCTTCAGAAAATTACGCGAGAACCCGCGATGAAGAAATAAGGAGATTTGACGGATTTCGCGCCACGGAATGAATCAAAGAACTAAAGACGTTTCCAATACCGACAGCAGCCCCCGCTGAAGCAATTGTAGCAGCTCCGGCACCGATTGAAAAAGGTGTCACGTTACTTATACTACGAGGCGTGATCATAGCGAAATTTAAGGTATAATTAAATAAAGTGTTACAATATTTTTGGAGTAATTCAGGGCTGCGAAAAATAATTACTTACGAGGCATGATCATAGGAGCTGAGCATGCCCTTGTGAGGCCAAGGGTAGCTAGCAGCATGTAGCCGTCCTCTGCCTCGTCAGCAGACGCTAGAGTCGCGAAGCTAACAAGGCCGGACACGCCTGCTCCGAGAAGAGCCAACGCTCTAAAAGGTCTGAAGATGGTGAATTCAACTGCACCACGATCATGATGACTTATCTGCATAGGAAGGGGCGGGTTAGATGTACGCAACATTACTTAATTCGCTTCCATATGATACATCTATGTTAGGGTGGCGTGTGTTACGTACCTTTGACGTAACATTTACTAGCAGAAATTTGGTGGGTTTATTCGTTGCTCTCAAGAGTCTCAACCAATTCATCCTAGAAATTACCGTATTCATTTTTTTGATTAGTTATGTATGTAGAAGTGAAGCTCTTTCTATAAAATAATATGATGAGATTAATAGATGTGATTATAGAGATAATTGACCTACTTATAGATTATATAATATAATGTTTAGGCCACATAATAGGTCATATCACATTGTTCATGGATGTTGATTGGTAAAACTTGTTGGCTGGGACTGGAAGAGTTTAGAAGCTTGGAAAGATCACGTTAAACAGACTAAGCAATGGATGTGACTTTAGCGTGAGATTGACTTTTATACTAAAAATTTTACTCACTTTGTTCTATCGCCTCACTATACAAGATCATTAACATATTGTAAAATTACGTGTATAAGTTCAGATGCCAGTATCAACCAATGATAAAGTCGTCAGAAACAGTACTCATGATCATGGTTCAAAAAGATTGTACATCCACATTGTCATCGCCACTTGACAGAAAACGAACATGAAATGGAGCACGAGTTGGATTTCAATAATAAGCACATGTTAATTTCGAATACTATATGTGAACCTCAAAAAAAAAAGGTTAAAAAAATGGTGTGGTGGATATTGGAAAAAGGATATAAAAATGTGATGATTTTTGGGATATGTTGGTGTGCCGTGTGGGTGAAGCCCAATACAGCAACATTATTGTGGGCCTTTAGAAAGCTGATAAGCAAACACCGAAAGGCAATCTAGCCCTTATTTATTGGGCCTACTACTTTATGTCAGTACTCAGTAGTGGGCTTTATCAATTTTGGACATATTATCAGAAAATGGGTTCAAGATAATGAGTTAAAAATGCACTAATATGGGAATCTCGACACACACACACACACAAAAAGAAAACACTAATATAATAATTGAAATAATCACTCATATAAAGTTACAAACTTTTTTCCCTCAGATAAAAATTACAAATTTTTAGTGTTCTTCTTTTAGTTGGTAGAGTTTGTTACTATAAGTGATAAATTCCCCGATTCTACAAATAGGATTTCAATACAAAAATCATAACCACGTGCTCTATTTCAGTTAGTTACAACATACGGAGTAATGGTTTACAAAATCTAGCGCAATCACATTTTCAAAGTTTGGTCTTTCACTTTTTATTAGTGAAAACTTATACATTCTTTGTGTATGAAAACAAGTGAGACCGATAGGCGATAGCCAATCGATATATAAGATCATATTTAAAAAGAAAAATCGTTACAAATCGCTACAAATCGATAAAGTGAACGGAATCTATTCCAAACATATACTGCCTCAGTGCCTCACATGAAAAAATGCATCAAACTATCAAAGTACAAGTAATATGGAGTATGTCTGATGGGCTAGTATTCTAGTAAATAGCGATGGTACCTTAGCTGTACTTGTGTTCTTTGTAAAGACGGAGATTTGTTCGTGTCAGATGTTACACTCTCTCTCTTTTTTTTTTTTTACTTCTGAAATTTACTGGTAGTTATTACTCCGGTATTACTAATTTACTATTTACTAGTAGTAAGATGGTAATTACAGCACTTTTGGGGGGGCAGGAAAGTGAGGCAGCAAACAAGGGCACCACGACAAATTTGGTTAGGAAAAGAAAAGACATGATGCAAACATCTTTCTACCCCAAAGATTGCCTCTACGTAACACTATCACATTACATACGACTACCTTCCAAATTATGTGATTATACTAGTATTCATCACCAAATTTATAAATTGTATATCGATCATAATCATACATTGTAGTCATTGATATATTGGACTAAAGGGATTGGTATATACAGTAGTATAGTTATATCGTTCGAATCTAGCCAAATTGATATACTCATATTAAGGAGGTTTACAAATAGCTTAATTATAGACACTTTAAAATATACTGAGTATTTCAATACCGTACCGTCGAAACTACCACATGTTGATTAACGAGAATAAAGTTTAAAACGTGTCAGAATTTGCGAATTTAAACTAATAAAGTCAATGTGACTTCCTAGTTAAGTTTATGTCTGAAGTTAGAAGTACCCTAATACCCCTATGCACCTAGCTAGGCTAGCTAAGCTATATTGCCTCTAGAAAGGATTGCATGGACAAAGTGAGAAGTGTGTTCGTTGTTTAGATACAACTGTAGTTTAAAACGAAAAGCTGCTGTGCTGTTTTTTTGTCCTTAATTCTTACGTTGTCTACGTTACAATTCATTCTCTGTCCTACTATAAATACTACTCAATGTACCCCCCTGTTAAGGCCTGCTAGGGGAGTATACTACTATATATATACTCCCACTTTAGTTTAACTTATAGTAATCATTATTATACACTCTCTCGTACGTACCAATTGGCTTAATTTACATGCCACCGTCCATTTTTTTAATTATTTTTCAGAGTATAAATTAGTACAAATTGAAGCTTAATTCGTTATGTACGTACTTTCGTTGTTACTCCCAAAATCTAGCTGTTCTTAATTACCGGTACATCAATTAAAACTTAATCCATTGATTGACTATAATGAAGAGATCAAGGAAACATTTCTCAAGATTAATGCATGATCGAGCTTGTACTCCTACTATATCGAGCAAGAACTAAAACATCTAACGTTATTCCTACTCTATTCGCATATATATGTATCTTTTTTTTTTGCGTTAACATTTTGTTTGATTATATGAGAACAATTGAAACAAAACGTTCACACCAAAGGAAGTATATACATTATGTTTGTTAGCTAGTGAAGTAACACTTTCTTATATGGTAAAATAATCGAAGCTCATTACAAAATAAGTTCACAAATTTAGCTAATAGATCAACAATTGTTTATGTACATTTCGATGTACATTTTGATCACTAACGTTTTTCCCTTTGGATAAAGTATATATCATCACAAATGTTTTTCTTTATTTTTTATGAATTAAAGCACGGAAATTATTACGAATGTTGCTTATAATTATAAACCGTTATATACACATGCAAAAAAAAAAAAATCGAGTATGACAAATATCTTGAAAAATTAAAGTACGAGTTAGGCCTTATCTATGAGAAAAACAATGACAAGGTGGCTACTGGCGGGCGATCACATATAAATCAAAATGTCGTAATATCGAAATACATACTCCATTAATTAGCATTGTGAGCTTTTCAATCAATGATTAGTCGCATGATCGTATTGCAAGTCTATTATAATTGAATGTCAAATCCTATCTTTTAATTACGAAATGATTTACTATTAGTCAGTACATGACTCTAACTTTACTTGTAATTGTAATTATTTAAGGACCAACGACTTATGATATACTTATAAAGATTGTATTGTGTTAGCAACTACGTACTATATTAATTAGGGAGTAGTTCATCTTTCAATTCGGATGGAAGCGAGGGACGGTCACGTTGATTAAACTTGATCGTTAGTTCATCTTTCCATTCGAACCACATCGAACGACGTTGGCATACATAATGGCATGGCATGAACTGCTATTCGATCTCCTAAAACTAAACAATGCACTCTTTTAGCGCTTAGCGCGCGATCAAGTGGCCATCTTAACCATCGGACGACAAAAATTCTCGTATAACACTATCTGAATGTACATATCTGGTCTTATATATGATTAATTGATAAGGCTCGAAGTAGAACTTCAAGAAATACTCGATCATGTACTAATGATCAAAAATTAAAGTTGCGAGTTTTGAAGATTTAAAGTGTATGAGACTAAGAATAATTAACTCACATTGAGTAGTACTTTTGTATCTAGACTACTCCGTATCTTGTTGCCGTAAGAACTATTACATTTAATCACAATTGTAGCATCAGGCGGTCGTATATAAGAGTTATATTGATTAATACTCCGTATCTCTTAATTAGCTCACGAGATGCTGACAAGCTAGGGCTAGTCGAGAATGAAACTAATTTGCATTGGTTGATATATTATTCCAGCTAGCCATATATATAAAATCAGTAGACATATACGTATTCAAATTATAGAATTGAATGTAAATTGTGACAACTTTAATTTGCTTACTATCTAGCTAGCATTCAAAATTACACATGTCAAGCCGACCCATGCACAAAACTATGACAAGCAACTCGCGTACCAGCTTGCCAATTACATCAATTTCATGTATACGTAAGTTGACAATTATATATTAAATCTATGCATGTTTGCTTCCTACAACTTCTGCATATTTAACATCTTGCTATAATATGTACGTCATGGCGATATATAATTTTATCTTGACGTAGATATAAAAGCAATTAATTAATTTGAGCTCCATTACAAGTTAAGTCGTCAACATTTATAAAAAAAGAACTTTGTGTTAGTTTTTCCATTTGCATTTTTTTTGTAATATTATGATCATCGATCACATAAATAGGATTGAGAATTGACGTTATATGGCTACAAGCCTACAACCAATAACTATCTTTACTATGACACTAACAATATTTAGACCAAAATAAATTACTTCTTTTTGCCGTCTTTTTATAACGTCTTATATGGCCCTTTACATCATCTCCTCCGTCACGCACATTTATACTATAGCTAGTTTATATAGAGCTTTTTTATTTATTAATCGTCCAATCTCTCATAAATCTGATCTTCAAGATTTCATGTTTATCTTTTATTTATCGTCATTATTATAACTTGTACGGTATGAGCTAATACTAGGTTAGCTAGCTAAAAGGTTTCGAATTATCAATTTAAACATTAAAAAAGGCGGTTTTGAATTAAAGACTGCCTCAAAGTTTCAAATTAATTATCTGGTAAATTTTGGTTTAAATGATGAGGCTTCTATGTCATGTACTAAATATGATGGATCTAGTAAGACAATTTCTTGATGATGAGGTTGTAATAGACTCGATTTAGTTTGATTTCAGTTTCTGCACCGAACAACCAAAGAGGAAAAAAGTAATACTCGTATATAGTTTTGAAGTTTCTAGTTCGTAGAGTGATTAATTATGTAAGAGCCTAATAACATCAACCAATTATTCCAAAATAATTAACCTAAATATAGTTTAATTATTTTTCGAAAGATAACAATTCAGATTAAGTCAATTCGATCGTATCACACCGGGTTGGGACATTGCAGTTGATACATACGTCTAGTTTATGGAAAAACTCAACGATTTGAATATAGGAATAGTAAAATGTAGTAGTGTGATAAAACAGTCGATCGACTTCGCATACATGCATTATTCGTTCCGGCCGCCTGTTTAGCAATCAGTGATAAGTTATTATTGGACATACAATAACCATAATTTGTTTCGTTAGTTAACTAACTATTTTGATCAATGTTTTACGGTAAAGATATATATGTAGGCGTGGTAAAACCCTATAGTAAACAGATTCAATAATAGTTAATTATATGGAGTAATTGATTATTGTTTAAAACAAAATTTCAATTATTACAAGCACAATCATGTTTACAACTAACGACATTTGCGACAATTATATATACTCAACGATCGATTTACTAAATAGATACATGATCAATAATTTGAACTACTAGAATGTCCAATAATCATTTTGATCTAAGTGTGCATAGTAACAACATTTTTCTTATAGCTTGGATCTGTATCAGACGCATGCAATGGTATTCAAACATTTTGAGGGAAAACATTCCACCTCGAAAGTATGTCATCTGGACATACAATAGATTGATCAAAATATATATTTCATTCAGGCATTCAATTATTTCAAAATAATGTTCAGATCTTCAGATCACTACTTCAACAATGGTGCTACAGGGACTCATGTGTAATTATTGTTTGCAGTGTTCATCAATTGTCGAGTTTCAATGACGATGTTTGATATCAATTGAACAATTTAGACTAGCTAGCTAGTAGGTAGTTAAATCAAAATCAACGAAATAAACATACAACATACATTAAGGACTTGAATAATCAAAACTGAAGATCAAAATCCTGTATTGCGTAGGGCAGTCTAAGAGTTGATAGGGAAAGGCACAAAGCAGCCAATAAACAAGATTAATGATTTAATTTCTTGGCTTATCTACATGTGAAAATCCCTGAAAAAACTGAAAGAGAGCTCCACATCAAAAGGGAAAACAGACAGCAACCACAATCCAGGAGTTGGGGATACAAGAAATAAATCGGACCCAAACATTTTGATTTGAAAGGTGAAATTAAAGAGAAAAAAAAATGGACCCTCCTTTTGTTTTGTAAGGGACCCCTACATGTCTTGGGACTATTAAGACAAAGATTTGGGAGTGGTGTCCTTGCATGGGACAATTCTATTGCTTTGGGGGCTCCCAACACTCACATCTTCTCAATAGTCACTCTTGTATCCCAAATTAAAAGAGAACAAAAATTAAAGATGAATGAAACTTGAAAAGATGGCATGAAAAAATTATTTTAGACCCACTTGGTGATCCCATGTGCTCAATTTTAAGAGCAACCTTCCAAAACGTCCCAATAACTTCTTTTGTGCCCCCCTTCTTAATCTTTCCTTCTCTCAAGTCTCAATTCTAGGCTTATACTAGTGTAGATCTCTTGTGGAGTTAAGTGAGTCGTAGTCGGGTCGAGTTACTTTGAATTTCTTTTACACATATGAGTCACATTTAATTAAATGTTAAACTAAGTTTAGTTTTTAGTCATATGTTCGCGTCCCCATGTTTTAAGTTAAGATAGTTTATGATAATAATTTTGTTTCCTTAATTGGATGTTATTTAGCATTAATATGGTTTGTAGAGGCCGAATCATCGAACTTTTAGCTAGCTAGAAATTGAATTGGTAAAGGAAAAAGTTTTAAACAATCACATTGTTTAGTACTTTGAATTTTGTAAGTGTTTATACGATAACTTTATAGAGACTACATTCATCATCCACTTTGGTGGCTAAAAGCAAGAATAGGTAGTACTTCTCCATTGGAGAATTACCTCATCAAATAATTTTTGGGGATCTTTTTAAATGAGCAACGGATAATTTAAATGAACCGGGAAATTATTTTGTATTTATATATCAAGCAAGGATCGGCTTAGTGATGGGAGTTGGATTTGGGACCGGGTTCTAGACTTCTAGCTATCTTGTTGTTGTATATTTGTTTGGCATATGGGCTAAACCTTAGGTTCGCATGGATTTCTGGATAATAGCTTAGGAGGCCTAGTTCAGGTCACCTAACAAACAATGGTGCTTCTATAACATGCAATATATAATCTTCACTGTCTTGAAATTATTATGAAAGATTATTTCCATTTTCTAGTGATTACGTCCACTCTTGTAGAATAAGGGTGTGAGTCTAATTTCAACCTAAAGTTACTCGAATTGATTTATCATAAGATGATCGATATGTTTCCTATTAAAAAGAAGTACAAGAATTACATTTACAGAATTTTCTCATACCATTTATTAGGTAACTTCTTATAAGTATACAAGGATCATATTCATACAAAGGTTGATGATTTTGTCAAGCCAGTAATTACTATCGACATGTCAGATTTATTGAACTTGTTCTATATAAAAAAAACATATTTGTCTCGGAAAATGCTGATGATTTGTCTTTGCAAAATCATCACCCCATGCAAAAAAGGCCAAGAATAATTATGTGAATCGTTTTTTTCTCGATATCAAAAATGTTGTACATCAAAACAATTGATTTCCTCTAAAGTCATTAGTGGCTATAACTTTGCAGATGTGGACTCAAAATTACCAATTAAAGTCTCCAAATTACAAAAAAGATATATAAAAAATAAAACAAATACAATCTAGAAAAAGCAACAAAAAGGGATGTGCAGAAATTATGGGATATCATCAGACCTAAAATCCCACAAGGGAATGACTATTTTGTTTCTCACATAAATTACAAAATTAATAAAGTACCAAAAAAGAAAAAAAGCAAAAAAATTATTTACTTACTATATTTCTCTAAATTACAAATATTGCCCTCACAAGTTGACTCTAATGGCGGCCTTCTATATAAAACAAACATAAAAACATTTCTTCGCACACCCCTTTCCTTCCTCCCCCCCCCCTCTCTCCTCGCATTTTCTCTCTCTAAGATACAAGAAAAGCTGTAGTTGTTCCCTTCATGTGAGCCAACAAAAAAAAACTGTTACAACTTTAAAGAAAAAAAATATATATATAGAGTATATATAATTAAGCACCCAAAAAGAAAAGAGGAAGAGGAAGAAGGAGATGATGATGAAGGGTATATGGGTAAATGTAGCGTTTTTGGTAGCTGTAGCGGTCGTAGCGAAACTAGTGGTACAACTATGGTGGAGGCCAAGGAAGGTAACTAAGCATTTCTCAAAGCAAGGAATTAAAGGGCCTCCTTATCATCTCTTCATTGGTAATATGAAGGAGTTGGTTGAGTTGATGCTCAAGGCTTCTTCTCAACCTATGGCTTTTTCCCATAATATCCTCCCTAGAGTTCTCCCTTTTTACCATCATTGGAAGAAAATTTATGGTAATTCAATTCTTCATCATTTTTCTAGAAATTTGTTTCTTCTTTTCATTTGTTAACGTTTTATGTGTGTAATATGCACTGCTTCATATGTTTTGTACGGTCGTCATGTGTAAGAGTTGCGTGCATCTGACCACCTCAACTTCCGCCTCACAAAATGTTTGGGTTAGTTGTAGAGTGATGTCTATTGTAGGTTGTGTACATCTGATCGCCTCTTACCGCTCGTTTTTTCCTTAATAAGGAAGAGGTAGTAGCAAACTAAGGTTTTTAAAAGTGTCATTTTTCTTTGGTTTAGTTGGCAATTCAACAAAAGGAAACAAACAACTAATCATTTTTCATGTATGTATCATCAAAACATGCCAAAATTCTGATAAAAAAAAATTGTTCCTTATTTCTTAGTTACACAAAAAATATATTTTTCCCATATATTTATCTACTTTTTTCTCCTTTTAATTTGAGTTAGTTGTTTTTTCCTCACTTTGTTTGTTGTTGCATTAATAATAAAGATAGGTTTCAAATGGGAGGCAATGCAGATTAAGATGATGTTGTTGTTGTAGGGCATGTTTGGTTTCATCTAAGATTCAGTACATTGAAACTCTTTCTCTTGAGCTGTCTTGTTTGTAAAACTTCACCATCACACCATCTTCTTAATCACACATGCCCTTATTCTCTCTCCTACTAAAACCTCCTCTAGTGGTTGATGTCTTTAATTCTTGTGTTTCCCATTCTGTTAACTAATTTTTTTACCATTTTCAGCAACTGCCCTTATCATTGCCCCCTCCTTAAAACTCCAATTTTACTCTCATATATTTTTATTTATTTCTTAAACTTATTTTTTTGGGTGTCTAATTAATGATGAACATGATCATAATTATTGTAACCGCGTGATTATTATTGAATTATTGCTAATATCTCATCAATTATTATTACGTGAAGAAGTTATTAATCATGCATTTTTCTTGTTTTGAATAGGTGGGACGTACCTAATTTGGTTCGGATCAACCCCAAGGCTAACCGTATCTGATCCGGCTTTAATTAGAGAGGTTTTCTCCACCAACGCTGTCTCTTACGAAAAATACGAGTCTCACCCTCTTGTAATAAAACTCGAAGGTAATGGTCTCATGTCTCTCAAAGGAGACATATGGGCTCATCGTCGTAAGACCATTTCACCCATCTTCCACCTGGAAAACCTACGAGTAAGTCGTAAATTTTGTCTGGCCTAACAGAGTCCTCCTTATTATCTATTAGTACGAGTAACAAGAAACAGTGAATATTTGTTATTTCTACATGTAACTGACCAATGGTAAAATCTGTTATATGAGCAGTTGATGATACCCATAATGGGGAAAACCGTGGCCCAAATGTTGGACAAATGGTCCATAATGTCCAATTCAGGCAAGGTTGAGCTTGATGTCTCAGATTGGTTCCAGAATTTGACAGAAGAGGTTATTACAAGGACCATATTTGGGAGTAGTTATGACATTGGCAAGAAAATCTACCAATTACAAGCTAAGCAAGTCGTCTTCGCGGCCGAGTCATTCCAAAAGGTGTTCGTTCCCGGGTACAGGTATATATATACACACACTAACACACACCGGTGATGTGTTAGTGTTACTACTCTCGTCTCAGCACGCTTCACGTAATTCCATATATAATCTTGAATATGACGCATGACGCGTTTTTATTCCATTCTGTATGTGTAGATACTTGCCAACTAAGAGGAACAGGACGACGTGGAGGCTCGACAGGGAAATCGAGGCGTCATTAATGAGATTGATTAGTGAGAGGAAAGAAAGATCAACAAGGTTATTGGGTGATCATGATGATAATGAAGAATGTCATAGGGATTTATTAGAGGTGCTAATACAAGCAAGTATGAACCATAATAATACACAAAATAATAATATTACTAGTAGTCCAAGAATAACAGAAAAGGACATAATGGAAGAGTGCAAAAGCTTCTTTTTCGCTGGGAAACACACTACTTCAAATCTCTTGACATGGACAACTATTCTCCTTGCTATGCACCCTCAATGGCAGCAACTCGCACGTGAGGAAGTCTTGCGAGTCTGTGGATCACGTGACTTCCCTACCAAAGATGATGTCTCTAATCTTAAGACGGTATGTTTTTCACTCCCTTCACTTTAATCGAGTTATGTAAAATTCGCAACCATTACTTTAGACCGGCATGAGCTCAGTTATTAATACACTTGAGCCATACGTTACAAACTTTGCTAGGCAATGTTGCATGTTAATTGCATCATATTTGATAGTACAAATTAAAGTGTGCTACGTACGTGCTAATATTTTCTCATGTGACATAATTTGTGCAGTTGTCGATGATCATATACGAAGTGTTAAGACTATACCCACCCGTGGTAGCAACGATCCGACGTACCAAAAATGATGTGGATCTTGGAGGCCTCCATATCAAACCAGGCCAAGAGCTACTAGTCCCGATCCTAGGTGTACACCACGAGCCCGCGATATGGGGTCCGGATGTCCATGAGTTCAACCCGACCCGTTTTTCTCAGGGCGTTTCCCGGGCAGCAAACCACCCGACCGCCTTCATGCCATTCGGTCTCGGGGGGCGGCATTGCGTTGGGCAAAATCTAGCTTTGTTGCAAGCCAAATTAGCAATTGCTATGATTTTGCAACGTTACGCTTTTGATCTATCACCAAATTACAAGCATGCCCCAAGTGTTCTTTTGTTCGTTTATCCACAATACGGGGCTCCGGTCGTCTTTCGGAGCTTATAAAACCCGTTTTTCAAAACCCATTTCAACATAATATACGGGTTCTATGCCCATATCCGGCCTACAACAAAAGTTCAAATAATTTTTGCTCTATATATACATATTCTCCATCCATTAATTTTTTTTCGGTCTTTTTTTTTTTTTTTTTTTTTTTAATGTGATTTGCTAACCCTTTTGCAATTACGTTAACCCAACATGTTAAAAATTAGACGTAGGATTTGGCCGGAGACCGTTTTCATCTAACATTACACCTTTGTGTCATGTTTTTGTCATTAGTATATAAATGTATACAGTTAGTTGCTTCTGACTGACTCCTTGTAATATATTGTAAAATCATCTCTAAGTTCTTAGGTAATACTAACATTTTGTCTCTTTTTATCCATCTTTGTATCCATTTATTAATTTGTTTCGACGGTGAAATTATCCGTGACCAATGTAAATTAGACGTGTTATATATGAAGTACTATGTACATAATTTGACTTAGTCTTGTTCAAATTATGACGTGATCGTCTTATCCAATATTGTTACTTGAAAACCCTCTGAACGTACGTATTCGACGCATTGCCAACTCCTTTGAGATGGGAAGATATACTACTTTAATTATATCACTGTCAACGCAACTCATCATCAACGTTATTAATTACTTAATTATTGTTAGGCATGCATGAGAATTATAGAATAATAATATGCGACGACGGTATGTAATATCCATAGCAATAAATAAACCGTGTTCACATAAATTAGAGGGGCAGGAACCAACAAGAAAAGATCTTAAAATGAATGTAATGAAATTGTAACAAAAAAATGTACGAAATAATTCACAAAGTAGCTGATTGTTCAACACGCAAGCCCACCTGAACTGAAGGAACATCACTAATGGGGCCAGCTTATCATGCCAGATTGTATATACTTAAATTAAATAAATAAATTGCTTTTGTTATAACTTGTCAAGGGGGATACTAAAGTATATTAGTACTACTAGCATATACTAGTATTAGTCAAATTAATCATCAAATGTGTGTATAACATACTCCCGTATGCATTTAAGTCTACTGGTACGAGATGATATTGAAAACTTAGAGGTCATCCTCAAAAATTTTAAGAATTTGACAAATGGTTGGTTCGATCAGATTTGAATTCGGACTAATGGAATATTGTAAACGAATAGAGGGACGTCACTGAGAAAAGAATTTTGGCGAAAACCAAGGTCAATTTCAGAGTAACGGTCTATTGACTTTACAAAGAACAAAGGGTTGCCAAAGTTTAATCTAATTTGGCGTCTTAAAAGAGTATGCAAAAGACATTAAGAATTAACAAATGAACAACCATATGGAAATATAAGAAAATTAGTATGAAAAAAGACATTTTTATGGTTGGGATGAATGATGAAAGTGAGAGGAAAGTCTTGGCGCGTATATTATCTGATAATGTCTTGAAAAAATATCATTCGAGGGATATCGATTAAGTCAAAAGTGCACATGATATCACAATTTTAATCATAGAAAACTAATGTATTAAGACCAAAACTTTAGAACAATGTCGATGTGAAGCTTCTTGGCCAACTCTCATCTTGTTGGTGGGTGTTATTCTCGGAACTGGATTTGGAGAGAATCCAAACTCATTAAATGTCGTTTTTTCGTTGGCTAATAAGGTTGTTGAGAGATGAAACTCAAGACTCGGGATATGAACTTGTCTGCATTATCAAACCTTGTTTTCGTGACACTTCAGTCTCGAACTACCTGAAACGTTTAGGGAAAGACTATGAATTATGAGCAGCAGCCAGCATAGCTCCTCATACTATACAAGAATTTGACATGAACATAGCACAATTGAGCATTAGGACGATAATTAAAATCTTAATCCAATTGTATTATCCACTATTATCAGTAAGTAACCATTTTAATGTCAAAATGACAGCTCCTACATTATAAAAAGACTGCACAACAAGATTAAGGTAAGACGTTCTTATGGTAGGGAATAGGGACGGGGTGAGGGTCTAAGGCTTCGGGTTGTTGAAAACTCGGAACATTGAAAGCTAATCACGTCCTACCGTAAGAGGGTTTTAGCCAAAATTTGTAGCAAGATTAATGAAGAAGCAAATAAGTGAATCTGCACATAAAGCACAATTTCAGAGTAGTTACAGGCTTTCAGCTGCTAAACAGGGAACCCCCCCCCCCCCCAGTTTTGGAGCAACAGTGCTCAGGGTTTCCATAATCGTAAACTTCAAGACATTTTAGTGCTTCAAAAACAACAAAGTGCAACTGGTTCCCCCTTGGTAACTACCAGTTTCCACCAATGCAGTAAAAAAATTGGGAATCAGATAGCACATTAACCAATACAGTAAAACTGTGAAAACCCATGGTACTGCATGCTGAAGAGTGAAGCTTTTGATAGAATCATGTCTTTCTTAATTTGCTAATCCAATGAAGAAGAAAACAGTTTCATTATCCCAAGTGTGAAGGTTCTTTTGGGAGTTGTATCAGCTTTCTCTGCTTTTAAAGCACATTAGTCACATTGTATAATGCATTTAATTGCATTATCTTCTAGTAAGGTGAACTTCACCAGCAAAACAATGGTCCAATGCCTAACTAGAAATACCTAGAACATATTCATATCATTTAGTATATACCAATTTCTTAACTTAATGCAATGAACAGGACCACCCAGCAACCTTAGATAGCAGGATACCAGTTAGCATGCCCCTTTCACTTCAAAACTACCACCTCGAACTAGAAGAGTAGAAGGTGTATCTAGTGCAGACCGTCGAGTGAACGAGCTACTGCTCCACGAGTCCGTAACAAACAAACATTTGTCATAAAGATCAAATGAAGGAACTCTGTACATGACCCTCCATACATTCATCTGGTTCTATCATTTTCTGTATACACATTGAACTTGACATTACCTGGCAAGATTAGTAACAAATCTACCAACTATATGCCTTACGGGACCACGGCGTTTCTTCTTTATTGATTATTCTACTGTCCTTTGAAAGCTGTTAGAACAGATTACTAATTGATGGTCCCCAAAAGGCATGTGATCAGGAGATCTACTCTCTACCTCTATCCTACTTAAGCTTGTGGAGAGATTGGGACTTCCTTTACATTTAATGAAACAGAAGCATTGTAGTTAAATGAGCTCATACACGGCGTATACCTACTCGTCAGTTTCCTAACCGACCTTCTAGCTGCATACAGCCTATCTTAATACCTTTGCTTACAATGTCCACTATTCAAAGTGATATCGTAATGAGGCACGAACCATGAAGTTTCTATACACCACGGGGACAGAATGTTTATAATGATATTTAACTACAAGTCGTACGTGGACTGACTTTTAAACAATACGCCCGCTTGCTTCTGCAGGCTAAGCTGTTAGTGAGTCAGAAGCTTTGTGCTGGACATCAGAATACTACATTCACTAACCATCTGACAGACAGTAAGAATGCTTTGTAAAATCAGACATTATACCTTGTCCGTGATTCTAGAATTTCTAGATATCTATTACAAGTAGGCTGTTCTAATATTCTAAAAGACAACCAATTTCCAAACATGATCTAAAGTCTACATTTGTAAAGCAAGGTCAACATTTCTCATCTATATAATTTTCCAGAGTCACCAAATAACTTTGCAATATTTGCTCGTCAACAACTTTTCCATCAGTTTTCAACATAAAACCTACACTGTAACACCTAACCCAAGTCTTATAAGTATTGCCAGCTTTCTCTGATCTGAAAACTCCACCATATGCCTTAGACTTGACTCTATGCATTCTCATGCACTGAACTTGGTTAGGAAAACATAATTATCTGATACTTTTTCTTCTTTTATACATCTCGACTTGATTTGTGGCATCATCAAGATAACAATGGATTATCTTAAACAACCTAACTAGATCTTCAATCCATCACCAACATCTCACATGCAAGGCATCAGGGACCCTTTATGATGTCCTGAACTATTTATTACTGCCGCAGTGCGTGGGTGCTAACTCATCATTTTCACACAGTACACTTCTAGCTTCTTAAGTCCCCATACAATTGATATTCCTTGAAGGACAAAGGCCTCAAAGTTTCCCATTAAGTCTTTTTTTTATGCTTCAGTAAGAATGCACAGGTCCCAGCAAAAATTAACAGAACCCACCAACATACACATAAAATAAATGTCAGGGGTATGAGTATAGGAAATGTAACCTCCATCATACTTGAGAGTTGAGATCCCAGAAACATATGAACATCTTCTAATGGCTCCTGCAATAAGAAAGCATATAAAATCATGTTATAAGAGGATAAACAAAAGATACTAACAGCAGAGATATTTAAAAAAAAAAAAAAAAAAAACAAAACAACTGTACATTCCTCTCAGAGGAATACAGCTCATCAGCTCAATTACCTATTAAGCACATTTACAAATCCCTAGTAAATTCCTTAAATCCATGGCTATAGAGGATGACCTTTCTGTTTAAATCCTAATAATCTAAGCTACATTGTCTCCTATTTGTTACCTAGGGCCAAATCAGTTTAACTGGCTTTGTCTGCCCTTAAATTAAGCCACATTGTCGGGCTTTTATAGCTCTCTTCCTATGATTGGCTGTCACCTGTTGTTTAATCAGTGTGTCAGCACCAATCTTATAGGACTGTAGGAGGAGCTGCCATTTAACTTTAAGAATGGCTGAGATATGATTTTGGCCTTTTGCTAGTCAGCTTATGCATAAAACACTATTAGTGCTCCAAACTTACTCCCATAGAGACCCAATAGAGGAAAGGCCGGTGCCGTATCGTTTTCACAGTGATTAGCTGTGAAGTTGTGGACACCATCAAATAATATTCCCTTCCCTCCATCACTGTAGTTTAGGACACACATTCTTATCCAACAATAACTGTCACCATAAATTTCAATAAAATGCCACTGACCTTCCGGCCCCAGGAAAAAAAAAAAAAACAATTGTGAGAGGTATAATTTAATGTGACAAGGGTAATGTAGCCATTATCATATTAAACACTGAATTGATTTAAACTTACCTCCATGTCATTTTCGCAGCGATGAGCTGTGGAAACCTTTAAGAATAGTAGAGCATTATACATTGAGAAATAAAAGTGTAATTTACTAGTAACACATAATATCAAGATGCCATGATCTCAGCAGTATGTGTGGCCAAGTATATGATATTTGTCTTAATGACAAAGGGGCATCACTATCACACCAATCATTGCAGTATAATATCATATGTGAATAGGCAAAAGTATTATGAAGTCCAGAGCAGAGCAGCAAAACATTGGAACACAGGCAACAGTTCTAACAGACATTTCAACTACCAACCAAAACAATGAATAATTGCAGAGAGACTTAGCTAATATAGTAATAGGCAGTTTGAGCTAATACTTTATTGCTTCACCAAGGGTTGTCATGTTATCTAACTGAATAATTAAAGTGTTTCCCAAAAAATTTCAGAGAGATCAACCAGTTTCAACTAAACAACAAGAAGATCATTCCTTTCTGGCCTTCTTGATCTTGAAGTCGTATGCACATTTATATTGTCGTCTTCCTAGCTAGCGTGCACGTTGGCAGTACTCTTAAGAGGGAATCTCTCTCTCATGTGACCAATGCGATATTTCATGTTTCTATCTCATACATGCCTGATATCACATGGTTCACTAATGCCGTTTACAAACATAACCGACAATCTTATAAACTTGACATCCGACATCAGATTTGCCATTCAGACATTCAGTCTACATTCCAATTTCCAGCCATTAGATAGAACTAAACCTCGTATTTAAACCACTTCAGATACTAAAAAGAAAGACAGCAAGATTGATCATTCCCAAGTTTATGAAACCCTTTAAAACACCAAGAGTCAATCACAAGCCTCAGAATTCATAGATCATAGTCTCAAGAATTCATTAGATTGCCTCAAACGAATCCTCAGTGCAGCAAGGCTGAAGGCTCAGGGAGTTTGCAATGTCCAAAATGTCCCATACAATGACCAAAGCTTCTGTAACTTTAAAGCTCTAAGAGGGAGCACCATAGACTCATATGACTTCAAATGAGTTTACAAAGAGTCAGGACACGTTTAATCAAGTCTAAAAAAATGGAAAATCGCAAATTGCTGTATGCAAACATCACAAGAAAGTTTGTAAACATTGCTTAGTCTACTTCAATGAGCCAATTAGATTCAAGACAGAATTCCATATAACTTAAGAAAATTTATATCCGCACCATTCTGTTTTTCTTTTCCTCACAAAGTTGTTGATGAGTGTATTGCCCACAAAGTAAGAACAACAACAACAGCAGCAGCGCAGCCATAATCCCAAAATTTTTGGAGTCACCTAATAAGAATCAACGCTTTATAAAGCAAAAGACTAGTTATTATACGATAGAATTTGCCCGTTAATTTGAGGGCATACCAAGATAATACAAAAACCTCCTAGCACAATTACACTCTGACCAGCCTAATTTGACTCTATACGCCACCTCTCTGTCCAATTCGCCATCCTTTTGGATAATAGAACTCAAATAGCAAAAAAGAAAAGTCAAGAGTGACGAGCCCAATAATCTTCCCAGTAGGTGAACCTACTTGCCTCCATTACATAGCAAATGATACCCTCGGGTAGTTTCATCACTTACAGTGTAGACTAAATGACTGTGCATAAGACAGGATAAATCAAACCTCAGTCCTTTGAAAATGTTGCCATCCAATAAGACCCTAGTTGTTTGGCTCACACATTCTTGAGAAGCTTGCTAATGTTTGATTAAAAGCTCCACCATATATTTGGAGGTAATGAAATCTTTGAATGTAATTGAGACCTTCAAATTCCAGAACCTTTATTATTCTAAATAGATAAAATACAATCTGAACTATTTGCAAGAAGCAGCTACTAAGAAGAAATAAAACCTACCACAGTACTGTTCAAAAAAGAGGCAGGACATACCCACAGGACCACAGGAATGAGAAAAAGAACATGATATACACATGAATGATAGCCGTCATCTTTAAGCTGTTCTGCCTTGTATGGTTCTGATAGAATAGATTACAACGAAGAGCAAAGTCACCACAATATGGTAAGAAGAAGAAGATCCACTAATTCTCCTCGATTTGTTTTTCTGAGTTTTGATCAACTCGCTCTCAATGGTTACAGCCTTACAGGTCTTCCATGAGTTTTTCTACCCCCCCCCCCGCCTTCTATCATGATTGTCAGACGTCATTCATGCATTATCGCTTTATCGGTATTCTTCAAAATTCCTCTCTTTCAACCGTGTATCCATTACCTAACTACATGGAAAGGGTTGCTTGAAATCAGAGTGTCTATTTTCCATTTATCTCCTTTTGACAGTCATGGAACAAAAAGTACCCCAATCATATGTGTAGGGCTAAGGGGGTGAACTCGCTAGTAGGCAGTTTTGAGCATACACTTAAAACCAGGAATCTATCAATAAGCCTTTATTTCATTATCACCCGAAATAAATATGAACACTTCCAGCAAGAAAAACTCATGACTGAGGTAGCTTTCAAAGATAAGGCCGAAAATTTCACAATGTAAAAGATAGAAAACAAGAGGAACACAGTTCACAAAAGATGCATCATTAGGACTTTACTCGCCAATCATCAGAGGCAAAGTACGCAAAAAGTTCTCTAAATCACTGTGGTTCACAGATGGATCCGGAACGCAAGATTTTTCCTGGTGCCAAAACAGCCAGCTATCTCAAGACAATTTAGCTGTTGTTAAGTTTACCACCCCAAAGACTTATCCAGATTAACTTCTCCACACAAGGTCGGCATCCTTTATCTGCCGCCCTTAACACAGCACTTAATTCAATCTCATTACAATATTAACTTGCCAGATATTATACAATGTAATCATTAACAAATAATCAAGAGGCCTTGTAGCCCCTCACCTATAAAAAAACATGACACAACCTACAGGACTGCCTAAACAGCAAGTTGGAAAAACCTAATAAAAAGAGTTTCTAATAGGTAAGAAGTTCTTTTTCTTCCACTAGCAGAAAGCCCACACACCCTTTTAGATGAAGAAAATAGACTTCAGAGACTACTCACTAGGTTATAATTACATGAGGACAACAGATTAGACACATATATTATCTTTGTAACAATCCAAAACTCTACATGACGTTTAGAATCACATCAAGCAGAAAAAAGTAGCACTAACCCTAGTTTTCAGGAAGATACTGCTTGAATTCTGGCCCATCTTATCTTTACTTCAGAAAACATCACCTTTGAGATTTGTCTCATGACTCACATCCAAGCATCATCAGCCGAAAATGTGGCATTGAAAGAGCCTCACATTTTCACATAGATAATGTATCAGCAGCAGCCTGAGATAAGAGGGATCCATTATTTAATGTACCAAGTGAAAAAAACAAGGGGCATTCATGCTAGCATATCTTAAGTAATATAGGCTCTGTCAGTTGATTCATTATACTAATCCTAAACATATTTCACTGGTGTAACTTGCAGCAGAAATGCAGATCAAAGATTCATGTAACAGAAAATTACCCTGTAGGCCTGTACAACAACTAGTTGAAGAACTCGAGTCTGTATACCTCTAGGGTAAATATTGATCAAGCACGGGTAGTTTCCTGTCCAATAAAAATGCAAATTAACATAAGAGCCCAGAGACACTATATAAGTATACATGCGTTGCTGTTCCGTTGTCCCAGACAAGCAGACAGCAGGTTGATATATGAGGAAATTAGAGCTCTATATCCCAAGGCTCCAGGAGTCCAGGATTATAATTTCAGAAGATCAACCACATCTAGTAACTTGTCAAATGACAAGAATAAACTTGTGAAACCGGATAAAACATCACACTATACGTGTAATTTTTATTTAATTTTGACGTGACTATACGTGTAATTTCTGTTCCAGCATCCCAGAAACTTTGCACATTTAAACACCATCAAACAGTCTCTTAAAAAGGATGTGTTTTACTCTTTTCTTACTTCTCCTTGAATGAAATTAGGACTATCTTCGAAGATATTGGCTTGTGAGCAGCATAAACCAACAACAGATTGCCATAGAATGAAGATTTTGACTTGCTATTCGAGAACATGGTCAATGGTTCAGACCTAGAACCCTTATGTCAACAGGCTGCTATATAATGAAGATTCTTCCAGTTGTACAGCTTAAATCAAAACACTCAACATAGCAGAACAAAGGTCAGGATGACATAAAAGTGCAGCTACACGATACCCTCAGCATGACTTTAAGAACGTCACAAAGCAATAAAAAAAGGTTGCACATTTTAATCAAACACAAAGTCCTCAACCATCCAGAAAAAGAAGGCTGATGCATCAGCCAAAGTGGAATAGCCAAAATATATTGCTCGTTTCAGTTCTATAGTCTAGAGTCTAGACTCCTAAAGTTTACAAGTCAATTCCTTGCATAAGAAGTTAGGAACATTGTAGTCAGTTTACGGGTGCTAGCACAAACTTTATGAAAGCAACTCTATGTTCCTACTTACCTCTTGTTAACGGCCAAGTGGCCATCGAGATATGGAATTTAGCACTTCTGTCAGCGGCAGAGTCCCCATTATAGCCTGTAAGAACAACGTTATACATTGTTATAACCACGATGACACAACTAGCAAGTACTAGATATAGACTATGACAGGAAATCGAAGACAGTCAAATTACACAAGTACTACACACGCCTCAAGCCAACAATTTTCTGCTTCCCAGGATTTATATTAGTAAAACACGAGTACAACAACAAGCTAAGTAGTATATTACTTATGAGTTGCTTTTGACATCTATTCATGCAATACATTACACGAGTAAAAGGGAGGACGTGGTTCTCATAGACCTACTTGAGATCGACTACATCTACAACAGCTGATAGCACACGTATCATTGGTCAGACTAGCCTTCTTTTCTAATTGTGCAAAGGAAGATGACGTCTCAAACTTCAAATTTTAGGTTTACAGTTCATTCTGCTTGCTCAAGCAGCAATTACATAGTGTTCACTCATTTATTCGTCCGAAGTATGAAAGGAAAAGCCTCTCTCATCAGTGCTTGCATTTGTGAAGTTCAGGTTTAAAATTTGCGGCACTTGACCCTAATTACAAGCAAACATCAGTTACCCAAAGTTCAGTCATTTATATATTCAAAACACAGTTCCCCTACATTGTCAACTATGACAATCGAAGCACGTTCTACCATCACCTAAGCATTCTCAAGAACCACTACTCAAACCATATACTCTTTCGGTCTTTCCACACAAAAAAACGTCGAAAACAAACAACGAGCCAAACTCTTAAAGCACAAAACCACAATCAATTTCCACACAAAAGAAAAACGTCGAAAACAAACAAACAAACGTATCAACAACCTAACAAAGTACAAAAAAACTGAAAATAAAAGATCATTCTATGATTTCCATCTCACATAATCAAAATTTTCCAACCTCACCCAATCAACGCAAAACATCTACTACCGTGGTACAAATATCTCGAAACTCTAGTAAACGTGACGGTTCAGGGTGAACATTACTCTTATCCTGATAACATTCCTCAGATTTATACCAAATTCTCTAGTGTTTTCAACCTATCTAGCTTCCTACATTCTCAGGCACAAAACTTGAACAACACAACACAATTTCACTCCATTCGGAAACGAAGAATTGCCACTTAAATTGACTTATACTCCGTCACAAATATCTCAAATTAGCAGCACAAACTTCTTGAACACATGTTATTATACTGTAATCAGATTTAATTTCATCAAATTCACCCTGCATTTCACCTTAAATCAAAATAAAACATCGATTTTATAATCAAATCACGCCGAATAATCGTATTTGTTCAATAATTGCACTCAACAATTCAATCATGAATTCGTAATAATCACATTGTTTTGGCAGATACAATTAAACATAATTAAGAGCAAAGCTAGGGTTAAAAAAAAATTACTTTCCGGAAAGCGGTAAATTAGGTGCAGTAAATCTAGAGAGGTAAAAACCGAGGGGAAATTTACCTCAAATATTTGAAATCTGAGAATTAGTAGTAGTACTGACTTAGTGACTTCCGTCTGAAACTTTTTTTTACCGGCGAATTTTAGGCGCTCTCACCTTGACTGTTGCTGTTGACTTGTTGGACAAGATAAATTTTCACGTTGACGAAAATGCTATACTAGTATATTTATTAGGACCAATACAGGACAAACTCGTGGCTGTAGTTTAGACACACAAGACTTCGTGATATAAAATCGAAATTCTAATCTTACGGATAAGTAAAAAACGTAACGTAATGTAATATTTCATGAGAGGTGTTATTTGTCGCCCGCTATATTACTAATATCACCCAATATATTCCCAAAATACCCCTTTGAATTTTAAAAATCCTAATGTTGCTGAAAAACTTTAAACTCATTCTATTCCCCAAGTCACTCAATCTCATCTTCTCACCCAATTTCGATAACCCATAACTGTCAAATGCCCTATCATGGATACCAAGTTACCAACAACACGCTCACACCGACTCGAATGCGTAGACCACTCTGAGACGAAAGACGTCTGATAAACACGATTGCCTTCCTCCAAAGACGTGTGGTCAACACGTCTATTTCCAATGGCGGACATGTAGTCAACACGTATGTTCTCTAACACATGACATCCGATCAACATGTCTGTGTTTGGTCACTTGTTTGAAAAACGCTTTCGATGGATGCATTCATCGGGGGATGGCAGCAATGCAATTAGTCCACAATTTACATCGACTTTCGGTTGAATTACAATGAATTGATTCTTTTTGATGAATTCACGTATACTAATTATTGACTATGCCTCTCACGGAGCCGAAGAAATTCCATCGTATTGTTAAGTTAGAATTATTGCGGTGGTTGTAGTGGTGATGGAGGTGGCGGAAGTGGTGGGTAGAGGGATGAAGAGTCAGCACTGGATGATGTATGCAACTGTTAATAGTAAAAGATAAAGTGAAAGATGATTATGTGATATATGAAATAAGGGTATAAATGGCAAAAGTTGTGCAAAATTTGGCCGACAATAGTAAAACAAGGGCGACGAATAGCTATTCACTATTTCATAAACTCGAGATCGCATTTTTCGTTTGGATCATCTCCTAGTACACAACAAATATAACCATTACTGCAAGTCATTAGCAAAGGTAGAGAAGTCTATTAGCATAACTTTGCTAGACTCGACCTTTATTCAACTACCCAGAACTCTTCACTCTTGCATATCTGGAAAAGGGTAAAAATGGTAAGGAATCAAAGGAACGAAGGGGTATAATAGTTAATTTGGAGAGGTTGGCCGGCTAAGAATATTGCCAAAGTGACGAAACAGGGTTAGCTCAAGGGATTCTGCTGATGCTTCTCTGGTACTACCATTACCAAGAAAAGGATCCCTCAAAACTCAAAAGCTACTCAATGCCCATACAGTGCACCTTTGCAGGGTGCAGCAAGCCAGCGACTCTTAACTTTCCGATACGACAACGACTCAAAAGCTGATAAAAGTCAGCATGTCCGATCCCTGATCACTTTTTTTCCTTCTACATCTCAAGAGCAATGTCACCTAACAATTGATCCCATCTGTTGGGGTTCATTTTATTAATGACGCCACAGCCCTTGACAAAGCCCATGTTATGCTTTTAAAATCCAAGAAATCTCATCCGTTGGATGGTCTGAGGAATGAAGGGTCAAGATGAAAGGGGGACCCCTAGGATTATCCCCTAGGAGTACTCCCTTCACTATAAATACCCCCAATTTCTGACAATTTCAGGTTAATTCTAAATCCGTTTTATTTATTCTCTGACACATTTATTGTCATTCGTGTGATAAGTGATTCCTTATACCCCATTTTTCGCACGCACCCCGTACTGATTTGATCGTCGGAGGGGCGTTGCCTGGGTAAAACCGGGCCCCTTGACTATTTGCTCATTGCACCAAGACAGAGACATATACCCCATCTATCCCAAAATCGAACTCACACCAACACTATCAATAAAAATATAAACATATGTAGGAAATCATTGAGTTAATCTAACAAAATAGAATCAATTGGCATGCTGATACACAAATGTGCCAAAACACCAATAAGCCAGGTTTGATACACAAGTCAGGAAGACGACAACGAGTCAAAAGCTGATACTATGCTCAAGCTTCTAAACCGTTAAAGTGTCAACAATTCATCCTATCAATATAAATATATTTGGGCACGTCCCATAAATATAAATATACTTGGGCATCAAGTACTTAACTGCAGTTGCTCGAACAATTTAAACTAATAGCGAGAGTGCAAGATGTGATCAGATTAGCAATGTCAGCGTAAGTTTTCAACCAATTTAAACAAAGAAATGACTCATTTATAATGTAGGCGGTGAGTCATTTGTACACTACGTCAATGACTCATTAATGGATGCACATTTTTTTTAAAGAGACTTAACAAATTCGCTTTTTAAGTCTCGTAACCCGCTATTTTTCCGGTCACAAAAACGATATTTTGAAGTTATGAGTTCGTATTTTTGTGACTTGTGCCCCATATTTTCGGTTCTTGTCAAACAAAAAGCAGAGTGTCAAAAATAACCTACAAAATAATAGAGAGTGACAAGAACAAACAACAACACAACAACAAAACCATCGAAGAAAAGCCTTACCTGAAATCAGATTTTTTCCCACCCAACATTTGAATGTCATTGCCCCAATTCTAGCAATGGTAGAAAAAAAAAACGAAAAGCCATTTTTTTGAGTAAGAGAGAGAAAGTGAGAGTGAGAGAGATTTGAAGGAAAAAAAAGATGAATAAGGTGTTACGATTCTACATGACTAGTAGTGTCAGTGCACTGTAAAAAGGTTGGAAGCTTTGTTTGGGATGGTACTGTCCAGCTCTCATAGCGTCAGAGTTTATTTTTTTTGTACTTCGTATTCGATTTCTTTTCCTTTCCATAATTTTATCATAATTCGTAGAGGTGGCAAAACCCGACCAAAGAAAATCGATTGACCGCCCGACACCCGATTTTATGACAAAATGATGTAACCCGTAACCCATCGGATCTTATCCGACATAACCCGATACCCGACTATTCCCTTAACCGATATAGTCCGAACCCGAAACACCCGACCTCATTAAAACCCGACTCGAATAGTACCCGCATTGATTATGACCCGATTATCTTATTGCACCTAGATATCTAAAGTTTTATTGACAACTGTTTTCACAAATCACAAGTATAAACTAATCATACGACGCATGTGTTTACATTTCTATTGTTTAGGGTTTGGTAAATGACTCCGAAAATGTGTTGTGGACGGAATTGAAAAAAATATGAAATTTTTATCTTGAAGGGAAATTGCATACTTAGTTTTAACTAGTTTTTGTATCCGTGAATTCACGGGTCTACATTTTGCTTCCTTTTAAACAAATTTTGTAGACGATATCTCCATGGGTAATTCGGGAGAGTATCACCTAAAGGAATTAAAGTTTTAACTTCTATCATATGCCCAAAGGCACACGTTAGAAATACCGTTTAGAAGAAAAAAATATCATTTATTTACATTTTTAGAAGTTCCTCACACCATTTCCCTACATTCATTCGATAGTTCCATAAGCAGGCCCATAGGGGTAGATAGGTCACAAGTCCAATGAGGTTCCATCTCAAAACTAACTGACAATGAATGGAGTAGCCCACTAGTTTATAAACCTATCTTCTCACACTTATTTAACCGATGTGAGACACTTTTTCTACATACACGCTTGGAAATTGACTCAACAGAATATTCAAAGCTCAGTGAATAAGGGGTATCCATATGCGACAACATGTCTCTCACGGCACTTGCATACCAAGTGTGTCATTGCGAATTGAGAGGGCAAGAAAATAACATCAATATACAACATCAATATCAACAGTAGAATCATGGCTCCATTAAAAATGCATCTATTAAACTTTGAACAACATTAGAAGCTCATCATCAAAGTGCATACCACAGCTTTTTAAGGTCCAACATCATGATCGATTGCATGCTCAGGATTCTGTCTCCCAACTTCCCAAGTCCCAACTAAAGGCTTTTGTTCTAGTATGCTAAAAGTAGGTTAATTAGGGGTAGTCTTAATAAGGATCTGGTTTAAATTTAGGATAATTTTTTGTTTAGTAAGTCTTGTGTGAGACGGTCTCACCATAAGTTATTGTGAGACCAACACACAAAAAACTGAAATGTAAATATAATTATTTATTATTTCAGTGTATTGGTCTCACAATAACCTATGGTGAGACGGTCTCATATGAGACTTGGGGTTTTTTTTTAATTATAAATTAAATTTACCCAGCAAGTCAGATCAATTTTAAGGTAGAATACTTGGGTTAATACGGGTCACACTCACACGTAAAAAAAAAATGTGCACATGACTAAGAAAAACGGGCGAGATCAAATAGGATCAACTTTTGTAAGGTTTAATAACTTTACGGGTTCATATATAACGTATTTGCACGGGTAAAAAAACTAGTTGCTTGTTATTACGAACCAAATTACCCACGTATCCTACAAAATTCAAAGATTTCAAACCAACAAACGTGGCGCTCCCAAAAACCACCCGTTTTCCAGTCTTTACAGAAAAATGCACAAAACATAAGAAGTTAACACCAAAAAGTAACCCAACCCACCGCCTAATGCGCGGCTTCTTCAATACTCTCCCCTCAAACCACCAACACTACCGCCTCCTCTGCACGTCACCATCAACAATAACCCGCCCGATTACTTCCCAAATGGGTCCCCCAACCGGGTCAAGATCCTCTCTAATGTGGTTCAGAAAAGGGCTCCGTCTCCACGATAACCCGGCCCTACACCACGCCTCATCCGGGTCCGATTTCGTATACCCGCTCTTTGTTATTGACCCGCATTATATGGAGCCTGACCCGGGTGCGTTCTCACCCGGTTCTGTTAGGGCGGGTGTTAATCGGATCAAGTTTTTGCTTGAGAGTTTGTCGGACCTTGATTCTAATCTTCGGGTTATCGGGTCTAAGTTGTTGATTCTTAAGGGTGAACCTGGTGAAATTCTTATTAACTGCCTTAAACAGGTTTTTTTTTTTTTACCTTTTTTAGTATCGGGGGAAATGGTAGCGTGACACATAAGTGGCCGTATTATATAACTTGTGACATCTAATAATTGAGCGAGTTTTGCCGTCTTATGTGGTCTCACGTGACTCGTACCTAGAGTAGGATTGGTAATTCTCGATTATAAACTGCTTGTCCTTGATTATTGATTAGGTGGTGAGAAATGGTAGTGTGGCACATAAGTGGTATTGTGACATTTTATAGTAATTCAGAGAGTTTTGTCGCCTGATGTGGTCTTACTCGACTCGTATGTGAAGTAAGATTGATAATTTCCGTGTTAGACGGCTTAACATATGTAAAAAGAGACGTATGTTTAATGTGTGGCGTCTCGAATAAGCTAAAAGTATCAATGGATGATTGTAGTAGAATTGCTTCCTTATTCTTACCAAAGATAAATAAATTTAGAAGGGTTAATTGTAAATTATCCATCACCATTACAATGGGACGCTTATGGTTGAGTCTCGTTCAATGGCTATCTAACTTGACTCGTCCCTCACATTAGGCCTATTGGGGTTTTGGAATGTGGATAATGCACATACCATTTCATAAGTTGTTAAGAAAATCCATTTGTGGGAATAAATCACTCGTAGGATTTGAACTGATGACCTCTTAATCTTCGTCTCTTAAATGCCATGTGAAAGGGATCATCTCAATCGGAAGTCCTAAGATTATGGTTGATGCAATGAGTATAATCCTTGATATGTCATGGTGCTACTTTAGGGATTTTAAATTTTTAAATTGACTAAGGGGAGCTTTGATGAACTTAGCTCCTGTTTTTATACTGTAAGATCCGACTTTGAGCCTACTCATAGGTCATTTGGTATAACTCACATGTGGATTTTATATTTTTATATGTGTGCTATATGCATCTTATTATTAAAGTTGATGGTTTTTCGTGATTTTCCCGTGTGTTTTATGTGCAGTGGAATATAAAGAAGCTATGCTTTGAGTATGATACGGATCCATATTATCGAGCTTTGGATGCTAGAGTCGAGGTAATGCTTGCCTTCTTGCTTTGGTTCCTACCTTTTGTACTCTCAGGAGTGATTCAATGCTAGCACACTATCAGCCTGCCTTTTCTTTTCGCCTGAATATGCTGCAACATTGTATTATTGTAACTGTCACTAGTCATCAGGTTGTAGTTTAATTCCAAGTCGTCTCTTTTTCAGAAATATGCATCTTCAGCAGGAATTGAGGTTGTTTCTCCTGTGAGTCATACACTTTCCGATCCTAGAGATATCATTAAAAAGGTAACTAATTTTTGGTAGACATAGTTCATTGTTTCACCTCCAAAGATTTGGAATTGCATCAAACAAGGTACTGTCTGATGCTGAAATTTGTTCAAATATTGATCATTTGAACAGAATGGGGGCAAGCCACCTGTAACCTATAAGTCGTTTCTCAAGATTGCTGCTGAACCGTCTTGGGTTAGTTCCCCCGTTTCACCTGGAATTATGTCCATTCCTCCTGTTGGAAATGTGGGAAGCCTGCAGGTGTCAGATGTTCCAACTATTGAAGAGCTAGGTTACGAAAATCATGGACAGGTCTGAGCAGCAACTCTTTTTTTTTTTTTTTTTTAAATTGAGGTCAGGTCTGAGCAGTGAGCACCAATGCTATACCGCCATGGGCCCATCTAGTTGTTTTTGGTGTTTTGTTGATATATGCGTCCTGTGGGTGAAAATTGTTATTGCAGCATGAATTTTCTCCATTTAAAGGTGGTGAGTCTGAAGCATTAAAGAGATTGCAGCAATCCCTTGATAATAAGGTATGATAAAAAAGATTTGAACTTTGAAGTGATCTTTACATTTGGCTAGTATTTTCAGCAGTTGAGTGGATATGCTTAGGCTACTTAACCGAGCATGAAGAAGCATAGTGCAGAGCAATATAACATGCATTCGTCCTCAACATCTTTTTTCTCGTTCTCACTGTTGTAGGACTGGGTTGCAAAGTTTGAGAAGCCAAAAGGAGATCCATCTTCCTTTCTAAAGCCTGCAACAACTGTTCTGTCACCGTATTTGAAAGTAAGCACTGCTAACTTTCAATATTCGTTTGTCACTTGTGGTTTGCGGGAATGACAATCTTCCAAGACTCGTTAAGAAATTCTAATGTTTTGTTATATTTTTGTAAATTTTGTGGCAGTTTGGTTGTCTTTCTTCCAGGCATTTCTACCAACAGCTTCAGGGAATATATGATAGTGTTAAAAATCACACATCTCCTCCTGTATCACTTCTTGGACAGGTCAGATTATCACACATATTGCTCCACTACTTGTGACAGACCGTTTGTAACCGAGCATATAATGTGTTCCTATCTTGCAGTTGCTGTGGCGAGACTTCTTCTACACTGCTGCTCTGGGCACTCCTAATTTTGATCAGATGAATGGCAACAAGATATGCAAGCAGGTACTTACACGGAAATCTGCTCTTTGCTGTTTGGTTTTCTCTGTCATGGTAGTCATACCTATGAAACTCCGAAAGCAACCCCCAAGAAATGTATTGCATAGTTTTTAAGATAGCCATATATATCTCTGCTGGTTGTCGAAATTACCTTTCTTCAGTTGATTGTAAAAATTATTTCTCCTTGAGGAAATTCGTTTGTATGAGATGGATAGAAAATTTGCCAAGTAGAAAATGGGGGTGTCATTGTTACTTGTGGTCATATATTGTAGTGCTCTACTTGGCTCGACTTCTATTGTTTTATATGGAGTTTCATGTTGTTTATACGTCACAATTTAACAGTTGATTGTGTTTGTGCCTTCCTGTGTAAAATGAGAAATCTAAACTCCGTCACTGTGTAGATTCCTTGGAACGATGACAGTCAGCTGTTTGCTGCCTGGAGAGATGGAAAGACGGGTTTCCCTTGGATTGATGCCATCATGGTTCAGGCAGGTATCTTCTTTTTGTTTGGATCTTTTAGTTATGGGAGATTGTTTATTCGATTTTTAGTTAGATATGTGTACTTATTGGAACTTATTGTCTCATGTTCTGCAGCTTCATGAATGGGGCTGGATGCACCACCTTGCTCGACATTGTGTTGCTTGTTTTCTCACTCGTGGTGATCTGGTAACAAAATTATACAAAAGCTCTTCATTTCTCTGTGACTCCTTTATATATTTGCACTTACAAGTATATTATTCATAATCCCTCCATACAGTTTATTCACTGGGAGAAGGGTCGTGATGTTTTCGAGAGGCTATTGATTGATTCAGATTGGGCTATTAACAACGGGAATTGGCTCTGGCTTTCATGTTCATCATTCTTTTATGAGGTGTGCCTTTTTTTTTTTTTTGGGTAGTTTGGTAAAGCATTTCATCAAAGAATCAACATTGAGAATGTAATTAAGTTATGAGTGTCATTTGTACATTAGGGGAGAACTTGATTGATACTTCTATAATACTCCATAGTTGAACTAGAAGTAGAATGGCATGGTAAAACAACGATCTTTATTACAAGGGGCAAAATACCATTGATTCAAAACTCTAATATTTGTATCCTGCAAGTTTAGAGTTCACATAGCTATTGCCTATTCCATGTGAAAGCCATAATTTTATTATAGGTGCTCTTCTTTGCTGTTGAAATGTATACAGTATGTGTTCCTGTGAGAACAATTTTTAAGGCTGTGCTTATCCTTTACAGTATCATAGGATCTACTCGCCAATCACTTTCGGGAAGAAGTATGACAAAAATGGCGATTTCATTAGACACTTCCTCCCAGTACTGAAAGGTACAGTGGACTTCTCTTCCTGTATCCTGTTACCTGAGGCATGCCATTGTCTGCTTTCTGTTATGATAATCTGATGTGCATGAGTTTTTCCTCTGTGCTGAACAACTGATGCATGATGAACCGCTGTAACGATCAGATATGCCGAAGGAGTACATTTATGAACCATGGACAGCTCCATTGAGCGTCCAGAAGAAGGCAAATTGCATAATTGGAAAAGACTATCCCAGTCCTGGTAAGAGGGTTACCTGTTCTCATCCGTTAATGTCATTTGCAACCTTTTTCCTTACCTCGAGAACATAATTCCCGCGACCTTATCATTCTTACCTGTTGTTGGCAGTGGTCTCACATGATTCCGCGAGCAAAGAATGCAAGAGGAAGTTAGCTGAAGCATACACATTGAACCGCGAGTTGAATGGCTGTGTTAGTGAAGAGGATTTAAGAACCTTAAGACGGAAACTGGAAGAAGGTCCGAACCAGGAGCCGCGCCCTAAGAGAGTAAAACAAAAGTTGATTCACTGACTTAGAAGTGTTAGAACCAACATTCTGATTCCCATAGTTGCTTAGTCAGGTTAGTATTCTTAGTAGTTAAGTACATTGATTAAGGAGGGTCACAGACTCACAGTTCAACGATTGTAGAAGAAAAAGTTCATACCTAGAAAGTGTTATGTTATTGCAGTTTCAATTGTGATGTACCGAGTAATGTAATGTAATGTACAAGCTAAGTTGGTATTTACTATTTAGTCTCTCTTTGTATGGGAGAAGAACTACTGATTCCTAGTATGTAACAGGAGTGTGACAAACTTGAGAAATATATTACTCTTTGTGAGTTGTACCAAGTGTCCCGCAAAGTATCGGTTTCTTAGTATGCTTAATTTTGAACATAGCCTCCTTGCAAACTTCTCAATGACTCAATCAACGCAAACATCTATTAACCCAACCAACAATGAAAAATCAACACAAACCCGACCCTACCATAACTAATCATCGTACCACAGTATCATCACTTATCGAGTTAGGACCTATTTCGATTAAAACTCGACCCGCCCGATTACCACCTCCCAATCACAAACCCAAAACAAAGATGACAAAGAAGGCCCACAAAACAAAATGGGGAATAGCCAGCCTCCACCACACTCCCCCGAAACTCACTCACTCGCTCCCGTTTCTTCATTCCTCAATTTTCCACCCATTCTCTCTCTTTCCTTTCCCCTTCCCCCTCCCCCTCCCTACCTAAAGGGAACGAACAACTTACAATACAAAATTACGAAGAGAGAGAGAGAGAAAAAAAAAGAAGCGTCAACAACACACCACCACCAAAAGGGGCTGACCTGAGTTAGATCTCCAGAACACAAAATCAAAATCAACCAATCATGTGGAGGCGAACTGTTTTCTCTCACCTCAAAACCCTAGCTTCTTCTTCTTCTAATTCCCCCATTTCCAAATCTTCCTCTTTTCTCGCCTCTCGCGTTACCTCATCGTCGTCGCCACCGCCATTCCGCCCTCCCTCCGCCGTCATCTCCCGCCACTTCGCCACCGATGCCGGTAATTATTCCTTTTCTATTATTATTATTATTATTACATTTGTTTTGATCTGTTTATTTCATTCCGATTAGATCTATTTGATTGTGATTTAATTAAAATTTGGGGAAAATGATATGATATGATATGATCAGACGTTTCGAAGCCGAAGCCGAAGGTGGAAGAAGTGATGCCTATTGCTACTGGTCATGAGCGCGAAGAACTCGAAGCTGAACTTGAGGTCTTTTTATTTTCTTGATTTTTGATTTAATACGGAGTATGTCGATTTTTTTCTGTAATTTTTGGGGGAAATTAGTATTTGTAATGTTTTCGAAAAGATGGCGTAATGTTGACATGTTGTTGTTGATTGTTGTAAATGTAGGGAAGGGATATCTTGGAGATTGATCATCCTGAAGGTCCTTTTGGCACCAAGGTCGGTTTTTTTTACCGGTCTCAGTTGTGTGTCGTTGTTTAGCTATTGTCTCGCTTGCTTGCGATTAATGGAATTGTATCGGGTTTTGGTTTGATTGGATTCTATTTACGCTATTTTTGACTGGTGAAATGTGTTATTTCGTACTCCCTCCGGTGCATTTTGCACATTTCGTAAGGTAATATAATGAATATTTATTAATGATTCATTTAACAAATAAATTCATAAAAAAAAAACGTAATATTTTGGGAATGGGAAGAACAAAGGCGAGACCCCAAAAAAGAGGATGGGAAGTTTAAATAGGAGTAGAGGAGTATGTTTTTAAGTCGATTTTGCATCGTGATAAAAGGATTTGGACATGGTATGGCCAGTATTTGATGTTGAGTGGTTTGTGTACCTTTTTTAGATTTTATGGTAGCATTAATTTAGTTAAGGTTGGTTGGTGCATTGAGGGGTCATACCGAAATCATATATCCTGAATGTGTTGATACTGAATGCCTTAATGGTATGCATTTCACTTGTGAAAACGAATGCTTTAAGTTGATATTACTCTCCATCGAAATTAGAGGATAACTTTACTACCCTTGTCGACATTTGCTTTTAATAGATCCTTTCTTGGGGCTTTCAGAGTGTTGGCGCTGGTGCTGGGTAGGTAGCGGGATTGCATAGAGTAGGTTTTTGATATCCTGCTTTTGCTGTTCTCTTTAAAAGCTAGCGTGATTCCTTTTCAATTTCTAGTATGTGCTGTAATGGTGCCTGAGCTATTGTATGATTATTTGCATGTGGTGGAGCTTCATTAGCGCTTATTTTCCATAAATTACTTTATTTGTATCTTTAAACCGGCTGTGTTGTTCACTTGGTGTGAGAATGCTGGCAGTGAAGATCCCTGCTTGTGCTTGTTCCCCAGTTTTGATGTACAACCTCTCTTTGAAAGGCTAATGCGAAAATTCAGTTTTCTCCATGAGTCATGCATTGATTGTGACATTTACTTTATGGGAATATAAGCATGAATCTTGTCTTGTGCAAGTATTTCATCCTCACTTGAATTAATTCTCAGGTTTAGTTGTACATTTTTTTTTTGGTGCTTCGGGCCTTGTAGGATGAGGTTGATTCCTAAGTTACTTACTGTACTTAAGGTCACAAATAGACTACCCTCCCCATCCTTTCCGCAAAATCTCCTAAATTAGGTTAAAAACTCCTGATGTGATTGTAGTGCATCTGTTCTGAACATCAGATGATTGATACTATTGACAAGGTACAGGCACATTTTTTTGACAAGGTACAGGCACATTGGTGTTAATTGATGTTTGATGACTGTCTCCTGCTAGTTGTAATATGTAAATGCATCCCTGCCTGTGACATTTATATTGCTGAATATGTTTGCATGCATAGGGGGTGCTATACCTGTTATGTCATATCCCTTGGGTTATTTCAACAGACATCACCCCACCTGCCAGAGCAATTATCAATTTATCCTAATCGATATATCTTGAGAGGAAAGTGTTTTTCTTTGAACATTTGTCGTACAACTGTTGATGGAATTTGACAAGAGCTGGGCTTAGTTGCTGGAGGAATCTGTATTGGTTGACAAGAAGGCTTTGTCTGGTTGCAATTTCCTATTTTTGTTTGTATGCCAATCTTTAATGTTGTTAAGGGTAAAAGATGAATATAATGCTAAAGACAGTAGTTCATGTAAAGGCCATTGTAAAGTGTGTTTTGTTGTGAAGATCACAAACGTTTGGATGAACTTGGCACTGAACTTTTTTTTTTTTTTTTTTTATATATATAAACATCAAGAGCACAAAATTAAAAAGTTTTTTGTGAAACGGGCAGCCAGTGATATAAAACCATCTCCTGCAAGCCTGCAAGTTATTTGTCCCCAAATTATCTAGTTCAACTGAAATTGTGGTTTTCCTGTCTCTTTCTTTCCACATGATTAAGAATTTTTATAATTCCATGGATCTTCAATGCTCTCATATAGATGAATAAGATGATGATTGTTTGGACTTTGAATCTTTGTTGACGGTAAGGCCTAGCTTACTAGCTTCTGTTTCATTCTTTACTGTAGCTTAGTTGAGTGTATTATGTTTCATGCAGGAAAGTCCTGCTATTGTGAAGTCCTACTACGGCAGGAGAATTGTTGGATGCCCTGGAGGTGAAGGAGGTTGGTGGCAGATGTAGTATCTTATCGTTTCCGATATATCTTATGAAGCCACTGCTCTGTTTTCTTAATGTAATTTCTGGCTTATTGCACAACTTTAAATTCTCTTGACTCCCATTTGCAGAGGATGAACATGATGTTGTCTGGTTTTGGCTGGAGAAAGACAAACCATATGAATGTCCAGTGTGCACACAGTATTTCAAGGTAAGTAGCAGTCTATATAGTGACTACTAATGCGCTTTGATTTGATTACTGTCATAAACATTGTTGGGTATAATTGTGACCGAATTTGTGGATATTGATGCACAAATGAAGTTAGATAAGAACAACAATCATGTCATTGACGAGTCAATAAGACCGAGCAAATTGCTTTCTATGCTTGAGTAGGAACTTGACATTCTTTGCATCTGCCTGTCATGTTCTAGATTGGAGGGTGACCCTTTAGTCTGATTTTGACTTGTTCTTAGCAATTAAGATGACTCCGTACTAGATTAGGGACTTTGGATGGTTAGCGTTTGGATGTAGTTAAGCTGATGTAACTGAACGAAGCCTTGTCTTTGGAAGAAGTTTATGCTTTCTGGTTTGCTGATTAGTTGATTGGTGAATTGCAGCTGGAAGTTGTCGGCCCTGGTGGAGATCCCGAGGGGCATGACCATGATGAAGACGAACACCACCACTGATTGTAGTTTGCAGTTGTAGTGCCTAATAAGATCTGGCAAGAACAATGCGACAGGTTCTATGAAACTTCTGCTGCTGCTTTCCAATTGAAAAAAGCTTAATAGCTTGTTTTTTTGATGGGTCCTCGGACAAATACCCGCTGGTATCACTTAAGTCTGTTCTTGTTCTATTTTTGAAGAAACACAACTAAGAGTGGTTTCTTAATAGCTGAGCTGGTAATTGGGAAGGATAAATTCCATTCACACATCCTTTGTGCATGCGCTTTTGCCAATAATCTATGACTCGTTCCTTTTTTATTCTTACTATGAGAATGGCTTTACGTTCGTGTCAGCTGCATTCTCAGTTCAAACTTTTATCCATTCATGTTGAAATTATTGTAAAGGTTTTGCTGCCTTGGTGCTTTGAACAGAGAACTCACCCCGATTCTAATGCCGGATTTTGTGCATATCTAAGGTGGCTGAATTTACATTTTTTTCCCCTTTGTGGAGGAAGCATCTCATCTAGATTTCGAACAGGCAGACAGTTGTTACTACCGATAGGCTAACCTCGAAAACTAGTCCAAAGGGTGTGGCTCGGTACAAGAGACCACAAAACGCAAATAACCTCCTCTTTACGTAACCCTCTATTGTAAAAAATTCTCGACCTGAGCAGGGTTACCAACCGCCAAATGACGAGAAAAATCCTAAAATTCTCGGAAATACAAATTTGACGCTCCATTCTGAGCTCTCGAGAACCGAAAATGAATCCATGAAGAATTCGAAGCTTGAATGTAGTGGACGGGGAATTTTCAGGGGCCATAACGCAAGGACATGTAATGTTGTACGAGGCATGAACGGACGATGTAAGTTTGGGACGATATTGTCATACAACGTATGCATATTCCTTTAACTTGTGCCTCACGCTCCCTTTACTCCATTAGTATGTCTATTCTCGTCATCTGTGTACATTTTGGTGTCGCGAATTTGTGATATTTATCAACCAACCAACCAAATTGTGTAGAGGAGAATCCACTCATTTTTATTCTTAGCTTAAAGAAGCCATCTCCGTCAAATGAATGATGAGGAGGGACCAAAGTTCATTATATTGGGACATCAATCGAAAAATCGAGTTATTTGTGGAAGCGAATGGTATATATTTGATAGTGATTTTTGGATAAGATAGTTTTTAGTAGAGCAATGTGCGTTTTCAATTCAAAGCTTGCAAACAATCTAAACATACTCTAAAAATCTACATTTTCTCTTCTTGCCGAAAGTTCCCACCTCCCCCCCCCCATTTTTTCTTTTAAATCTCCGAAATGACACATTATTCTACTTTTGTGTGCATAATAAATGATAACTTTTGCTCATCATAAGACCGGTTAATTAGACCGCAATTAGCTCATATATATTACAATTAGGTTGATAATCTGATTAACTTTTAAAGGGGATTCATAATTGTTTTAAGGTTGACGTTGGTTAAAGAGATCATAATTTTCCGACTTATTATTATTATTATTATTTCTTCTAAGTGACCCGAGGAATGCCCTAATATTTAAAAGTACTTCTATTTAATCAATTTTACAACGCATGTCGTAGTATATGAGAATTTGTGATCGGCATCAACTGAAAATACCTAATTTACAAGGTTCGAGCTCTCTTCCATTATTTAGTTATGTATATTAGGTAACATTTTTAGAACATTTTAATATGTTGCCAAAAAGAGTAATTCACAATAACCTCATTATTCTCCTCTTTTCGACATAAAACTTTTCGAGGAGCTATCTATCATGCATGGAACTCGTATAGGGTTCACCCCGATGGACACATTTAATTACTTCAGTTGTCAATATGTATATAGAAGGCAAAAGTTGAGAATAATATCACTGTTTGATTCGAAATGGACCGTTATACACACAAAAAATTATTTCTTAGGACATAAAAAGGAGCTTTGCAAATAACGTACGCTTATACAAATCTTAGAATCAATGGACAAAAACTTTATAATAAACATTATTTAATTTACTCCCTTCATTTGTTTCTTTTAATTAATTTGCCAATTATCTCCACAGCCTGTCTGATCTTCTTTTACGTGTAAGTTTTTTTACTTTTGTTTGTTTGTTTGCATGGAGTAGTGTTATCGATCAATGGCGGCGTATGCGTGTACTATAAGTTCGACACATGTAATGCAATAAACACAACTGGAAAAAAGAGAACGAGGGTTTTTCTTATTTCATCCCTAAAATTCTTTGATTGACAGCCATAAAATCATATATAAATATTCTATATATATTCCGGAATGTTAAATAGTCACCCTTTTGTCCAATCTTTGTGTGTTTGCTTCACAGTTGTGAGTGTGATCGAGACCATTGAAGTGACTTTCATGGGTGAGCAAAGCGAGCAAGTGAATCTTATAATTTGTGTACATAAAATGAAGTTAGAAACTTGTTTCCCATAGGGGTGATTTTCGTGTGTAACGGTTGATTGAAATGGTTTAATTTATTAGAATTAGGGTAAGATCGATTTGATGTATTATTGTCTCATATAGTCACTTTGACCTTGTTATTGTACATACGGAGTATTGCGGTCTCGAAATCATTTACCACTAGCCAGCACTCTAGTTAAGTAGTTAAGTAGATATGATCTGATCTGTCGTTGCAAACTTGAATGCGCGATTTGCAAATTATCACGTATACTCCTTAACGTTCTTTTACAATATGCACTAGATGATAATGCAAGGATTGCGCGTCCTCCACATCATCCAAATTTCTTTTATTGATGTTAACTACTGCATATGCTCCATGTTTAATTTTATATACCTTTGGTAAAAGAAGAGAACAGAATCAACAAATGATCTGTAATCATGGACATGCTATTCTCCTCCCTTTGTTATTGCTTCTACCATACTGTCAAAAGTAACAAATTTTTATGTCGGGGGTACAATGTGAGAATGAAACAGATTAAAGTATAATATTCGGAGTACTTGAATATATTATGTTTTCTGAATGGAATTTAGAGCACTTGATTGAGATGACGATGATTTAATCAACGTACTTAATCATAAATCACGGGTCATCGTCTAATTAGTTAAGTGCGTGAACAAGCTAGGTAACAAGTGTTTAGAATTAGTGAGAGCTGGGTATGCATATCACGTACATCAATACGTTGGTGTCCATTATTTTAGTTCTACTCGGCTCTGAACTAAATAGATAATTATTCAAAAATGGTTTATAGTTTGTTAACGTTAACCCTTCTAACTTTTGGAATAATCCATTATTCATTTTTTTAATGGTAAGTTCTTTATATGCTTTTAGAGTTTTAGATGTCCTTAGCGCAAATTAAAATCTCTTGTGCTGCCATTACTAGTCTTATCTTTTCATTAAAACAATCTAAAAAATTGTACTTCCATGCAAATATGAAATATTCGTTGCTTCTTTTCATCTTTATTTGCGAGTAAGAATCACTAGCGTTCTTCTCCACCTTCCTAGAATTTGGATTATTATTATTTTCATCAAAGGTCGGATTGTCCATTTTAGAGAAAAGAATTCTATGAGATTCTAGATTAGTAGTGGTAGAAGTTCTTAAATTTTTTATATTTATGATGAATAATATTTCATGAAGAGACTTTTGACATACACTTTAATTTAACATTTTGAGATGCTATACATCAAGTCCTATGAATTAATTAATTGAAGCCAATAACTTGTAGAAAAAGAATGGATGGGATAACAAATTAAAAGGATTTATTTTATTAATTTTGAGAAGCTACTTTCCATGCTAAATTTTTAGGCGAAGATAACATGAATACATGATATGACCTTAGCAAAAGAGTGTTGATAAAAACCTCTTCGTGTTAGGTACGGACAACATATGTTTGTTGTCTTTTAGTAAACTAAATCATCATGAGATTAATTAATTAAGCAAATTAAAGTATATGTCCATGCATTGTTTAAATTAAATAGTAATGAAATCCCCTAGCTCATAAGTGTGAAGTTGACAATTAGAAAGGCTTGAAATAGACACTACTATATACGCACTAATTCTATACTTCCCTAAACACAAGGAAGGGAATGTCATAATATTGACTTCATTGTTTTAAATTTGATCATATATAAAGTTCACTATTAATTAGATGCTTTATTAGTGATGCCAATGGACCAATTGTAACGCGGTTACTCTAATTTTATCGTGCTAAAATCATAAGTCAACGAATTCACATTAAAAAGTTTGTGTTTTTGAGTATAAATAATAAGTTGGTAGTCAAATTCTTGTTGTCTTGATTTGTTACTTTTACTGCTAATGCTATGTTACACATTCCAGCTTATGCATGCATGCAGGGGTAAAAGATGTCATTACCTAATTGTATGTAAGGACAAGGAGAATAATTTTCAGAGATGGACGGTGCTTTGAGTTCGTCCAATAATAAGTATTCAACTATGCATGCAATAACTTATTTATTGGTCGCTGAAACGACCGTTTACTTTCCACATGGTTTAGTGATTCACTGAATCATAACGATCATGTAATTAAATAAAAGTCGTAATCACTATACAAAATTATCGATCATCTTGTAATTAAGTGATGTATGAATATTAGAACATATACATTGATACATTACATGTTTGTGGTTCAATTCTTAGAATTTTGTCATCTGGTACGAGAGTTTTAATTTAGATGTCAATAAACTAACTCAATCAACTCTAACGATATAAGGCTACAATGCAGTATGATGTTCACAATAAACTAAGCCAAATAATCTAGGTACTAATTCTAGCTAGCATCTAGCATAATGTTTTAATGTTTTATACTTTTTTATGGAACTGGTTGTAATTTTCAATACTGCCTGATTCAAACTAGATCAAAGAAATTTGTATTACAGGAAGTCAAGTCTCTTAAAAAACAACTAATAATATTGTAAGTTTGTAACGATGCAAAGAATATTAACATAGCTCCTGCGCAAGAATGACACGCATATATAAGTCGAGACATGTTCCATGTATTACAAGAAGTCAAGCGTCGTCTTCTCGAACTCCTCCTATCCTCGTGCTACACCCCTTGTTAATAGGCAACACGTGCATGTATATGAAAAGTGTAATTTTGTTCAATTGTTCCTAATCATATTTGCTAAATAAAACTTGCATGCTAAGCCAAACTGTCACGAATATTACAAATGCTAAAGGTCTACAGTGTAAACACCCAAAAGTGTCTACAATCAACAATAATTTTACTACACCATCAAAATTTTACTACACCATCAAAATTTTACTACTCACACAATTAATTTTACTACCTGAAATTTTCAATATAATTAATTTTACTGTTTCGATCTCAATTTTACTACTACTAACTCAATTTTACATTGTGGACAAATTAATTGTGTCTACATTGTAGACTTCTAGCAATTTGCATTACGAATTAAACTCAAAGTTATTATTTTTGCATGCCAAGCCTTTTATACTTTAATACTCGTACTTTTTTTTTTTTTGAATAATTTTTCATTCATCCAAAAAATCGAACCTCTGCACTCTACCATTAATGGGTATCAATCAATCAGATTAATACTTAAAAACCCAATTTTTAAAACTAATGAAAAGGGAAGATCTTTTTGATCTTTTGCTCCCCACTTGAATCTGTTCATATGTATGAAAACTAGAAAAGAATGTTTTTCTTTCTCTTGTTTTCAGAGAAATTAAAATAATAATTACACAAGAAATATTCTTTTTTTGAGCTACTACTGTATGTTTGAGTACTGTTGTTGTCTTGTTTAGCTTATCTTTTCATGGCCAGTGTCCTCAAGTATAGATTCTCGCACAAGTGTGATAGCTAGCTTAAACCCAATACACACGTACATAATAATAGCAAAAACTTATTAATAAAAAAAGCATTTTGGATTTTGGTTTTTTTTTTTTTGGTTCAGATGAATCTCAGTTATGTCTGTGTTTAAGTGTTGAACTCGACTATTTTATGAAAAAATCGCATGTTTTTGGTTTGATACAAAACCATACAAACGATAGGTTTTGGCTTTTGGTTGAAATGATTCATTCGCACGGTGTTAAATAAAGTCTCAAATTCTAACATTTGTACAGGGTTGGTCCAAGAATTATAGTAACATTGTACTTTGTACGGATTTGAGTTCTCAGTTTAGACTTTTGATTGAGACGATACATTCACGACGGTGGTATTAGTAATAACACTAGAAACAAGCAAGGGTTCTGAGCAGAAAATGTGCACACTGGAATGGTAATGGGGTTTTGATTCTCTTTCCACAAAAGATTAACAGCTTTTGTCATTGTCTGTCCTCCCTTTTCATGGATGCTTCTCCTTTTTTCAATTTTAAGGGTTTCTTTCTTGGCAAACTGCAGCTGGTTTACATATAGTGGTGTGATATATTGCATATTCATTTGTTCTCTCTTTTTTTTGGCTATAAATATAGCCTTGTCCCTTCTGTTTTTACTTCATTTCATTTCATATCTCAACAAACTCTAATTAAAACACACTTAATCTCTCTGCAAATCATAAGTAGTTTCATATCAGATATAACTTCATCTATAACTTGTAGCAAGGCCAATATGAGCTACTCAAATTACTCAGCTGGGTCTGGTTAGTTTGATTTTCCATTTTATTAGATTAATGTCTTTTTGCGATTATAGGGGTAAGGTTGAGTACGTCTATATATACCTTGTCCTAGGCGAAAATTGATGTAATAGGCAATGGGATAAAGATGGTGTTATGTGTTATATATATTTGTTACATGAACTAAATGTTATGTGAATTCATGGTTCAGGTGCTAGACAGGCTAGGAGAACATTTGAGTTCGGGAGGACACATGTGGTAAGGCCTAAAGGAAGGCACCTAGCCACAATTGTATGGCTACATGGACTTGGTGATAATGGTTCAAGGTACTATTCTATCTTGTTTACTTGTATTATATTGCATTGTGAAGTAAGTGCGATTTTCGATGCAATTTCTATAATGGGTCATCTAGAAATGCTGAGGTATATACCATTGTCGGGTCATCAACCATTAGCTTACGTTTTTGGTTGATGACATGACAATGGTTTTTGGTCTAGAAACAGTCTCTCTATATTTTCATCACAGGGGTAAGGCTCCGTACATCTGACCCTCTTACCTCGCTATTGGCGTGACCTTTTTAAGTACTGAGATACTGATGGTGTTAAAGTTGTTGTTTGTTGCTTGTTTAGTGTTTACTTGTATGATGTTCATGTTATGCATTACTCAAGGACTAGGACGTCTATAATAAGCAATTGATTCAGCAACTATGTAATTATGAACCTATATATATATGATGCTAAGATCTGTTTCCATTATCTGAAATGCTACTTCTATTAGACTGGCATAATATTTGATGATACTGCTGAGCTATGCCTTATGAAATTGATTCCTAATCATTACAGAAATTTGATATGTCATGTTCCTCTTTATTCTTGCCTCAGTGTGGACCTTGATTCTTACAGAATCTGTTAAGATCATAGCGTATATACCTATCGCTTGAATACAGGACCGCATAAAATTGTTCCTGTTCATAATTGGGTGATATTGACACCCTTCTGATGAAAAATGCTATCATACTTGCCTGCTGTGCTTACCTGATCGAGTGATCGAGTGATCGTCCTTTTAAGTCTTAGATGTTCCATTTTCATTTAGCTGGTAGTTGTGCTAATTCGTCTGGTTTGTGTGCCACTGTTGTTCTTGCAGTGCGAGTCAGCTCTTGGAATCTCTTCCTCTTCCAAATGTAAGAATACCTGCATTTCTGATTAGAATTCTGATTTTGATTCTTCTGCAGTAAAATTTTATGTCAGTGTGTATGTATATATAGCTATTTTTGCTGATATATGTGTTCTGTATGTAAATGTCTGAGCAGATTAAGTTTATTTGTCCAACTGCTCCATCTCGCCCTGTGGCTTTACTTGGTGGATTTACCTGTACAGCATGTAAGTTTGCTTCTTACTTTAAGAACGTTCATTTTCCTCTTCTGTTGACAAAAACATCATCTGATTTCGCGAACTCCATTATTATAGGGTTTGATGTAGCTGAGATTTCAGAGGATAGTCCAGACGACATTGAGGGTTTGGATGCATCAGCAGCACACATTGCAAATTTGCTGTCAACTGAACCTGCTGATGGTAAATGTTCGGACTTTACACTGCTTCTACGTGCTGCTGCATACCGGTTGATATAACAAAAAATTGTTTGGTACATAGCTGAAACGGCTATCTTATGGTATCTTGTCTTTGTATAACAGTTAAACTTGGCATTGGAGGATTCAGTATGGGTGCTGCTGTTGCCCTCTACTCGGCCACTTGTTTCTCTGTAGGAAAATACGCCAATGGAAGTTTCTATCCCATCAATTTGAGAACTATAGTCGGCCTTAGTGGGTGGCTTCCTGGTTCAAGGTATAACTTGTTCAGCCGTGTTATATATCTTGTTTACAAAATTATTATTGGAGGACATAACTTATGTTCTGGAATCGACTCTACCAATGCAGAAGCGTGAAGAATAAGATAGAAGGCTCATATGATGCTTCGAGGAAGGCTGCATCCTTGCCCATTTTGCTCTGTCACGGGAGATGTAAGTCTGTTTATTTTTCTCCTAAATTCAAGATACAGCTCCTGCAGTCTGTGTTAAGTTACTGAAACCAGTCGAAACCCTCAATTTGTCGATTTTGGCTATATGAGCCTATGAAGACATCAGACCAATTGGCCATCTTCACAATACTTTGTGAAATACTCAAATTCATGCATTGCAGATACTGTATCTGAATTGTGCACCTGTGTTATATATCTCATACGCTCACTGCTGCATTATCTTGCACTGCAGCCGATGAAGTAGTTGCATACAGATATGGAGAGAAATCAGGACAAGCCTTGACTTCAGCTGGATTTTGCAGTCTTATGTTCAAGTGCTATGATGGGTATGTGCTCCTTTAATTTCATTCTTATAATCAACAACAGCTGTCTTTTCGACTGATAACAACTGCGAAACATGAAGTTGATTAGTTTTCCACTGAAGGGTAACAATCTTGTGGTTCACAATGCAGGCTTGGACATTACACAGTACCTAGGGAAATGGAAGAAGTATGCAGCTTTTTGATCTCGAGGTTGGGACTTGAGAATTACCGCTGAATTTCCGAGCTCTGAACCTTCAAGTTCTGAGATTCGAGAACAAGAAGAGATGGGACAGTGGCTGACTGCAGAGTATAGTTTGGGGCATTACATACAGTACAGTTTGGGAGCTAATTCTATGATACGTTTTCGGCTTATATAGCCTGTATTTCAATAAGTAATTACCAATGTAATTTTTTCTATTTTTTCGATTTTGGGATGGAGCCTTTTGGTTCTACTCATCAGTTCATTGGATTTGGTACTAGATTTGTAGATTATTAGATGAGATTGGTTTGTTGTATGATCTATCATATATTCATATGTTAATGAGAATATTTGTATACTTGAATTTTGATCATATATATGGTGCAATGGGACTCTTGGCTTTGCTTATATTTACTGATTCTATATACTGTCCTTCATGCACACCTGCTATCCTTTACAATCTTTGCAATTTATAGTTCAAAAACTTCTTTGAGGGACTTTGCCTCCAGACTATTAGGAGCGACCCTGGTTAGGAATGAGGTGATTATCCCTCTAGACTCGATAATTGAGTCCTCAACTAATAATGAAGAGTGGGGATTTGAACTTGCGACTTGTTATAAAAGAGTACGATTAAGCACGTGGTTCAAGAAACGAGAGTGTGATTAGAACAAGCAATACACATTGACACACGAGACACATGGAAACGTTATGCATCACTAGACGAGCGAAATCGCAAAGTTTGGCATACACTTGTGTTTGAGGTGTTTAAATAACACGCATATTTCCTAGTATTTTTAAGGACATTCGATCGAACTTTCATTAGACAACGACTCCAATTATTATAAATTAACCTTGAGAAATTCACTAAAAAATCGATATCTTCGCATTACAAGGATAAAGTATACATACAAGTTTCAAGGGCCTTACCAGTTACCACCATCAAGATCTGTATAGTTAAACCTTGGGTATTACACCTAACCCCACATATACAACACCAGTTCAATCAAGATAGCAAAAGTTAGTGAATCATAAGTTTAAAACAGTTCAACATCCTATCTTTACGGCCCAAAAAAAACAAAGTCATCATCCTAAATGGTGGAACAAAACTTTTACATAGTAAACCGATGCTTATTGAGTTATTGTCTAGTGAACATTTTGCATGAACACTGTCCAAAGAAAAAATATCTGCCAAAGTTACCATTTGGCTACCATGGGCACAAAGTTGTAACTTTAAGGCTCCGACGTGTCCAAACTCGTTTAAGTTGATTATCATATGCAATCGGGCTTAGAATACCATATGAATTTTCCGAGAAAAAAAGATACTCCGTAAATACTTATCAGTTATCACGAGCAAGTGAACCGGACGGTCTAACTTCCGGTTCACAGTTTCCCTCCCATTTCAACGACAAAATAAAACCAAACTCAAAAATTTAGGGCTTAACATCTCTCACTCTCCAATCTCCATAACTAGGGTTTAACAGGAAAAAAAAATCCCCCTTTTTCACTCTCTCTCTCTCTCTTCCTTAAACCCTAAAAAAACAACCGCCACCACAACAACCACCACCACCGCCGCCGCCACCATGAATTACAGGTTCCAAAACCTCCTCGGAGCACCGTACAGAGGCGGAAACGTCGTCGTTTCACAAAACAACCGCCTAATTTCACCCGTCGGAAATCGAATTTCCGTCACCGACCTCGTTAAATCGGAAACCCTAACTTTACCGTGTCAATCTTCCGCCAACATCTCCCGTATCGCCGTTTCGCCCGACGGAAACTTCATCTTGGCCGTTGATGAGAACAGTAGAGCTCAATTCATTAATCTCAACCGTCGGATTGTTCTTCATCGTATTACTTTCAAGGGTAAAGTTTTTGCAGTTAAATTTAGTCCAAATGGTAAATTTATAGCTGTTGCAACTGGTAAATTGATACAAATATGGCGGTCGCCGGGTTTTCGTAAGGAGTTTTTTCCTTTTGAGCTTGTTAGAACTTTTGCTGATTGTAATGATAAAGTTACCTGCTTGAATTGGAGCCCTGATTCCGATTATTTGTTGGCGGGTTCGCGCGATTTGGTTGTTAGATTGTTTTGTTTGAGGAAATTAGATGTGAGTGATAGGAAGAGTAATAAGCCTTTTTTGTTTTTGGGTCATAGGGATATTATTGTAGGTGCATTTTTCGGAATTGATAAGAGGACTGGTAAGGTTTCGCGGGTTTATACTGTGTCGCGTGATGGAGGGTTGTTTAGTTGGGGTTGTCCTGATTATGAGGATGGTACATTGGGTGAGGGTGATGAGGAAATGGTTGACCCGCCTTCTCCTGGCACGCCCGAGAAGATGGAGGAGGGTGTTGGTGAGGGAGTTGGTAGTGAGGTTGTGAAGAAGAGGAAAGAGTTTGATGGGAAAGAACGGAACTTTGAAGTAGATGATGGGAGTGAGAGCTTCTTGCATCGTGCTAGGTGGGAGTTGTTGAAGAAGGATTTCTTTATGCAAGCACCAGCTAAGGTGACGGCATGTGGTTATCACTCGGGGCTTGATCTTGTGGTTGTCGGGTTTTCCAGTGGTAATTTTGGGTTATACCAAATGCCGGATTTTATTTGTATTCACCAGCTTTCAATATCGCGTGAAAAGATTACTACTGCTATTTTCAATGATCTTGGTAACTGGTTGACCTTTGGGTGCTCCAGGCTTGGGCAGCTTCTTGTGTGGGAATGGAAGTCGGAGAGTTATATTCTGAAACAGCAGGGCCATTACTTTGATGTGAATTGTCTTGCTTATTCGCCCGATTCTCAGCTTCTTGCTACTGGTGCTGATGATAATAAAATCAAGGTTAGTTGGTTTTGAGATTGCTGCTGTTCCCATATCTAGGCTAGTTTGCCATTAGTTGTACAGAACTGCTATATGTCTCCTAATTTTGAACTTGATGAAATTCTTAAAGGAACCATCAACTCTGAGTCTTCTTAAACTTTAAAGTGGTCTTATCTCTTGTGGGATATGACTGGGGTATGTGCTAGGTAAAAGCTGCAATAAGTCATTCAATGAGTTTATCAGTTCTGTTATCTAATGCACCCCGCTTCTGCTGTTGATCTTTCGCAGGTTTGGAATGTCTCCTCTGGTTTTTGTTTTGTCACATTTCCTGAGCATACCAATGCTGTTACTGCACTTCATTTCATGGCTAATAATCATAGCCTCCTAAGTGCATCTCTTGACGGGACAGTCCGTGCTTGGGACCTTTTCCGGTATAGGAACTTCAAAACATTTACTACACCTTCTTCTAGGCAATTTGTCTCCCTCACAGCTGATCAGAGTGGTGAAATTATTTGTGCTGGAACTTTAGATTCATTTGAGGTACATGCCTATCTAATACCTGAACTCTATTGGGGTACTTTTATATTTGTGAAATGTCTAATACTTTATGGTCTTTCTTTTTCTCCTCAGATTTTTGTTTGGTCGATGAAGACAGGGCGCTTGCTTGATGTTCTCTGTGGCCATGAAGGTCCTGTCCATGGATTGATGTTCTCTCCAACTAATGTGTGTAATCTTTCTTTATTGTTATGGTGTTTTGATTGTTCAGTGTGACAATTTTATCAATTCCATCCCTTGCTACGTTTAGTTTCTTCGTCTCATTATGGAATGATATTGTCTTGCCGTCCCAGTAAAATAGAACTTTGATGTGGGTAAAGTTGGACTTCCTATCTCCATGTCCAAATGTACAATCGTCCCTTTTTTTGTTTGTAAGTATATTCATGCCTTATAGATGCTTAATGGGGCTTGTATAATGTGCAGGCAATCTTAGCTTCCTCTTCATGGGACAAAACCGTGAGGCTGTGGGATGTTTTTGAAGGAAAAGGTTCGGTGGAGACCTTTCAACATGTCCATGATGTCCTAACTGTTGTATATCGCCCAGATGGGAAACAACTGGCTTGCAGCACATTGGATGGTGTAATTAGTTTCTGGGATCCTCTTGATGGTGTACTAAAGTGTACTATTGAGGGCCGGAGAGATATTGCTGGAGGTCGGTTGATGACTGACCGTAGATCAGCAGCTAATTCTACTTCAGGGAAATACTTCACAACTTTGTGCTATTCAGCTGATGGGAGTTACATACTGGCTGGTGGAAACAGCAAGTTTATTTGTATGTATGATATTGCTGAGCAGGTTTGTCATCGTCCCAACTCTACTTCTGTTGCTTTTGCTTTTGTTTTCTTGTTTCAATGTGAAATGCTTTCATTCTCTTCATTTGTTGCAGGCTTCTTTCTTCTTTCATTTGTCTTTTCCGTAAAATAATTTTGTAAATCTTTCTCTTTGCTCTATTTATATTTCATTCAACTTGAAGAGCTTACTTCTATCGTTTAGGAATTACACAATTCTGTGTGAACCTGGAAGAAAAGCATATACTATTATCCTCTAACTGCTATATTAGACTCAATAGTCTGTAGAAATAAGGATGTTAAGATCTTAGATTTCCCCATCAATTTGCCTAACCCTTATTTGCGAGAGTAGGTGCTTAAATTGTCATAGGGTTAATCACATTGTTACTGATAAGTTTGTAGAAGATTAGCTGTAGTTCTATTGTCTGCTCTATTATAGCACTATATCATCTTTAGAGTGCTGCTTAATTTTTTTGGCTGTGGTTAGAAGTGCAATTTTTTATCCTCTATTGTGTTCTAACTTTTAAGTGATGAGCTAATGTGTTCTGTTATTGAGGTTAGAGATATGCACAAACTCGAAGTCTATTTATGATAAAAGTATTGAAATGGAGAAATCAACTAGGGCCATTACTTGTAGTTTATAATCTCTTAACCTGTTAAATTGTCTCTTTCTATGCATCTGGTTTTTCACTTTCCTGAGATGAGAACTGAGAAGTATAGCATGTAGTGGCAAACACCTAATGTTTAATAATTAAAACGGAGAAGTATATCAAAATATCATTGGACTTTTCTGCTGCAAAATTTGATTGTTGAACCTTCACCATCTTGACACAACTAATATCAACTGCCTGAACAATGGCTGAGGTTAAATTTTGAATCTTTAACTTCTTATGGCATCTCTTGCTCGTGCATTGCGGATCATTTCCACTAATCCTAGATTAAGATTCTTGTATATATTGTTGGACACTAAATACTTCTTATGCTCATATATCTAAAAGTGTTCTTGGCTATCTTATTGCGCCTCAGGTGTTACTTCGAAGGTTTCAAATTACTCATAATCTTTCACTTGATGGGGTCCTTGACATATTAAACTCAAAACATATGACGGAAGCTGGTCCGATGGATTTGATTGATGATGATAATAGCGATACTGAGGAAGGAGTTGACAAACAAACACGGGGGAAGTTGGGCTTGGATTTGCCGGGATCTGTGGCGAACCGGGGAAGGCCTATTATCCGGACGAAGTGTCTTAAAATTGCTCCCACTGGAAGAAGCTTTTCTGCTGCTACAACAGAGGGGGTTCTGGTTTATTCTGTTGATGATTCGTTGATTTTCGATCCAACTGATCTTGATATAGATGTTACACCTGAGGTACTTCCAATATTATAGTCTCATGTTGTATTAATTATGTTTAACAACATTCCTGTCTGCCATTTGCTTTTGCTCTGTGTGGTTCATCTCATCTCCTTGATATGCTTTTTTTTCATAGAATTGTTGAGTAATCTTTGTTGAACAGACATTGCCATGGTTTGTTGGGGGCTTTTGGTCTTTATTTCACAGTTAGATGGTTTATTGATCAATTATACGGAGTATTGATTTTGTTATACCGTTTTTTAGTTTTCTTTGTTGTTACTTGTTAGATGTTAGATTCACTGTATACCTTTATTATACTATCTTCTTGTTTGAGATAAGTTCATTTGGTGACGTTGCTCTCTACTTTTCAGGCAGTTGATGCAGCACTTAATGATGGCGAATCATTTATTGCTCTAGTTCTTAGCCTTAGATTAAACGAGGACTCCCTCGTGAAAAAGTGCATTCTTGCTGTCAATCCTGCTGATATACGAGAAGTTGTTAAAAAAGTTCCTTCCAAATACTTACAAAGATTGATTGAGGCGTTGACTGATCTTAGTGAAAATTGTCCTTTCCTGGAATTCATTCTCAGATGGTGCCAGGTTTGTCTCAATTATTTTTCTTTTTAATATAAATCTTGATCTCTGTAAAAAAAAACCCCCCGATTCCTAGAACTGTTTAAGAAATTTCTCTAAATTTTGTCTATATTCTGTCCGATGCAAATGTGTAGGGTAGTTATGAGTAAACGAACACATTCAAGCAACAGAGATGAATAGTCACTTGGTCCATATTGATCGTCAGAATAGTGAGGGTACTTTGTTTCTGGCTTCACGAGTCAGACTGATCCTTGCCCTTCTTTTTTTTTTTTTGGCAGGAAACTTGCAAACTTCATGGTCAATGGCTCCAAAAGAAATCTAGAGAAATGCTTCCTACCTTAAAATCCTTGCAGAAGTCAATTACCAGGATGCATCAGGATTTGGCAGAGACATGCTCCTCCAATGAATATACACTAAAATATCTGTGTCAACAAGCGTAGAAAAATGATGCACATGGAAGCAATGGTACACCAATCCTATTTATGCTCACATTTATTATCTAGGCTATTGTCTTCCCTGATGTATACACCGTAGTATTTTTGCCGCACCAAAGATTCTGTTTCAGCCTGCTGTAGGTTCTTACTCTCTTTGCGTGGACTTGTGAATTGTGTGCATGATTGGTATCTTCCGAAGTTCTATTCCATGTGCTGCGATGTCCTAGATAAAACATCAAACTCAAGTTAAAATGCTATGTTTCATTTTGTGTGCCTGTCCTTGACGCTATTGCTCAGGCATAGAATTTTTACCTTCTCAAAAGTTAATTCTGTGAGTATGGTCTATTATTCAGTTTTTACTAACGTTTCACCACCACTGGTTCTGTTTCTGCAGGATAAGTTCTGATCTCAGTTCTTAATCAAGTACATTTCTGAGTGAATCTGATGAACATTCCTCAGCATGTGTCCACGTGATGCGAACCAAGTAATAGAGGTCTAGACGAATGTTAAAGTGTACCAACATGTTCGGAAAATGCAATTACAGGCGGTGGCTGATGCCGAGTTACCATTACATTGGAAGCTTGTCATGGCTTTGATTCATGCTGCTTGCCGTTTCTCGTGTTCAAGAAAGCCCTCCTGATGCTTACTATTCTCCTGTTTTAACTAAATGGTTACTTGGTTGCGCTAATTTTGTAGTTGGGAGTGTAACTTGCATATCTTATAGAGAAAGCTGAGAAATATCGCCAACGGAACTTTTTAGTAGTGATCATTTTTGCCACTTCCTCGTTGCCTCATTTTCTTCTTTTTCTGCGTTTTCTCTAAACTTCTCAATATATACACAAAGCTATCAAAACGTTGTGCTGATGTATTATCCAATGTTAAATCGATCAATCTAGTGAGATTAAACGTCTCTCCAGTAAATGCTACATTAATGTTATAATGTCCGATAAGTCGATAATTCAAGATATTCCGAACACCACATAGCGTATAATATACGACACTCAAACTATGCATAGTGGATATACTCCGTATGAGTGTAAATTTCTACAAAATCACACTCACACTCTCTCTAGGTTATTTACGGTTTTCTTTTTTTTGATTACACATCTACTGAACCACGTAAACAACCTAAAAAAACGGCAGGACGACGAACAATAATAGCACTAGTGAGGGGGACAGGCAGGCTGCTAAAACCCTTGTCTGAGTTTAGCCAAAATTTCGTAAACCCAGCCCCCAAATTTCTTAAACCTCGCCTCTCTTTGTCTCTCTCCTCTCCCTACAGTAGGAGGAGTAAACTGGAAGATGGGTCGTCAAAAATTGGGCGTATCATCATCAGCTTCGGGTGGTAAAGACAGCAAGAAGAAATCATCCAAGAAGAAGAGAAGCGCACATGAACCTGATACCCTTCTTTCACAAGCTTCTTTACCTCTTGGTATATCTCTTCACTTCTTCAATGGCTTATTTATAGTTGAATTAATCTGGGTTTTCGTTCTTTTTTGTGTTGAATTGGGTCATGTTGGTTTTTGCCTATAATTGTCTGAATCCAATTGAATTGAACTGAACTGAGTAGTATGTAAAGATGGGCAAATTGTGGGTGTTTGGGATGTTGATATCAGGGTTAGTGCTCTGAAAAAGGTGAGAACTTTCGATTGTTTATCGATGAATCTTCGCTGTCGAATAGGAAAGGTTTGTGTTTGAGTTTACTGGTGCGGTTCAATAGAGAAATGCTAGGGTTTAGACCTCCATATTCTGAGTTTCTGCTGAAATTATCTGAGTTTACTATGGAGGAGGAAATTGGTGTGAGAATCATCTGTAATTTGTGAATTTTAGGTAGTAAAGATTGTCTTAATGTTGTTAATGATTGTGGGCTGAGGTTTTTGTATGTAAAAGCCCGTATATTCTCTTTCGTACATTCGAGCTTTGTTTAGTTTGCTTGCTGAAATTCGAACCTGAAAGCACTTTCAGTTAGGGTGAGGTACAGAAGTTTGATATCGAGTTTCCTTAGCATTTTTAGTGTAAAGTGTTCAGAGGCCATATAAATTGGGATTTTGTATTGATTGTAGTTTGGTGTCGATATGTATAGTCTAATTTTGTATCTTTGTATTTTATTTTGGTTATGTCGGTATAGTTGTAGTTAGTCAAAGTCTCAAATAATGATCATAGCTTCTTTCTGCAGATACAAGAGAAGATGCGAATGAAGTACACATTGATGATAATGAGCCTACTATGGCGGACAAGCTTGCAAGTTTAGATCTTGTGAAGAGCAATGATACAGAAGTTCAGGAAACGCAAGAGATCGTGCCTCCAAGCGCTGATTCTGTTCATGTATTGTTAAAACAAGCATTACATGCTAATGATCGTGCTCTTGTACTAGAATGCTTGTATAATCAAGATGACAAGGTTTGCTGTCTCCATTTCAGTGTTAACTCTGGTGAGAAGGAGTGATATGGTCAATTGCATCATTTTTTGATTAAGCTGGTTTTTGCCCACAGGTTATTACGAAGTCTGTTTCATTATTAAGTGCAGCGGATATTTTCAAGCTTTTGGACTCCCTTCTAAGTATCATCCAATCAAGGTAACATTGATGGAGGTGCATCTGTTGAGTGGACTTGGCATCAAAAAACAAATCATAGCAACAAATTAGCTTAACCCATATAAAGTCTTGAAGCATTTGAGTAAGCTAAGTTGTCCCGAGTCGTAAGAGACTCAAGATATAGTCTTGGTTTCATATTTAAGAATCTTCTCCAGTTCTCACCTGTGAGGACAAGCAGATCCCATTTAAAAGGTTTCTGGGGTCTTCTATAGGTACGATAAAATTTGAGCTATAAGCATGAGATTTTTGTGACCCTGTTCGTGTATTAGATTAGTTAGAAATGTTTTAGCCCTGGGCATAAATCTTCAAGGAGGGCTTTGGAAAGTGGAAAAAGTTTCTATCTTTATAGAGGTGGTAGTATCAGTTGTTGATGAAAGTACCCGCATCACTTACAATAAGTCTAGAACCCATGTCCCTGTAAGATAGTGGATTGCATTTTTATCCACAGGGTGTGCCACGGTGCTATTATCACGTTGTTATGAGACTAGCTGATTCTCTCTTACTAAAAACTACTGTTTTTTTTTTTTTTTTTTGCTCTCTCAGAAGGAAAAGGTGGCTGAACCATAATTTAATTTTCCCACCTATGTCCTATCTCAATTTTTATCCCAATTTTTCATTATGACTCCTTCTGAAGTGTCGCTCTATGATTTCAATATCGGGTGTACACATGTAACCCCCTTACCTCGCCATAGCCTTTGAGGCATTTGGGGTAATGTTGTTCATGTTGTATATAGTTCACTAGAGTATCTGTCACCCCCAACCTGTATGCTACAAAAGTACATATACTTCTGTAGAGGGTGAGAGGAGTCCGTTTTTGTATGCTGCTGTGTTGGGTGTTTGGACTCCGTAAGAACGACTAACGTGCCTCTTGTGCACACAGCTCTGTTCACTGTTTAGTGTTGACTTGCTTAATTAGTCTAAAGTACTGCAGTTGCATCATTCTGGAGTTTTTTTTTTTTTTTAAATCATCGGAGCAACTCTCTTATGGTTAATGTATGTCATGCTGCTGCAGGGGTGCAGTTTTGGTGTGTGTTCTTCCATGGTTAAGGAGCTTATTACTACAGCATTCTAGCAGGATTATTTCCCAAGAGTCTTCTTTGAAGGCTCTTAATTCCTTATACCAGGTACCTTTTATGCATTGGGCATAATAGAAACTGAAACTGCCTTTCCATTTTCTAGACACGTGTTACATGTACTGTTTGTAACTATATGGCATCAGATTAGGAACGCAAACCTGAACCCATTTCATGGTTTTTCGTAACTCTCTTATGTTTTTGGGACACATGTTAAAGGCTTAAAGCTTGTGTTTTTATAGAGATTGCAAGACTACAAACTGTTTATTTGGAATCAGGATAGCATTTCTGATACTACTATGTTGGAGTAATTTTTAGATCATAATGTGATTGAAGAATTTACATCATAAATCTTGTTATTTTGAAATGGGTTTTACAACTATTCTCTCCTGCCTGAAAAAAAAGGAGAGAAAATTTGAAAAAATGTTAGTAATGTCTTTGGAAGAGAAAGCAAAGGGGTTGATATGGATATGATTTTAGCTTGGTGAGGTAGTTACTTCTCTGGCCGTCATCTTGGAAGACATGTTACTGATGTTAATATGATGATAGAATTAGAAAGAAACGTTGGTTGTATATAACCTGAAAGAAGAGAAAGGTATGCCCTTAATAATGTTTACGATAACTCTAGTCTGTTGCATCGGTCTTATGACAGAGGTAGCAGTCTGGGGTGAAGAGGGGTAGTGCTAGCAGGACCTGTGCTTTCATTCCTCATCAAATAGCGTATTGCTATGTCTTCATTTCATTTATTTTCTTCTCTGAAATTCAGCTTTTCTGATTTCTTGGCAGCTCATAGAATCTAGAGTTGCAACTTTCATTCCTGCCCAGCAATTGGGTAGCAGTTTGGACCTAGTGCTTGCAGGGGTAAGTGCTACCTTTATCTGATATGATAAGTGCCAAATTGCCTACGGTTTTGGTAGGACGCCATGTCCATCATTCTGACGTTTGTTTGATTTCCAATTAGGTTGCTGACAAGGAGTCTGACATAGAGGCTGACAACCACCGTCCAGTGTTCTACGAGGACAAGGACGAAAGTGAGGAAGAAGAATCTGAAGACGATGCAATGGAAACTGATGAAGATACCAAAGAACCCGAAGATTCCAGTGGCATAAGTGATGCTGATTTGAGTGATGTAGTATTTAGCGATTAAACTCACGTTGTTTGGGCTGACACCTTAAGATCGAGTTTTGCTGTAAGTGCAGTAGTGTATCTTTAGTTTTTGTAATGCGTGGCTGCTTGGCGTAATTGAGATAAACCCCTTTTTACATGCTGTTCTTTCGATGATCAAACTCGAGTTTCACTTGTTTTAACTTGAGCAGCATTACTGAAGCATGACTCGAGGGCTGAACAGACCAGACCAACTTAAGCAGTTGCAGGCTCACAAGCCGCAGCTGCCGTGATAAGTGGTCAACTGAGTCAATTGGAGTCATGAAAGCAGACACCAGAACGACCTGAGACTCTGCCCCTGTTAAGATCATATTACATTTACTTGAATACAAAGGTTATGCTATTTTTGCTTGGGATGTATGAATCAACCTTTTCAAATCTAATCTGACTGATATGTTTTCGTAAAGCATGATTTGTGGCCTTTTCATGTTGTCAAATATTTTATTTTGTTTATTTATTTTGGCAAGGGCAAAAACCGCAAAGATTTTATTTATTGTACTTTACATGTAGTTTGTACTCTTGTTTTTTTCTCGGGAGTAGGTATGCTCGTTTTTCATGTTGTGTACGTTTAACACAAAAATCAGTATACTTTTACTCTCATTTGGTGTACTTAGTGCCATTTCTTGTCGAAAAGGCGCTAAAGTACACTAAAGTAAATCTGAGAATACATGCACTCTGGGAGTAAGGTAGACATTCTAGTTCCGTTGCATTCTGATATAAAATACGGAGTGTAACTTATAAGTCGAAAAAAAAGGACATTAGGAGACCATATCATCCAAAAATGTCGTCAAACTGTTGTCTGCCGGTATTCGGAGCTCGGAAAACAACATCGCAACCTCTTGGACCCCATCTTTGACTTTTCACGGAAGAATCCATGAGGATATTCTAAGAAGTGGGGTTGTCTTTTTGGTGTTGAGTGTTGGTCACAATTCACAAATAGTAGTTCTTGATCCCCAAGTAAAGTTGAAAGTCTGTATTATTAGACCATGATTTTTACTTACTACTTTTAGTTTATTAGTGGGAGGGGACCTTATTATCACTGGTGCTGGAATTGCATGGTTCTTCTTTTACGTACCCAAATTAAAAAGAACTATCGTCAAAAATAGAAGGCTTGACTTTAGTCAATTGTCCAACTTACGCATCATGGCATTACTAGCATATAGTACTTCCGATCTCGGAATAAGGGCTGGTTGTTGTTGTTGTTGTTGTTTTTGTTGTTTTTTTTTTATATACGGATTTGTTCATATGACTCACTCGATAGAATGAAGACCCGACAAACGACAATATGGTATGCATTTATTTGTGACAGTAGTCAGTTTGTCACAGAAAAGTTTTAAATGGCAATCATAAATGGTACACGGTCCATGAATTCAACTAACATCAGCATATAATCATATCATATAATTACGGAGGTTCATAGACAGTGAGAACCAAATCCTAACAACGTTGCAATCTTTCCGAGAGTTGATCTCACATTTGTTGTTTTTTTCTACCAGATCTCACGCAGTCCTTGTGCTGCACGACACCAAATTTCTGATTATTATATATCATTATAAAATCCCCAAAGTTCTGAACTTTCAGACTTTGTAGGAACTTTTAAACTATAAAGTAACAAGAAGTCTAAAACCCAGAACCCAGATTTTCTGCCACTGTAAAATCATGGAAAAAGAACTGGGTATGACACAAATCTCACATTCATTCACTTTTTTACAATACCCAGCTCTTAGTTTGATAAAAAATCCGATCTTTTTGAGAGAATCATCTGTTTTTATACACTTGGTTCTGTTACTTGGGCTCAGTGTAGCATGGTTACGCAGAAAGCTTCAAAGAAACGCCAATGAACGTCCCAAAGTTAGAAACTTTAGGTATTATAAACCTGTTCTCTTCTCTTGTTTGGCTCTTTCAGTGTATAATCTGGTATTGTGTTGCATAAGTTACTTTTATTGGTATAATACTGGTTGGTCAGATGATAGAATAGTGACCCTTTTGGATTTAGGACTCAAGGTGCTTTGTTGGTTGCTGATTTTTGTTTACTTGCGAACACGATTTTGCAATTCAAATGCATTGAAGTTTCCTGTTTTGTTGAGAATTTGGTGGGGGATTTACCTTGTTGTATCTTGTTATTGCCTAGTGATTGATATAGTTCAATGTAGCAATCTGAAACATCAGTGTCTACCAATTCAAGTTTTGGTATCAGATGTTGTGTATGTTATATCAGGGATTTTGTTGTGTTGCGGCGGGTTTTGGGGGAAGATGATTAGGGAGAATGGTGATGTTCAAGAGCCCCTTTTGAATGGTAATGGCAGAGTTGAATCAGGGAAGAGTGTAGGAAGTGAATCCGTTGGGATTTATGTAAATGCTGGATTCTTAAGTACTCTGACTTTTACTTGGGTAGGGTCTTTGATTACCAAGGGTTATAAGAAAACCTTGGATCTTGAGGATGTTCCTCCACTTTCCGGTGAAGACAATGTTGAAGTGTCATATGAGATATTTAAGAAGTTTTTAGAGGCTCCTAAGGAGGGTATTAGTGATAAGAAGGTGACAACTATGCAGCTTGTGAAATCTTTGATTTGCACAACCCGGGTAGATATCATATTGACGGCTGTATTGTGCTTGTTGAACACATTGGCATCTTATGTCGGTCCTTACCTCATTGACGACTTAGTCCAATACCTTAATGGGACGAGTTCTTTCAAGAATGAAGGTTATATTCTAGTTTCTGCATTTTTTGGGGCCAAAGTTGTGGAATGCTTTGCTCAGAGGCATTGGTTCTATAGGGCTCAAGTAATTGGTGTTAGAGCAAAAGCTGTGCTGATTGAGAGCATTTACAAGAAGGCCTTGACACTCTCTGGCCGCTCAAAGCAAGGTCATACAAGTGGGGAGATGATTAATTTCATGTCTGTTGATGCGGAGAGGGTGGGTGATTTTAGTTGGTATCTGCATGATCCATGTATGGTAATCGTGCAAGTGGTGCTGGCATTGCTTCTTCTGTACAGAAGTCTAGGGCTTGCTTCTATTGCCGCGCTAGTTGCAACTGTGGCCATCATGCTGATCAATTATCCTTTGGCAAGTTTAGGAGAGAAGTATCAGGAAAAGCTGATGGAGTGTAAGGATGAGAGAATGAAGGCTACCTCTGAGATATTGAAGAACATGAGGATACTAAAACTTCAAGCTTGGGAGTTGAAGTTCTTGTCTAAGATTATTGATCTAAGGAATGCTGAGAGTGGATGGTTAAAGAAGTTTCTGTATGCTCAAGCAATTACGACATTTGTTTTCTGGGGTACCCCGACATTTGTCTCTGTGGTGACTTTTGGTACATGTCTGATTTTGGGCATTCCTCTTGAATCAGGGAAGATCTTATCAGCACTCGCTACATTCAGGATTCTTCAGGAGCCCATTTACTCTCTTCCAGACACAATATCTAATATGATTCAGACAAAAGTTTCACTTGATAGAATTGCCTCATTCCTGTGCCTTGATGACTTGGACCCTGATACGGTAGAAAGGCTTCCCAAAACTGACTCCGAGCTAGCAGTTGACATATCTGAAGGAAACTTTAGTTGGGATCCTTCTGCTCCAAGCCCTACTTTGAAGAACATTAATGTTAGAGTTAATCATGGTATGAGAGTAGCAGTTTGCGGTACAGTTGGTTCAGGAAAGTCGACCTTACTATCTTGTATGTTGGGAGAAGTACCAAAAATATCTGGAGTTCTTAGACTGAGTGGATCAACAGCTTATATTCCACAATCTCCATGGATTCAAAGTGGTAAGATAGTTGATAACATATTATTTGGCCAGGAAATGAACGAGCAAAAATATGACAGGGTGTTAGAAGCATGTTCCCTGAAGAAAGACCTTGAAATCTTATCGTTTGGAGACCAGACTATAATTGGTGAAAGAGGTATTAATTTGAGTGGGGGTCAGAAACAAAGGATACAAATTGCACGCGCTCTGTACCAAGATACGGACATATATCTATTCGATGATCCTTTCAGTGCTGTTGATGCTCACACTGGTAGTCATCTGTTTAAGGTATAAGCATTTTCTTATGCATAACAGGAATTTACTTTCTGTCATATAGTTGCTGAAATTATAATCCAAACTTGATATAGAAAGTTTGACGTGCTTACAGGCTTGATCCTTACTCAAACCATTTATTATTCATCTCTATTGCAGGAGTGTCTGCTTGATCTGTTACAGTCGAAGACTGTAATATATGTCACACACCAAGTCGAGTTCTTACCTACTGCTGATCTGATCCTGGTGAGAAATTGCTGAAACTTTCTATCTTCTTGAATTCATATCTTTTCATTAGGGTGCAGCTGCTGACTACTTTAATATCTGAACATGTCAAGGTCTTGAAAGATGGGAGGATATTGCAAGCCGGGAAGTACAATGATATTCTTAGTGCAGGAACTGACTTCATGGAGCTTGTTGGAGCTCATGAACAAGCCTTGTCTGCACTTGATGCAATTGAGCCAGAGGTAGAAATGCCAGTAGTCGATTTGTCCCATAGTGAAGAGAAATCCTTGACGGATGAGACTGCTGCTGATGTTAAAACCGATGATATGATGGGGCCTGAGGGCCAACTTGTGCAAGATGAAGAGAGGGAGAAAGGCAGAGTTGGGCTTTCAGTTTACTGGAATTTTATTACAATAGCATATGGGGGAACTTTGGTGCCCTTCATACTTCTTTCTCAAATTCTATTTCAGATTCTTCAAATCTTTAGTAACTATTGGATGGCTTGGGCAACCCCTGTCTCTGCTGATGCTGAAGCAACCGTGGATGGAAAAACGCTGTTATTTGTTTACGTTGTTTTGGCAGTGGGAAGTGCCTTTTGCATCCTTGCAAGAGCAACCCTTCTTGTGAAGGCTGCATACGAGACAGCAACTTTGCTTTTCAGTAAGATGCACTCGTGCATTTTCCGTGCTCCTATGTCATTCTTTGATTCTACCCCAAGTGGGCGAATCTTAAACCGGGTATGTAGGCTTCTCTTAGTACTCCTTTTTCATAGCTTGCCTTTTGAATAGAAGATTAATTGTAAGAAAGGAACTCACTCTATTTTGTGTTGGAAATTGAACATTTATTTATTTTAGGATCAGATAATTTACCTGCTACTAAATTTAGAATGACTTGGAAGTACTTTGTTTAATTTGTGTCGTTTGTGAAACAGGCATCCACAGATCAAAGTGCTATTGATATGACTATTCCGACTCAAGTTGGTTCATTTGCTTTCTCTGTGATTCAACTTTTGGGAATTGTTGTGGTGATGTCACTAGTTGCGTGGCAGGTTTTCGTAATTTTCATCCCTATCACTGCAATCTGCCTGTGGTACCAGGTAATTTCAATGACTCTGGAGTTGGGACATGTCTTTGGATATACTATGGATGTCTGTTCTTTTGTCCCTGTAGTTATCTTACATCTTTTTCCACTTTGCCTCGTCAGTTCTGTCTTACGTCAACCTCCTGTATGGTTTAGGACTGTCTTTCCCACCCATCCTGTAAAATAACTATTTTTCATTTCTTCCTGCAGCAATATTATATACCATCAGCACGAGAACTTTCTCGATTGGGTGGAGTAACTAAAGCTCCAGTGATACAGCACTTTGCTGAGACTATATCTGGAGCGACAACTATTAGGAGCTTCAATAAAGAATCAAGATTCTGTAAAACAAGCATTGAGCTCATAAATGGATACTCAAGACCAAAGTTTTACAGTGCTGTTGCAATGGAATGGCTTTGCATTCGCTTGGACATGTTGTCGTCAATTACATTTGCCTGTTCATTGATCTTTCTGATATCCATTCCAGTGGGATTGATTGATCCTGGTATGTCAGCTCCAAGATGTACATCATTCAATTTCATAATACCCTGCTGCCTAGTAATAATTATCTCACAAAATATTTTTATTTTCAGGAATTGCTGGTCTTTCTGTCACGTATGGGCTCAACTTGAACATGCTACAAGGTTGGGTGGTCTGGAATTTGTGTAATATGGAGAATAAAATCATCTCAGTAGAACGAGTCCTTCAGTACTCCTCTATTTCAGCTGAGCCTCCTCTTGTTGTCGAAGAGAATAAGCCAGACCGATCTTGGCCATCTCAAGGAGAAGTTGAAATTCAAGACCTTAAGGTGTCTTTTACTCTTATTCACCTGTACTTTGATGCTTCAGTTTTAGTCCTCAAAATCAAAATTAACGCTTAGTTTTCATGTGGAAAATGTGTTCAGGTTCGTTATGCTCCACATATGCCACTTGTGTTGAAAGGTATTACATGCACCTTCCAAGGAGGAAAAAAGAGTGGTATTGTTGGAAGAACTGGCAGTGGTAAATCGACCCTCATTCAGGCACTTTTCCGCATTGTTGAGCCTGCTGCTGGGCAGATTATGATAGATGGGGTGAACATCTGTTCAATTGGGCTGCATGATTTGCGATCTAGGCTAAGTATCATCCCACAGGATCCGACCATGTTTGAGGGGACTGTCCGGAGCAACTTGGATCCACTGGAAGAGCACACTGATGAGCAAATATGGGAGGTAACAATTCATATTATTTCAGTTTTTAGCTATGTATTTTTTTTTTTTACTAATTCTTGTGTATTCCATGTATCTAATGACCATTGTCATTGATTTAGGCCCTTGACAAGTGCCAGCTTGGGGATGAAGTCAGAAAGAAAGACGGAAAGCTCGATTCTATAGGTCTGTTCTTCAGTCTACTACTACTTATAGTGAACATAGTGTCTTTCAATACTAATAAAACCAAAATTTGCAATCTTCTTCTTAAAAATGTACATGTTCTGAACTTTCAGTTACGGAGAATGGTGAGAATTGGAGTATGGGCCAAAGGCAGCTAGTTTGTCTAGGCCGTGTGCTTCTTAGGAGAAGCAAAGTACTGGTTCTAGATGAAGCAACTGCATCAGTCGACACTGCAACAGACAACCTGATTCAACAAACGTTAAGGGAACACTTTTCAGATTCAACAGTGATTATTATTGCCCACAGGATCACATCAGTTATTGATAGTGATATGGTGGTGTTGTTAAGCCACGGACTTGTCGAGGAATGTGATACACCCTTGAGGTTGTTAGACAATAAGTCATCATCATTTTCAAAACTTGTTGCAGAATACGCAACAAGGGGAAATTCTAGAGCAGAGAAAGTAGTTAGCTAAAGTCCTTTACTCTCAAGTTCCAAGCTTTAAGAGGTTTGATGATGACGAAAATCATAATGTGACACAAATTTGTATGAAATTTCAAAAAGCAGACGTCTCAGGTCATTCCGTTACTGAGAAGACGGCTACAAGCAGAACAACTCACTGTACTTGCCAGCCGTGCTCGTGATGATGTTACCTCATTTTTCGACAAATGTGTTCATCATCTCTGCATAGCTCTTAGAGTAAGTGATCAGCCTCAACTTCTACTTGATGAGATGCATTTGTAGCAGTAGTGATGGAGCTATTTTACCGGTATTGGTGTTCGTTGTGTGCATGAAAGTCTTTTTTTCGTGGCGTATGTAGGTCGTTCTTTTATATTATTAGGGTAGTTTGTTTGATAATAATGTACCTCCACGAGTGTGTTGTATTGTTGATCTTTTCTCATTTAGTCATTTACTATTTTTGGACTACGGCTTATCAGCTAACTAATAAACAGTTCAATAAACTATTTTGGGTTTTCCATTGTAATCGAAAATTAAAAAGAAAAACACAGATTCCTTAGTCCACTGGTAGTGGGGATTATATGATCCTTGATCCCCAAGTACACTAGCCGTTAATGTCATGACTTTGCTTACATCACGTGATCCTTGATCCCCAAGTTTAGCTGAATGCTGCTTCTTTTGGTCAGTCTTTTAGGATAGCGACATCTTGAGTGGAAACTATTGGTCATGTTAGGTGCCAAACAGCCAAAGGTGAGAGGGACATTAAATTAGAAGCCAAAATGGTTGTGTGGTCAAGTATATACTACTTTAGTTACCTTTTTTTTTTTTTTTTTTTTTTATAGAGTACTCCCTCCGTTCGGCTATAAAACGCGTAGGGTCGAAACACAGTTTTTAAGAAAATTAGAATAAAGAATGAGTTTTAGGGTCCACTTGGTGTAAAATTACACATAGGAGTATGTCCCACTTTCACTTTTAATAAAAAAAGTAAGGGTATTTTGGTATTTATATGTACAAATAAGGAAAGATTCCAAGTATGAAGTTTAAAAATGTACACCCCTAAATAGAAAGTAGGAAGTTTAAAGCCGAACGGAGGGAGTACTCGTTTTGTCTGTGGTCGAATCTATGAGGAAGACATCTCAACGAAAAGTCTAAGTAGGCTCTTAAAGTGTGGATCAAGAGAATTCTGACCTTAATCATAATGTAGAATTGTAAGTATTTGTAACTGTCCATTTTTTCATAGAACTTTTCCTGTCAATGTAGAGTCAAGCACGACTTTTCTGCTCCAAACATAATAAAATTGAAAATTGAATTTCCTAGCACTTTCTTTTCGTTGGGTTTTATTTTAGTCTTTGCTTATACTAGTTTAGTTAAGTGGAGTATTTGCTCTCTCTGATTTATTCGTGTTTTCTCAAAGGGAGCCACAAATAACGATGTTAATGTAGGCTTGTTTCGAACCATGTTATTGAGTACCACCTCTCGATGATTTATTTTTCCGTTAATTTGATGTCACAAACCTGAAATGCATTTTCTTAGTCTATCCTCAATAATTTAGCAGTACTTCATGATCTTCTTTTAGCCTCTGCCTCTGCCAACTATATATATGATATGCCAAGTTCATCAGTAATTTCTTTGGACAAGATTTGTAATTCTCTCTAAAATAGTGTTTCCATAAGAAACATGTCAGTTGCTAGTTTCCTCCAAAACCCCCTCTTTCTGAGAGGATCTACTGTTTTGGTGCACCTGATTCTGTTGTTTGGTCTGACTGCTGCATGGATATGCCAACTACGTCGAAAAATTCATGCCAGTGAACGACCTAAAGATAAATCCTTTTTCTGGAATTACAAACTTGTTATTTTCTCTTGCTTAGCACTTTCTCTATTTAATCTTGTTTTATGTTGCTTGGATTACTTCTACTGGCGCGAAAATGGGTGGCCAGATCAAAAGCTAATGACCCTTTCTGATCTAGCCCTCCGGGTCATTTCGTGGTTGCTAGTTTCTGTTTACCTGTATACTCAATTCCACCACTCAAATGGTGTGAAGCTTCCTCTTCTTTTGAGAATTTGGTGGTGGATTTACCTTTCTATCTCCACTTACTGTTTTATCACACACATAACTCAGTGTATTGAAAATCGAGGCATGGCAACTCAAGTAATATTGGTATCAGATGTTGTGTATGTTATATCAGGTATTTTCTTTTGTTGTGTTGGTATGTTTGGGAAGAATATCAGAGATGGTAGCAGTTTAGAAGAGCGCCTTTTAAACAATGGAAGTGGTAGTAATCTGACTTTTTCAAGCAAGAAACTTGGGAATGATACTGTGCTGAGTCCATATCTGAATGCTGGATTCTTGAGTAATCTGACTTTTTCATGGGTAGGCTCTTTAATGACTAAGGGTTATAAGAAAACCTTGGACCTTGAGGATGTTCCTCCTCTTTCGGGTAAAGACAGTGTAGATGAGTCATATATCAGTTTTCGGAATTTCTTAGAGTCTGCAAGAGAGAGTCAGGGGAGGGACAGTAAGGTCACAACTAGCCAGCTTGCGAAATCCTTATTTCTCACAACATGGGAAGATATTGTATTGACAGGTTTATACTGTCTCCTGTACACATTAGCTTCATATGTTGGTCCATACCTCATTGATACCTTTGTCCAATACCTTAACGGAAAGAGGGATTACAAGAATGAAGCCTTTGTTCTAGTTTCTGCATTTTTTGTAGCGAAACTTGTGGAATGCCTTGCTCGGAGGCATTGGTCCTTTAGGCTTCAAGTGGTTGGGGTTAGAACAAAGGCAGTGCTTATGGAGAGGATCTATAGGAAGGCCTTGACCTTGTCCTGTAGCGCAAAGCAAGGTCAGACAAGTGGGGAGATGATCAATTTTATGTCTGTTGATGCAGAGAGGGTCGAGGATTTTAGTTGGTATATGCATGATCCATGGATGGTTATCTTGCAAGTTTCATTAGCCCTGGGTATCTTGTATAAAAGTCTTGGACTTGCATCGATTTCTTCCCTTGTTGCAACAGTTGTTATTATGCTGGTGAATTATCCCTTGTCAACTTGGATTGAAAAGTACCAGGAAAAGCTAATGGAGTCCAAAGATAGGAGGATGAAGGCTACATCAGAGATACTGAAGAACATGAGAATTCTGAAGTTGCAAGCATGGGAAATGAAGTTTTTGTCTAAGATTATTGAGCTAAGAAATACAGAAATTGGGTGGTTGAAGAAATGTCTGTATACTTTAGCTGTAACAACATTTCTGTTTTATGCTTCTCCAACATTTGTGTCTGTCATTACTTTCGGTACATGTACAGTCATGGGTATCTCTCTTGAATCAGGAAAGATTTTAACTGCACTGGCGACATTCAGGATTCTTCAAGAGCCGATTTACAATCTACCTGACACAATCTCTATGATCATACAGACAAAAGTTTCTCTTGATAGAATAGCCTTGTTCCTTTCCCTTGATGACTTGGATCCTGATTCTGTAGAGAAACTTCCTAGAGCTTTGTCCGAGGAAGCGATTGACATCTCTGAGGGAAACTTTAGTTGGGATCCATCTGCTCTGAACCCTACATTGAAGGATATTAATGTTAGAGTTCATCATGGCATGAGAGTAGCAGTTTGCGGTACAGTTGGTTCTGGAAAGTCGACCTTACTCTCTTGTATACTGGGAGAAGTACCAAAGATATCTGGATCTGTAAAACTGTGTGGATCAACTGCTTATGTTCCACAATGTCCATGGATTCAAAGTGGCAAGATTGTTGATAACATACTTTTTGGCCGCGAAATGGATGTCTTAAAATATGACAGGGTCTTAGAAGCATGTTCTTTGAAGAAGGATCTTGAAATTTTCTCCTTTGGAGATCAGACTATAATTGGTGAAAGAGGTATCAATTTAAGTGGTGGTCAGAAGCAAAGAATACAAATAGCTCGCGCCCTGTATCATGACGCAGACATAAACATTTTTGATGATCCTTTCAGTGCTGTAGATGCTCACACTGGTAGTCATCTCTTTAAGGTATCAGTCTTGTCTTACTACTTACACCAACGCTATGCTGTATCTTGATCTTTTTCCAGTGTTTCAGCACTCGTGATTTTCCCTGTCCTTTTCTTGTTCATTTATTACAGGAATGTCTTCTCGGGCTTTTACAGTCCAAAACTGTGATTTATGCCACGCATCAAGTCGAGTTCTTGACAGCTGCTGATCTAATCTTGGTGAAAATCTATATGCTCAGAACTTATTTGTTCAATTGATGCTTTTCTATCTATCAAAATTGACCTAAATTGCTGCTTACTTAAAGGATTAATCATGTGACAGGTCATGAAAGATGGAAGGATAATTCAAGCAGGAAAGTACAATGATGTTCTTACTGCAGGAACAGACTTCCTGGAACTTGTGGGAGCACATGAGCAAGCTCTGTCTTCATTTGATCTGAATAATCTTAGTGAATCGGAACCAATAATTCACGAGGACAGTAGCAACAAGACAGCCTTAGAAGAGGAAATTAATTGTGGTCCCAATGATAAATCTGGTGATTTAAAGGAGGTTAAGGGACAGCTTGTGGAAGAAGAAGAAAGGGAGAAAGGTAGAGTTGGACTGTCTGTGTACTGGAAGTACATCACAATGGCGTATGGGGGAGCTTTGGTTCCGTTCATATTACTATCTCAAGTTTTCTTCCAGCTTCTTCAGATTGGAAGCAATTACTGGATGGCTTGGGCAACTCCTGTCTCATCTGATGCTGAGCCTGCTGTTAAAGCAAACACTTTGATTTTGGTCTATGTTGCGTTTTCTATTGGCAGCGCCTTTTTTGTTTTGGCAAGAGCAACCCTTCTTGTTTCGGCTACATACAAGACGGCAACATTACTTTTCAGTAAGATGCACTCCTGTATATTCCGTGCACCAATGTCATTTTTCGATGCTACACCAAGTGGTCGAATCTTAAATCGTGTATGTGATCCTCCTCTGCTCTTTAAGCTCGTCTGTTTTATACAATCCTGTAGACTGTATAGAAGATACATTCTGTATGAAACATATTATGAGCAAAGTGTTTGTGTACGTACTTGCGTAGCCATAGGCCCATAGCACAGGTCTCATATATCATTTACCTGCAGCTATTTGTGTTTGCCTTGCTTCAGGCTTCTACAGATCAAAGTGCTGTTGATATGAACATTGGAAATCAAGTTGGAGCCTTCATATTTGAACTGATCCAACTTCTCGGAATTATGCTGGTGATGTCACAAATTGCGTGGCAGGTTTTCTTGGTTTTTATTCCTGTTACTGCGATCTCTATTTGGTATCAGGTAAATCCTGAGACATTCAACTTTATATGTAGGCTGCTTTAGATTCTATTCTTTACAATAATTAGACATTCCTTTCTGCAGCAATTTTATTTACCTTCAGCACGAGAACTTTGTCGATTGGTTGGAGTAACTAAAGCGCCAGTGATACAACATTTTGCTGAGACTATATCTGGAGCTACAACTATACGGAGCTTTGATCAACAATCAAGATTTTGTGAGACAAGCATAAATCTTATAAATGGATATTCAAGACCAAAATTCTACAATGCAGCTTCAAAGCAATGGCTTTGCTTTCGCTTGGACTTGTTATCATCAGTTACCTTTGCCTGCTGTCTAATATTTTTGGTCTACATTCCTGTTGGATTGATTGAACCTGGTATGTGAGCTTCATATGGTAACCTACTAGTCGCCTTTGCGCCTTTTTTCAGGTTCAGAACAACCTTCTGACAGTACTTTTTCTGATCAGGAATTGCTGGTCTAGCTGTGACATATGGACTTAATCTGAATAGAGTACAAGGTTGGATGATATTGCAGTTGTGTAACATGGAGAATAGAATCATCTCAGTGGAGAGGATCCTTCAGTACACCTGTATTCTGAGCGAGCCACAGCTTGTCATTGAAGAAAACAGGCCACTCAGATTGTGGCCATCTTCTGGAGAAATCAGTATGCAGAACCTTGAGGTACCAGTCGGTCTTTAAGTTAGGCCTCGAAATAAAAACACATGCTTTATGTCACAAATGTATATGTTTGCAGGTCCGGTATGCGCCACAGTTGCCGCTGGTACTGCATGGTATAACATGCACATTCCAAGGAGGAAAGAAGACAGGTATTGTGGGCAGGACAGGCAGTGGTAAATCAACACTGATACAGACACTTTTCCGGCTTGTTGAACCTGCTTCAGGACAGATATTCATAGATGACATCAACATCTCCTCAATTGGACTGCACGATTTACGGTCTAGATTGAGCATTATTCCTCAGGATCCCACCATGTTTGAAGGGACTGTCCGAAGCAACTTGGATCCACTGGAAGAGTACACTGATGCACAAATTTGGGAGGTACAAAATCACTAATTTCAATCCTCTCAAACTTTTGGGAGAAGCCATTTCTCGGAAAAGGGTTTCTTTTTGTGAAATGGGACACTAATAGATCAAAAACGGTCACCAATAAATTCAAAATTACGACAAAATGATGGTAGCTATAGGATGTGTCACAATAATGTTTTCCTGAAACGGGTTCTGTTAAAATTATCGAATTTTTTCATTGATTCAGGCTCTTGATAAGTGCCAACTTGCGGACGAGGTTAGAAAGAAAGAAGGAAAGCTTGATTCAGTAGGTTCGTTTTTTTCTAATCAGATTAAATATGTTAAGAATAATATGGTCACTTAGACAAAAGAGAAATTTAGTTTTTTTTTCTAAAGATGTTGATGTTTTGGACTTGTACAGTTGCTGAGAATGGAGAGAATTGGAGCATGGGTCAGAGGCAACTAGTTTGTCTAGGCCGTGTACTTCTGAAGAGGAGCAAAGTGCTGGTTCTCGACGAAGCGACAGCATCAGTAGACACAGCGACAGATAACCTGATTCAGCAGACATTAAGGGAACACTTCTCTGATTCAACTGTCATTATCATTGCACATAGGATCACATCAGTCATTGACAGTGATATGGTGGTGCTTTTAAGCCACGGACTCGTCGAGGAATGTGATTCTCCTTTGAGGTTGCTGGACAATAAATCCTCTTCCTTTGCAAAGCTTGTTGCAGAATATGCAACAAGATCAAATTCTAGAGCAGAGTAACAAAGTTATTGAAGATGGGTGATGCAGTCGGTCTACCTGAGGAAAAAGATATAAACTTCAGTACTTTGGTTTCTCAATAATACCTGTAAGTTTATAACCCTGAACCAATGTAAGTCTTACTGCTTTATTCTGTGCACGGTGTTGCCATTAGGGAAAAGATTAAAAATGACCAAGAAGAAGAACAATGAGACATTGTTGTGATTCTTGCTTTAATTAATTTTGTTATATTGCATTAGATTATGGTCAATACGGTGCTTAAAGAAAGTGTACCTTACAATATTCTGTAAGATGTTGCCTTGGAATCTACTATAAGTGACTTTATAGTGTTTTCTTGTTTTCCAATCTCGAGCTCGAGCTCAACTCGTGTGTAATGTACTCATGTCCAACCTTTTATGCTCGAATCCAAATTTTGATTCAAACCATTATCCACCCTAAAACCATTTATTCTACTACTATTAAGCTTTAGGACTATTATGGTAAGTATCCTACTACATTGAGTGCTACTATAATTCGTGGGTCCCACTGATTTAATGGCATACCAGAAATAGTCAGCTTCACAATACTCATGCTTGCAAATTCATGAAAAACATGCATGCAATTGTAACAGTTATCCCAGGTTTCCTTCTTTTGTTGTGCTTTGACATTTAGGGAGTTTTTCCTCTACCGTTAAACTAAGAAAATGGGAAGTGAATCCGGGAGTCCATATGTAAAAGCTGGCTTCCTGAGTACTCTAACTTTCTCATGGGTAGGCTCTTTAATCACCAAGGGTTACAAGAAAACCTTGGACCTGGATGACATTCCTCCACTCTCTGGTAAGGATGATGTTAATGTGTCTTATGAAATTTTCGGAAAATTTCTAGAGTCTGTCAAACAAGGTGATGGTGAAGATAAGAAGGTCACAACGATTCAGCTTGCGAAATCTTTAATCTTTACAACATGGTCTGATATCCTATGGACAGCATTGTTTTGCTTCTTGGGTACTGTGGCTTCATATGTTGGTCCATACCTCATCAACACATTGGTTCAATACCTTAATGGGAAGAGGGATTTCAAGAATGAGGGCTTTGTTTTGGTTTCTGTGTTTTTTGTAGCCAAAATTATAGAGTGTTTTGCTCAAAGACATCGAGTTTTTTGGCTTCAAGTGGTAGGAATCAGGATAAAGGCAGTGCTTATGGAGAAAATCTACAGGAAGGGTTTGACATTATCTGGTCGCGCAAAGCAAGGTCAGACAAGCGGGGAGATGATCAATTTTATTGCTATTGATGCAGAGAGGGTTGGTGAGTTTACATATTATATGCATGACCCATGGGTTGTTATCCTGCAAGTTGGATTGGCCTTATTGATCCTGTATAAAAGTCTAGGCCTGGCATCAATTGCTTCGCTTGTCGCAACTGTTCTTGTAATGCTGATTAATTATCCCCTCTCAAACATTATTAAGAAGTCCCAGAGAAAGTTGATGGAATCCAAGGATAAGAGGATGAAAGTTACATCTGAAATTTTAAAGAATATGAGGATTCTGAAGCTTCAAGCCTGGGAGATGAAGTTTCTGTCGAGGATTGTTGAGCTACGAAATACTGAGAATAAATGGCTGATGAGATATCTTTATACTTTGGCTTTCACAGTATTTCTTTTCTTTATCTCTCCAACATTTGTGTCTGTCATTTCATTTGGTACTTGTTCAGTCATAGGTACCCCTCTTGAAACAGGAAAGGTTCTGACTGCACTAGCAACATTCAAGATTCTGCAGGATCCAATTTATTCACTTCCAGAAACAATTTCTGTGTTGATTCAGACAAAAGTTTCCCTAGACAGAATTGCCTCATTCCTCTGCCTCGATGACTTGGAGCTTGACTCTGTAGAGAGACTATCTGGAGGTACGTCTGAGGTAGTTGTCGCGGTAGATGAAGGAAACTTTAGCTGGGATCCCTCTACACCAGACCTGTCACTGAAGGACATCAATCTTAAGGTTCACATTGGCATGAAAGTGGCTGTTTGTGGTACAGTTGGTTCTGGAAAGTCGGCTTTACTGTCGTGTGTATTAGGAGAGCTGACAAAGATTTCCGGGACAGTGAGACTGAGTGGATCCACAGCTTATGTGCCACAATCCCCCTGGATTCAGAGTGGCAAAATTGTCGATAACATTCTGTTTGGTAGTGAGATGGATGATGGAAAATACAACGATATACTTGAAGCTTGTGCCTTGAAAAAGGATCTTGAAGTCTTACCATTTGGAGATCAAACAGTTATTGGTGAAAGGGGTATCAATTTAAGTGGGGGTCAGAAGCAAAGGGTACAGATAGCGCGCGCCCTGTACCAAGATGCTGACATCTACCTATTTGATGATCCATTTAGTGCTTTGGATGCTCACACTGGTAGTCATGTTTTCAAGGTATTTCTAGATCCATTTATATATTTTTCGCTAACCTGTTTTTGTCCGAGTGTTTTGTGAAGTTCGTTCTGAGTGTTCTTTGCTCATCTGTTACAGGAATGTCTGCAAAGGCTTTTACAATCCAAAACAGTGATTTATGTCACACACCAAGTGGAGTTCTTGTCTTCTGCCGATCAGATCTTGGTCGGAAGCCATTTGATATGTCCTCCTTTCTCCATTTTTGAGTTGTTCTTACTTTGAGTGAATTTTGTTTCTCTGACTTAACTACAATCTGATACTGATAGGTAATGAAGGAAGGGAGGATATTACAAGCAGGAAAGTACACTGACATTCTGGCTTCAGGAACGGACTTCATACAGCTTGTAGGAGCACATGAACAAGCCTTGTCTTCAGTTGATTCAATCGCGCTTAAAGAATCAGAGCCAATATTGTATAAGTTGCGTAGTGTGCATAGTGTGCGTAGTGTGCATAGTGTGCATAGTATGCAAAGTGAACAAATATCCATAGAAGAGGACATCAATGATGATCAAAGCAATAAATCAGTTGGCGCAAGACAACTGGTTGAAGATGAAGTGCGAGAGAAAGGTCGAGTTGGAAAAGCAGTGTACTGGAAGTACATCACAGCAGCATATGGGGGAGCTTTGGTTCCCTTCATATTGTTATCTCAGGTTTTGTTTCAGGTTCTACAAATTTTAGGCAATTACTGGATGGCCTGGGCAACTCCTGCCTCATCTGGAGCAAAACCTACTGTTAATACAAAAAAATTGTTAGAAACTTATGTTGCTTTGGCTGCTGGAGGTATGTTCTGTGTCCTATTAAGGTCTACTCTTTTTGCAACGGCAACATACAAGACCGCAACTATTCTTTTCAGTAAGATGCATTCCTGTATATTCCGAGCTCCAATGTCATTTTTTGATGCTACACCAAGTGGTCGGATCTTGAACCGGGTTTGTGCTCCTCTCTGCTTATACAAGAAATTTTGAACAATAGACTGGCTGGATGTCATAGCCATTTTTTCATCTTAAAATCTTTATGTGACAAGATGACATGTTTGTCATGATTAAGGTTATTTTATATGACAAAATAAAAGATTTCAGAATCATATTTTTCATGTTTCAGGTTTCTACAGACCAAACTTCTGTGGATCTGATGGTTTCAAGTGCAGTCAGTGCATTTGCATTCTCAGTGATCCAACTTATCGGAGTCATAGTATTGATGTCACAAGTCGCGTGGGAGGTCTTCGTGATTTTCATACCTGTTACTGTAATCTCTCTCTGGTACCAGGTAATTCATGAGCTTTCGACAGTACATATTCATCAGAAGGTCCATCTGATTTCAGGTGATTTTACCATTTTGCTCTGATTTCACTATATATACTGCAGCAATACTATATACCTTCAGCACGAGAGCTTAGTCGAGTGGCTGGAGTAACTAAAGCTCCAGTTATACAAAATTTTGCGGAGACTATCTCTGGAGCGACTACTATAAGGAGCTTTCAACAGGAGCAGAGGTTTTGTACAGCAAGTATGAAGCACATAAATGAGTACTCTAAACCAAAGTTTTATGGTGCCGCTTCAATGCAGTGGCTGTCAATTCGCTTGGACTTGCTGTCTTTGGTCATATTTGTCTGCTCTTTGATAGTTTTGATCTCTGTTCCAGCCAAGTTGATTCATCCGGGTATGTATAAGCGTAACTGATCATCTGTATGTACACTGTTGTGGCTGCAAGAACATTCTGATGACCTTTATTACGTGCAGGAATTGCTGGTCTTGCTGTCTCATATGGACTCAATTTAAACGTAGTCCAAGGTTTTGTGATCAAGACATTGTGTAATATGGAGAACAGAATGATCTCTATTGAGAGGATCCTTCAGTATACGTGTATCCAGAGCGAGCCAGCCCTTGTTATCAAAGAAAACAGGCCGGATAAAACCTGGCCGGCCTGTGGAGAGATTGCGATTAAAGACCTTAAGGTGAAAACTACTCTCAAGTACCGATCTTGTTCATCAGTAGTCGGAAAAAACAAATGAGATTAATGTATACATTTCTGCAGGTTCGCTATGCTCCACATCTGCCTCTTGTACTGCAAGGTATTACATGTACATTCTCAGGAGGGAAGAAGTCTGGCATTGTAGGTAGGACAGGCAGTGGTAAATCAACCCTCATACAGGCAATATTTCGGATTGTTGAACCTACTGCTGGTCAGATAATCATAGATGATGTTAACATTTCGAGTATTGGACTTCATGACTTACGGTCAAGATTAAGCATCATCCCTCAAGATCCGACCATGTTCGGTGGGACTGTCCGAAGCAACTTGGATCCACTAGAAGAGTACTCTGATGAGCAGATTTGGGAGGTGATCAATTTTTACTTGTTTTTACCTCAGTTAAGAATATAACACTGTAAGTTTTATCTCATCCGGTTTTTATTGCACATCCTGATGTTTACAGGCTCTTGATAAATGCCAACTTGCTGAAGAAGTTAGAAACAAACCAGAAAAGCTTGATTCAATAGGTTAGTTCATTAGATTGCTTCTACTCTGTATTTCCACTTCTCAGCGCAAATTTTCACCATGGGTCATCCGGAAAAGCCTCTGCGTTTCATCCCTAATGATATTTTTACTGTTGTGTTATCCTGGAACTTGTCGTAACAAATGCTGTGCATATGGCTGAGTTTCAGTAACTGAGAATGGAGAGAATTGGAGCATGGGACAAAGGCAACTAGTTTGTCTAGGCCGTGTACTTCTCAAGAGGAGCAAAATCCTTGTCCTCGACGAAGCGACTGCATCAGTGGACACAGCAACAGACAACCTGATACAGCAGACATTACAGGAACACTTCACTGACTCAACTGTGTTTATCATCGCGCACAGGATAACATCAGTCATTGACAGTGACACTGTGGTGCTTCTGAATCAAGGACTAGTTGAGGAGTGTGATTCTCCATTGAAATTGCTAGAACAGAAGTCATCCTCGTTCTCGAAACTTGTTGCTGAATATACATCTAGGATGGATTCCAAAGTGGAGACAGTAGATCAGCAACAGGAAGTACTTAAGTCAGGAACAGCATCTGTGTGAGAATGAATATGCTGTTGCTTGCTGAATTTGCGTAGATGAGTTTTCCCTTTTTTTCTTTTTTTTTTATTTTATAAATTTGCATGATTACATACTCGTACTTACATAAATCATGAGTTGATTAATCTTAAACTAGTGTTTCAATACCAAATATGCTTTTTTGGTCCGACTGTTGGGTGTTTTCAAGACCTCATATTTCGTGACACATGATATTGAAGGTTACGCTTAATATTTCGTGACATATGACTGATGACTTCAAACACAAATGTATCAAAGAACAAATTCTAAAAACATGTTCTTAATACAAGGGAGACTTCATACATACGCTACGGCACGCTATTCCCCTCAGTATTCAACAAAACCCATAAAGGGCAAAAACACACACACACACACGTACATTCTCACTTACAACAACAAAATAAAACAAAGCTTAGAAAACAAACTTGTAGAAAAAGCCAGTGTCAAGTGTCAAAGGCCTAACAAACCCCCTAAGACCTTCTAGTAGTAGTGGTAGTAGTAGTACGCTGAGTGCCAGTACCAGTGGTGCCGGTGCCGGTTCCGGTTCCGGTTCCAGTAGTAAATTCATCATCCTCATCAGCCATGCCAAAAGTATGCTTAACAGCATCAGCAGCACCTTGAGCCATACTCTTCACTTGCTCACCAGTCCTTTGGAGAATGCCACCAGTCTTGTCTCGGCCGGCTTCGGCCGTCTCCTTAGCAGACTCAGCCACCTCTGAAGCCTTCTCCTTGGTGGCTTGGGCCGCACCGGAGGCCTTGTCCTTGGCGACTTGGGCCTTCTCGGAGAGGTACCCACCACTTTGGTCCTTGGTCTCTTGGGCCCGGCCCTTAGTTGATTGGGCCATGCTAGATGTCTTGTCCTTTGCTGCTTGGGCTGTATCCACTGTCCTGTCCTTTGCTTCTTGGGCTTTGTCCTTCATTGCTTCTGTTGCTGCCCTTGTCTTCCCCATCATTTGGTCTGTTTTCTCCTGTTCATTTGGCCCATTTTTTTAGACGTTAGTAAAAAGTAAAAGTTACGTTTCGCCATCATGTTTATACACATTTTTAACCCAATGTAATTACCATAATATTACAAAATCAATTTTACCTTATTCCAAAAAACAAAATCAATTTTACCAAAATGGTTGTGTAACTAAAACGTTTTAGTATTTTGACCCAAATTCACAATGCAACACTCAAGTCTCAACACTACTCACTCTATGTTAAAAGGGGAGTTCACCTAATCCGTTTTCTTCGTTTGTTAACGTTTAGTTTAAATTGACCACTCTAGGTAACTACAAAAATAAAATTATACTGTAAAGAGTAAAGAGAATGCTGAATGCTAATGTTCATCGTACATTATTATCATATTTTAATCAAGCCCAACTTTATATCAATTTAAATAATAAATTGATGTTTCGATTCACTATTGTCCTATATTTTTATATAGTGTACAATATGTTCAATTCAATCATTAAAAAAACGATAAACCAATAGAAAATTCTAGGGCAAAAATGCATGTTATTACACTCTAGTGAAAGAAAAGCACACATTTACTTAAGTATATTGTAATCACAATGCACACTTTGATAATATATATATACCTCGGCACGGCCGGTAGCTTCACCAGCACGGTAGCTCTGTCCATGGGATGCCATATCTCTCAGTTTTTGCTAAAAACACAACGAAAAGGGTAGGTATATATGTATGCTGTGAAAACTTGTATGTGAAGATTTAAGATGTTTGGATAAAAGTTGTAATGTGATTATGTTTTAGCTGCTTGCTTGAAACGATATTTATAAACTTTGGAGGGTTTGGACAAGGAGGGACACGTGCCATGCATGTTGACACGTACATTACACGTGCCATGCAATTGTTAGCTGCAACGTGATGTGATTGTGGTCGTTACACTTCTCAAACTTCGAGGTCATTTACCTTGTTTTTGTTAACGATCTGTTGGGAGTTTGTGACATATGGTATTCTTCCAATCTTCCTGTTTAAGTTTACTAGTCTCGCGCGACATTGTGTTTATCTTAGGGTTCGACGAAGTGGAAATGGCAAGAAATTCATCTAGTGATCCGTCATTTTTCAATTCACTCCAATAATACTCCATTCATCTTTAAGTTTTATGTTGCGCCTTTTGTACAAACATTAAAAAATAGATTAAAAATTATTAAAAACAAGTGAGAAATGAACATAGAGCGCTTAGGAGGCATCGAATTGGCTTAAAACTCGCCAACACGAGAAATATGAAGTTTGATATTGAATTCTTCTAAACGAAAAACAATTTTTTTTTTGAAAATGAAAATAGATGGTGTATTTGTCTTATGCTTGCTCGACCCCATCACAATGATAAATAAGCGAAACTCCTTTTTGTACATCGTCTCCCCAAGAGTCCCAAGTCCCAACTGATGGGTTATTATTGGTGATGTCTAAAATCTATGGGTAAATAATTTGGTTGGGCTGATAATCTAGTATAAGCCCAAATAACTCGGGCAATTTAACAACAGCAGCCCATACATATCTTCAGAAGCAAGTTTCCATCACTCACTCACTCACTCACTCAGAGTTGGGTTGCGTTTTTGCAAACCTTGCATAAAATTATTAGTGCAACGACTAACGAGTTACTAAACAAATCAATAATTATGTCATTAGTTAGTCAATTGGAGAAGAAATGTCTGTGATAGCATGAATAATCGATGAAAAGTTTTACATTAGAGGTGATACTTTTGACATTCTACAATAAATTTATATGCAACGGTTGCACCCAAAACTTTCTCAGGTCTTGTTTTAAGTTCTCCAGAACAAATTATAAAGATCTAATGATTAAGATTTTCTTTTCAGAAACCGGTGTGGCTGATAATTACTTAGATTATTTAAAGGCTAATATATAAGTTTCATAACACTTCCTAAGAAATCTCTCAATTTTTTTTTAGTTTTGACATGAGTAAAACCTTGTTTAATGGAATAATCGCTCCTATTTTTTAGTGAGAACAACACGGGTTGATCGGCAGTAAAAGAAAAAATTAAACCTAAGAAGATTAGCAAGTACCATCCATAAGTTTTGAGAAAATCATGCATCTAAGAGTGCACAAAAATAGTAGTTTGCCCATTTTTGCAAGCATATGAATTCTTCTTATAAATACAATAGACTTGCAGGACATATTAAATTGTTTAAACGTTTCAAATAAGTGTTCAATCGAAAATCCTTCTATAATACATTGAATTAAAGTTCAGTGATCAAACAAAAATGGCAAGCCAACGTCAAGAAATTAGCCACAAAGCCGGCGAAGCTCAGGTACGTACCCAAGACACTAATACGGTCTATTACTCGATATGGCTATATAGGATCAAAAGACATTAAATGTACGAGATTACAACACAATAACGTTCATTAAAAAGAGTGTTACGTAGCTAGACTTTTGCCAAGTCGTACCCCTTGCTAGATCGTAACAATTGTATTGATTGATCGAGTGTAAAACCGCAAATGGAAGGAGTAGTAACATTTCAATTGTGGAATTACAGGAAAAGAGCGAGGGAGTGATGAGCCAAATGAGCAATGCAGCATCTGGAACTGCTCAACAAGCCTCTAAGATTCTTCAACAGGCAAGATATTAGTACACTACCACATATCATTATATTTTGTTAATGTTATTTTGAATGAATTATTGTTATATAACTTCTACTATTAACACATAAACATTGCATGTACCGGTCGATTTATAGTCGATGGTTCTATACCTTAACAGTTTATTTTGTTTGTACGATAATATGTGTGCAGACAGGAGAGTCAGTGAAGAACATTGCAGTAGGAGCAGCTGATGCAGTGAAAAACACCTTAGGAATGAACAACTCCAGCAACACTCCAAGCAACACCCCAAGCAACCCGACTGCCACGAGCACAACCGCCACTATCCCCTCCTCCACCGCAGACACCACCACAGGCGCCACCGTCACCACACATCCGAGGACTTAAATGATACATTATTTAAATTTGATTTTTCTTAATTCCTTTTTATGGTTTAGCACAAATAAGAACTAATTAGAGGGAAAAAGAACATGGGTCAATTTCTTTCCTAACAGTTGTTTGTTCCTGGCGCATCCTTTCAGAAGATAGGAAACTTCAGCTTGTACTTTAATTGATTTGATGAAAGAAAGATTAAACAGAGGTTACTCTGAATACTCGTGTACTTAGATGTTGGTATTAACAACATTCATCAAACATTTATGCATACGTACATGTTTGCTTTTCTAGTTCAATTGTGTTATAAACAAATTCAAGAATGTCTCGGTATACTGGTTAAGATGAAACGATTATTTACCCTTAACACGTCTGAGACTCGAACCCTAATACCTTCATCAGTTGTGACTCAAAGGTTGTACGTTTGGACAACAAGCCAAGGTGATGACGATTTAAGAAAACACGAACTTGTTTGGCTGAAGTTCATAGAGCTCAGGTAAGAAACGTACTGAGTGTCTGAGACACAAGGGTAACAGACACATCAGTCAGTAACGCTGTAGTAACCAACAAGTGATCAAGGCTAAAGACTCAGGGCTTAAGGACTGCAGAAATACAATGTAGGTGAAATCAGTGCAGAGCGTAAGGCGAAAACAGGGATGCCTAACCTCACTGCCTCAGGCATCTCAGAGAGGAGCTCATCTGAGATGTTCAGATGGCGCGATGTAGAGATGCATATATAATAATTGAATGCAGTCACTCTATATAGTAGGGCTTAGCCTATGTCCGATCTAAAGCATGTTCACTCGACACAGCACAGGAACAACGCATGTATAGCAATTACTTCCATTTTACGGGCTTCTGCAGAGCAGGATTACAAACACATCAGTGTTGGAAGAAGTAGTCATGATTTGAGCACAAAAGAGTAACAGTCTCGACAATCCCACATCACTGTGATACCGTCGTTAGAAGAGGAAATGAGAAGAAAACAGCACGGCTTCTAACTAAATCTACAAATTAGTATTAGAAAAGCAGGTTAAGGATCCAGAGAGGTAGTATAAGGTAAAAGAACACGTTGAATACACAAAATCAGTCCTGACAATCTATAAATCAGGGGTCTCCGTCTCATAACACGCTATCTAGAGGGAACAATATGCTTAATGTAAACACAGTACAATGCACGAGCACTGAGGCCACTCCAAGCACTATACTTCCCGTCAATAACCTCGCTCCAATGCAGATATGGTACATGACAAATATTTGATGGTTGGTCCTTGGTTTTTTAGTTATTTGTTGTACACAGTATAATGCCGCTGAGGATGCTTTTGATGTCAGCTTTTAAAACTCGCGGCCCTACAGGGACAAGAGAAAGTTAAACCGGCTGATAATCTGCCACATTTTCCGTATCTATTGTTATTGACTGCCGGAAAGAGCAGGACTCATCTCCGTTCTCAGCACAAAGGCTGAAGTTTAAGGAAAATGTACTATAATGGTATTACCTCCCTAGTTTAAGGAAAGTTTACATGATTAGAACATGAAAAAAGTCGAAATAGCTTACCCCATGGTAGCCTGGCATGTACATGACTTGACGAGGAGGATGACCAAGAATCATCTGTTGCCCATACTGCAAATAATTACGGGAATCAGCATTTTAAGAAAGCCCCATAGAAGAAACTTCACACTATACTTTTTAATAAATTTGAGGATCACCTGTGGCCCATTTGCAGGAAAATAACCTTGTGGTGATTGCATTGCACCAGCCTGTGGATTAAAAAGAACAGGCTGATGCCCGGAAAAAGATGGTCCAACCTATGAAAAAACCAAATTCGTTACTCTGATCAGAGGGTACTGTGAGCCAACACAGCACGTGAAATATAAACAAAATATATATGTGGAACAAGAGCGGAAAAGAATTCCAATCCAAAAACCCAAAACAACATCACAAGATCCATTCTAGAATTGACAGTAAGGCTAGGATAGATAAGAATCACGATTATAATGCTACGCATCTTGTGCTCAACTGGTCACTTTTCCCTTTCTCTAGCAAATCAGATAATTGATCACACAGTTTAAAGTTAATTGGGCGGTGAAAGTACAATCAACCACAGGATTATTACTGCCACTTCATTTATATATCACTCATATGCCGTAAGAGTCAATTCTTGTCCAGCCAAAGTCCGTGCAAGAAAGAAACACTACTACTTCCAAAGTTCCAATATCCATAATTTGTGTTTTCCCCCAATTTAGACAAGAAGCCCTATCCTGCTACAGTGCTACCAAGCTATTGCCTTTTGCCACACAATCCAGGTTCTCGCCTCAATATGGAGTCAAAATTCAAGTAAGCTAAGACAGAACAGTTAGGAAGAATTCTAATCCCCGTGTTTGACTTATTGCTCCTGCCAGAACAGACGCCTTCTTGAAGGTATTCGGGTACACAGAGCAACTTTCTTATTTGGCTATACACTCAAGGCCGAATGAGTTGACATTACAAGAAGTAGACAACGACCATGTCTCCCAAGTCTTGATGTTCAACTCATAAGCTAAACACTCTGGGCCGGAATTCACTACCACTAACCTCTTTCCAGAGATACAAATATCCCTAAGATTTGGCTTTCAATAATCCATGATACATAAGGACAGTTTATGGTACTGAATAATAGGTTAAAGCTTTTCCCTTAGACAGAAGAACCTAAAACATGTATCCCCTAATCTCCACCTCGAAGCTTATAAACCAGAGAAGAAACTAGCTCGAAGAAGAAAGCTTACAACAGGAAGAAACTTGTACAGACATTAAGTATCTACATATATACGTTTACAGAACTATATTACAGATACGGAAAACTTGGAAAAGGAAGTGGAAAACACTTTGCAAAATATTTAGTCATGTACCACGGAAACAAAAGCAATAGTATATGACCGACAGAAATTACTCACAAAAGCTAACACATAAATTTTATGATCAACTACTCACCCCAATACCGACTGGCATGCCATGCATATGAGGCACTGCAGGCATACTGGTGGGAAAGAAGTATGAGGAATCATTAACTGGAGAAACTGGCCTTAATGGGCTTTGAGTTGGAACAAAACTCTTTGCATTAGGATTGAGCCTAAATTCCTGTAAAACAAAGCAAATAGCAAGGTTATCAAAAGAATCAACAAAAGAAAGCAATGGCAACTTGTTGGGGCCAAAAATAGTGATGGGCTAAGACGTTACAAAGCCCATAAGCAAGTAATACTAAAAGCCCACGTCAAGAGCAAGTGAAGGGCAAAGTTGTCTTTCACAAGTAAGCAAGAGGATTATGGCCGTTGATAAGTGGTTACCTCCTCCCCAAGGAAGAAGGGACAGCCCTACACTTGGCAGGGGGACCCTTATGACAACCCTAATCTCATCATTTGAAAGCAGCCAGATTATTACACCACATTTATCAAGAAAATAATTCTTTTCATATATTACATCAAGTAAAACCTCACTAAACCCTCTCAATATATCTGTAGTAAATATCTTTCGGCACCTTGATATCAAGGAAAGCCTACCCTTGTCAAACCCCTGACTTGATCGTCGGAGGGTCCTTTCCCGGGTAAAAACCCCCGGGTTGTGGGCTTTCTTCCTTTATGCAGGTCCCAAAAGCTGAGCAGCCCAGGTCTTTGACAGCCCAAGCACGTCTCCATTCTCCATTCGACATCGGGAAAAACACCTGAAACAAGTGGCGCCGTTTGTGGGGACGACTTGGCTTTTCCGAAGAACCCGGTGACGCAAAGCGATGGTGACCATGCGAAAACCAACGGAGAGTAAGAGTAAGGCGGGAAACCGAGAAGGTCATTCCCGCGTCCACCCAAGCGACGGTGGCGGACACGGAGGAGACAATTGCGGAGATGGTGGTAGGAAAAAAAGGGGGGTGCTACCCAGAAGATGAAAGAGAAGGTAGGAGCAGCAAGGCCTCCTCGTGAAGAGCCAGAGAAGGAGCCCGAACAAGTATCCCTCGACGAGTCATCCTTTGACGATTCCGAGGAGTACTATCAACAGGAGGTAGAGGCTGAGGTGAAGAAAAGAAGCGAGGAGTTGGTGGTGAAGCGATGTGAGGCGATGCGCGAACAGATCCAAAAAGAGTGTGATGAGAGAATGGCGAGGCAGATGGCCGCGATGAAGGAGGAGATGTTAAAGGCGCTCCAAGCCCCTCAGACCCCTGGAGGGCCTACTACGGGTCCAAAAGGGCCTGACCCAGAGCAAGGACCCATCCAAGGGAATGAGGAAACACCGGTGAAGGGACCCGTTACGGAGGCTAGCGAGACCCCGTCACAGAAGAGAAGGAGGCTTAGGAGAAAAGAGGCTTACGAAAAGCATAAGGAGCAGCAAAAGGCTCATAGGTTGGCAATTCGGGCCCTAGAGGCCGCGAAGAAGCTGTCCAAAAAGCCAACCATGACGAAGCAAGATGCCAGACACATCATTAACGAGAAGAAGACGATAAGGGAGTACAATGAGGCACAAACCCAACTTAGCACGTCCGAGCCTCGTGTAAAAAGCAAGGTGGGGGGAACTTTGGAGCCACCTCCAAAAGGGCCTGCCCACACCCGCCTCTCTTGGACATCGGGTACTCCACCCCGAGTCAGAGGGGTCGCGGAAGAGGCCAAGAACGGGAACTAGACACGGAGATCCTGAAGATCCACCAGAAGAGGAAGGGAACAGGGGTCGAGGCCGAGAACCCAGGAAAAGGTCCTCGACCCTTCATCAAGCGCCATGAGGCCCGACGTACTCAGGTGCCCTCAGCAAGGAGGCTGGTGACCCTGAATGAGTCGCCTTTTGACAACTGGATTGTCAGAGCTCGAGTGGAGAAGGGGATCAAGAAGCCAAAAATGACCGAATACGACGGCACAGGAGACCTGCTGCTCATATTTCGTCGTTTGAAAATCACATGTCTTGCCAGACCAGGGACGAGGCTACTTGGTGTTTACTATTTCCCTCGACCCTGACTGATGTAGCCATGCGATGGTTCGACGGAATCTCACCCAAGTCAATAGATTCATACGAGGCTTTAAAGGAGAAATTCAAGGGCCACTTCGTGTCCAGTAAATTGAGAAAAAAGACCCCAATCGACCTGAGCACCATCAAGCAAAGGGACAAGGAACCTCTGGATGATTATATGCAAAGGTTTAGAGCTGCCGCCACGCAAGTGACTCACCTGACCGATGCTGTGGGGGTAGCTGCTTTAATTAATGGGTTGGATGAAGGAGATTGTAAGTATGAGTTGGCTAAGACCGAGCCGGCGACGCTTGAAAAAGCATATCAGATGGTGTCGGTTCACGTCAATGCCATGTTGATCAATAAGCCAGAGAAGAGGGGCACAGACCAGAGTCGGGTGAAGACTCAGGATCGTGGAGAGGGAAGAAGGGAGAAGCCTCGATCCAGGTTCGACCCGCCAAAACTGTTTTCGACCCAGACCGCTGATGAGGGATATCGATTTAAGATATCGCCTCGGAACATGTTCATGGCGTTAAAGAATTCGGATTTAATAAAAAAATCCAGGACCAATGCCACAAAACCAGAAAACTGACATGAACCAGAAAACTGACATGACTAAGTATTGCGAGTATCACCGAGAAAGGGGGCATATGGTTTCCAGATCTGTTGAGAACCTTGGATGGCCTTGCCGACGGGGGGACGGGGGCCGAGTAGACCGGTACCTAAAGACCCTAAGAGGCCAAAGAGATAGGCTCTTGGCAACTCGGAAAGGGAATGCCGGGTATCGGGCTCCGGCAAATCCGAATAATCAGGAGGTCATCATGACACTGGCAGGAGGCTTTGCAGCAGGGGGAGAAAGTAATAGGGCCAGGAAGATGAATTCCCGGAATATGATCAATTCTATTGGTCGAGGTTTTGCACCCCAATTCCGGATGCCTCATTTTCGGTTAGGACCTGAAGATATCACGGATGTGTATGGCCCACATGACGACCCCGTAGTCGTATCTGTGCGAGTAGCAAACCCCATTGTGCAAAGGGTGTTGGTTGATACTGGAGCCTCGGTTGATGTGATGACTTTGGATTGCGTGTACAAGTTAAATTACACCGAACAAGACTTGGTTAAGATGACAGCCCCTTTGGTAGCCTTTGGGGGCACATCTGTGTGGCCCGTAGGCTCGATAACGGAGAAGGTAAGACTGTACGAAAAACTTTTGTGAGGTTCGCCATTATCGACTTCCCATGCCCCTATAACATCATCTTAGGGAGGCCGGCGCTGAATTCGATAATGGGTTTGGTATTCACCTATGGTTTGATGTTGTTGTATGCCGCCGACAATGGAAGGGTAGGAATATTAAGAGCCGATCAGAAGGCGGCACGAGCCTGCTACAACACAACTGAATCTATGCAGCCTTACAACAACCTAATCTAAAGGCTGGAAAAAGAAAAGGGACTTGCATTAATAACTCAAAAGGAGACTTCCCAAGGAGGCTAGAGCAATATCCATCTCCAGTTCACAAACTAGAGGGATACAAAATGAGAACACACAGCCTTTTAGTTGGGGAGTGAGCTCTCCATCGCACCTTGGAAAGAGGTACTTTAAAGACTAATAAGTACTTAAGTAGCACAGTAAATTTTAAGCTGGGAAGAGAAAAGAAGCTTTCTTTGAGGGCTTTCTATAAGCACGCTATGAGATAATCCAAAATAATTGTTGCTCAAAACTATTAGTTCCAAAAGGAGTATTTCAAAGACTTTGATAGTATGTATTTGAAGGGGAAATGACAACAGCATGTTTGATGCATCCAATCCACCAAAAAGCAAGCATTAGAAGTGCCGTTAAAAGAGAACAAATAAAACAGGATAAAATAACGAGTAAGATCAAGAGGAAGAAGATAGAAAACCTTAGCGTTAGGATTTAGGGTTGATTTCTCTGATGAGAGCGAACCCACTGAAGAGCTAGGTGATAACGCAGGAACATTTGTGGCTGAGGTACCAGCCCCACTCTCCAAAGTGGACGATGTAGAATTCTCTGCTCGTCCGCGAGAACTTGTGGATTCTGTAACACGTACTTTGGCAGACTTGTCTTCTGAAAGGTCCACAGAGCTTGTTTTCCCTTCTACCTTTGTGCAAGCAGAAGAAGTTGCGGTTATTGTGGATGCATTTACACCGACCTTTTCAGAGACATCTCTCTTAGAATCTGATAGGGACTGTGGATCTACAAATATGCATTCACTAAATTAGTATATCTAAATCATAACATTCCATGTAGACAACTTGAGGCGAATAATGTGAAAGAAGACACATTGAAGATCAGATAATGTCATTCATAGAAAACGTATCAAAACAAACACTATAGACCTATTATTATCTTCAGCCCAAATGACAGCCATATTGAAAGAAGCTGAGTCTTAGAATCTCATTAATCTCTTGACTGTGAGTCGGTCAATAATCTCTAGCTCAGGTTAAATGCAAAGCACAATGTTTCACCGTCCAATAATTTCCTTGTCAATATTCACCATAACCATCAATCATTAGTTCATGTGACAAAGAGGGTAATACAAACAGTCACAAACGCATCATACAGATTAGCTAGTTCCCCATAACGAGAGAAAGGGAACATATCATAGCTATCTAGTATGTACCACACATATCATCTGACGAAAAGAAAGATAATAAAAAAGAAATTATTGAATAGATCAAAAAGTAATCAGACATATTTTCTCTTCGACATAAGCTCATGCAAATTAACAGCACCAATGCAGTTTCTCAACTCCCTCCATTCCTGACACCTTTCCCTAATGAGGCGTCCTACATTCAACCTCTCGTCCTCTCATAGGACAGGATACTGGGATGATTCATAAAAACACAGTATGGCCTCGGGACACCATGTAGAACTGAAAGCAAAAGAAGAAAACCAAAAAAAAAAGAGGGTAATTCTAGAGTGGGACTACCTCATCTCATAAGTCAATGTAGTATGATGCTAATAAGTTACTTTTGAAAGAGTACTATCTTACTTTTGAATTAGCTGCGATTTGTAAATTAGTAGGTTACTTTCTGATTAAGTTACTTCTGAAATTAAATTACTTTCCAAAATTGGCAAGTTATTTTCAATTGCGGTACTTTTTATAACTAAAGTACTTTTGAACATAGTAAGGTCTCATTGTGTGAGACCGTCTCATGGTAGAAGTTGTTAAAAAAAAATTAAAGAAAAAAAGAAAGAGAGAAAGAAGACATCCTTGCAACTCACCATCAGATCTTGCTGTCTGAACCTCTTTGCTTGACTGCATGATGAAAACAATCACAATAGAAAACATAAATTAACTAGAACTAATGTCTGAAAATGACAAGTCTTACAAAGCATGATAAAGGATTACACAATACTCACAGTCTCCTTAATAAAATATCCTCCTCGCTCATCAATATGGTTCTCTTGTGCCCTACAACAAAACGATCACAAAAAAAGATCACAGCAATGAACTGCTGGTGTTTCAAAGTTGCTACTACGACGCCAGAGGTATTGTGCATGCTCCCAACAACATTACATCATACAAAACAAATAAGTACCTGCCATTATCTTCAAACACACAAGTGGCATTTATACTGTTATCGGATAACTGAGAGCCAGAGCGGTAGAGCTCCTGGGTGTCATTACATTGCACTGTAAGCAAATCATCCTGCAAAAATGAAACATTGAGCATAAGAAGATGCAGAATATTCAAGAGGCAAACAAATTTGATGCTAAAAACACCTGGATTCTACATTTCTACTCGTGAAGGTATAGAGAAACTAGACAAAATTGTAAGGAAAAACCATTGCAACATTGCCACTCACTGCCAAGGACTCAGAGCATGTCATGATTGCCACAGTCAAACCTGCCACTAAAGTAATTACAGCATTGTGTATGGGCTTTATTTTGTATGCGAGTGTAATTCTCTTTAGACATGTTACCTTATTACTTGTAAAGGATATTTCGCAATACCTAAAAAATAAATGCTTGGTTACACTCAGACAAAACACAATCCCCCACGCCCTCACAGTTTACCCTAAAAAAAGACCGAAAAAGGTCCCCGACTTATTGCTTGCAACTTTGTATTGACGTATCTTTGTCCTTGGCAGGTGATCCAGACTTATGTTGTATACATTGAATACTCCGACTCTCTGAACAAACAGCAACGAAAAGGAGCACCCCCACGCTAACCAAGCAGAACTCAACAAACATCAATTTCTACTGCTAAACCTTAAAAAAGAGAATGACTAAACACAACTTGGTAGAAGGTATGTCCTGCATGCGATACCAATTTCAGGTCTAGGTTTTGAACAAATGGCAAATGAACATAGAGCAACAGTAATCCCGTAGTAATTTGGTCGCCTGAATCAGTAACGACAAAACAATCTTTCATAGAAGTTACTATTACTAATGATATATCGTCTTCTACCAAAATTTAAACTATAATAAACTCTATAAACGTTTACTGTCCTATAAAAATAGGCCTCAGAAAGAAAGAAAAAATGAATAGAGAACCGTAATCAAGAACCCATAAGTCAAAGAGAATCTTTCTCCTAGGCTTTTCTGTCAGGAAGGAACTAAAGAGCACAACCAGTGGCTACTGAGTGTTGAGCATAAATTGGTCAGCTTAACAAGGCCAGGTAAAAATAGAAGATGAACTACAGGCTCTCTTTCCTCACATATCTTCCTACGTAATGAACCAATCGACAATTTACACTGCATGTCAAAGAAACATTGAGGATAAAAAATGGTACTTTGTTCTTGAACAGTTGAACTTCACAAACAAGAGCAGTAGGCTTTTATTTTGATGAGCAGACATATTAAAGGAGCGCCAAGAGTGTTGCTCAATAACAAGAGGGCACTGGCACATACTATGTATAAGAAAGGCAGAAGCATCCTTTAACTATCACACATAATTTATCCACAAACAAGCTAACAGATGTTGCTTAGAGCCAAATTGTTAATACAAGTGTTAGGCTGTTAACAATACACATACCTAAGAATCTATGCTCCACTCTTAGAATATAATACAGTACTTCTCTTACTCGCAGTACTATTTCTCGCGTTGGTTCCCCCATATTTCCAGATAAATAAGCATTAGAGAAGGAATTCAATATTGCTAAATGTCATGTTTCCGGCATATGCAGTACTAAAAATATCATTGAAATTAGAAAATCGTACCTTTGACAACAATTCAGATGGCAACCGACCTCCTTCTATGGCTTTACCACCTTTTCCACTAGCTACATCAGCAAAGGATCTGACAAAGCTGGGGCCAGACGAGTCCCCAAAGGTTTCTAAGTTATGTGAATTCAACATCACATCCTCATCCGCACGACCACTATCATCATATCCCCTAAAAACTGATGAATACTTGGTTTCCTCGTCAATATCAAAGCTTGCATGGGGATATGATCCTCTTTCCTTGAAGAACAAAAACAGAGAAAGGTTCTTATAGTGGTGGTGACTTAACTAGAAAGTGAAGACCTGAACAGTAACGGTTGATCGCCTCACCTCTGCTAAATGAAGATCAAAGGTTTCCTCACCCTCAATTTCTCTTGCGATCCTCTTAGCTTCCTCCTCTAGCTCCCTTGTTCGAGGGCCCTTCTCAAGTTTTGTTGTATACAGTTCCTCATCAAACGTACTTTTTACACCAAAGAGTGTCTCATTAACCTTAAACTGATCCCAGCTCCTTCTGAACACATAAGCAAATTTCCATGTCAAGCACATAAACAAAGTACTACTTCAATCTTTTTCCCCTTTTGAAGATATCCTGGGTTAAATACTTCCAGTATCTGATTTTAAGACTAGTAATGACCACAAGAACTGAAAAATGGCAACCTAAGAAGATGGGGAAACAAGGTATAAGATAAAAGCAATAGTTACTATAACAACCCATTCCAAGGAGAGTCAAAAATATTGTCCAACTCAGGGCACTGTGGAGTATCCTCATCGGGCATCCAGCGTTCTAGCTCTCTTCCAGCATCGACGTGACGAGATTGAGATATATAGGAATCCAGCATAATATCCTGCTTACTTTCTCCTTGGACCTCATTTGATACACTATCACCGGTAATAGGTAAATCCTGCCAGAAACCATAAAGATCATGACAATCACAATTTCGTTCAGTTATACTACAGTATGACACTGGCAAAATTAATCTTGACTTCATCTACACAGTCTGTAGTCATCTTTTATATTGTAACTAAAACCCAAAGGTGAAAATGGTATGTAGTCAGACCTTAGCTATAACTTGCACAAGTTCGTTAGCTGGTATTATAAGAGTTTTTGTAGGAGCCTTGTTCATTGGATCAGTATTAGACTTTTGCCCCTTAAAAGATGCATCTTTTATTAAGCGACCCATCTTCAAGATAATGCCTGTGAATAAAGGAAAATGTAGTAATAAATAAGATGTTCATAATTCGGTTTAAAAGGAATATAAATAAAAAAAAAAAAAACTATATTAGTAAGTGTACAATTCTGTATGACTTGATATTTAGAGAACATACCAAAATCTGTATCAGCATTGGTCGCATGAAAAATTCCGGAGTATAATGATCCATTTTTAACCTGAACTTCTACATGATGTCCTATCAGACAAGTTGTCAAATACACTAACCGATCTCTTGAAAGATTCTCAGAACCTGCATCATTGCTGACGCTTGTGATACCTTACATCAAAAACACGATTATTAGGATGCCAGATGAAAAGACAACATATCTCAACCACCAGAAGATGATAGAAGAGACAAAAGCTAGTAAAGCATTGGATCAAAGATCTTCACCTGCACCAATTACTCTATTGATATTTGATTTCCCTGGCTGCAATTTATTCTCCACCCTGCTGCTGGGTTCGGGTTTGCGCCTGCCAAAACCGTTGGCAGAAGATCTGGACTGTACTGCTGGATGCATATTCACACTTCGCCGGCTATACCACACAACCTTCCTACAGCCAAAGAAATCAGTTACAACCAGACAAGGGGCCTGAAAAGGAGTAAACATTTTATCAGAAACGCAGCTGTATTCTAAATAAAGAGCTTGCTCAGGGGGATAAGCGTGAAGAGAAAACAATATATCAGACAATCAAATAAAATCTCACTCTACCTTTTCCTATTCAAGTGCAGAAACCAGAAAAGGAGAATTACTGCTATGGAAAATGAAATGAGAAAAAAAAAAAAAAAAAATTTGCTGGAGTATGTAATGATTGCATGCTATTATAGATCTTCCTTCTACTTGTTCGGCGCATTATATCCAACCATAAACGTATACGATATAGTTCTGCCTCTTCTTATACAAAGCCATATCAGAGCCTTCACATAATCATACCTACAATGCCTCATATTAATTTAACTCTTTTTCTAGCCCAATATTGATTTCTCCAAATTGTACCAATTGTGGTGGTATCTTGCAGAAGTGACAGCAGGCGGCGGCTGCCTTCAAAGAACAGCTGAGTGGTGGTTTGATTGGTGATAGAGTTTCATGGCGTGCGTGTGTGTGTGTGCGTGTGTGTGAGAGAGAGAGAGAGAGAGCTAGGAGAGGAGAGAGACAAAGAGACAGCCGGTGGTCAGGGAAAGTTGAGGTGGAGACATTGGTCCAAGGCAGGGGGCTTAGATTAGGAGGTAATGGCAGGCAGCCGGTGGAGAGAGTGGAAAGAAAGAGAGTCTATGTGTGTATAAGGGCAGAGAGAAAGTGGAGAAGATGAAGAAATAGAGCCTACAAAGGTGAGATTGGGTCAAGTGTTTCTACGGACAATTGTGTCCTTTTCTAATTCAGTACTTTTACAAGACTAGTAAATCTCTAAGATCAAATCTCTCAATTGTACGAAGATACAAAAACATAACAAATGGTAAGATATGTTGGGAAGAACCGCCAAAGAGGAGTACCGGCCCATGCCAAAAAAATCCAATGAGGTTCCATCCTAAAACCAATTGGCAGTAGCGGGAGTAACCCACTAACTTATAAACATGTTCCACACACTTCAATTATCCAATGTGGGACAACTGCTCAAACATAAACACCTAACAGGATAATGGACGGCTACAATACAAATGCATCTATTTCTTTTCTTTCCCTTCCCCTCCCTTTTCCTATGTTCCATACCCAAAGATCCAAAACAAACTATCAATGTATCAAAAATAGGACATATACACAAAACACAAAAAAATTGAAGACAACAAGTTGCAAACAATTGTAATTCTACGAGAAAATAGGAATGGGAGCAATCCTAACCCTAAATCCCACTCCCCTGGTTAAAAGTTTGGGATACAATTTGCAGGTCGACAAAAAGTGAGAAACAATTGTAACTATCCAAAGAAACTGAAGATAGAAACGACTTTGAGTGAACAAAGATCGACAGCAGAAGCTACGCACTTTCCAATCTTAAACTGAATGCTTTCTCAAGCGGGCTATAAATTCAATGAAAACAATGGCATGACCTCATGGCAATGCAAATCAACCAAGAAGACAAGATCCAAGTTATAGCAACCTAAGAGATCACAAATAGGGACTTATGAAGTTATATCTCGCTCACAAACATCATCCTACTGGCTTTTCAAAAGAAAATTATAAACAAAAGCTTCATCAAGATTAACAGCCAATAAAAGATTCTAACTTTGTAACTCATCAAGCCATTTGAGAGCACTATGTGTAATTCACTCAATAACTTAATTCAAGCTACCCATTCATACTTGACTGAGTCATTCCCACCCATTATTTAACGATAACAGTACTTTATCGATATACGCTCTTCACAAACTCGAAAAATCCCCTGAACAACCACCCTGCAAATCCTCCAACTCTCCAACACACCACATCCACTTCTTATCCAATATAGACGGGATTCCAACCCTCGACACCAAGCTCAATCATACCACTTCCTTTACACAGAATGGGGACCCACAACGTAATCCTACGAGATAATTCAAATCGAAAAACCGCTATACCCGACCTATCAAGTAAAATGCCACTACCAACTAACCCTCAGATTTGACAATCCAAACACCATTCCACACCTTTTCGCAAAAACCCCTCTTACAAGATTGCAAAAAAAAACCTAATTTTGATTCCAACCAATCTTACTTCAGCTAATTGAACAACAAATCCCCAAATTTACAAGATTAAACAACTAAAAAATCCCATCACATGCAATAATTAAGCTTTAACCCATGATTACACAGCTAAAAACAAGCTCAAAATTCATGATCACGCAACAAAAACCCTATTATTATACCAAAACAAAACATTAATAAAAAAAATTAAGCTTAATCAGCAACAAAAATCATACCTCTAACCAAGCAACAAAGGTCGAAACTTGGGGGGAAATTAACTTCAAACGACGACGTTTTCAAGTGTATTAATCACTCAAACGATCGCATTCAGGGTTTAATTGATAACGTATAAATTAAGATTAGAGATATACAGCTTCTTCAACTTTTTGTTTTTTTTTTTTATGGCGGAAAGTTGAGCAGTTTTATTTTATTATTATTTGTGGTGAACCGTTGGATCGGAGATTCACGGATCAACGGGAGCGATTCGCCGGAGATTCGAATCTAGAGGGGATAAATACGGCGGATATTACGGCGGCGAGAAGAGAAAGGGGGCTCGAAAATCGAGGAAGAGGAGAGGATAGGTGGTGGTTCGCCGGAGAAAGAGGGAGAGTGTATGTGAAGTTTTGTGTGAGGAAAGATATTTGGTTGTTTTTTCTTTTCCTCTTACGTTTTTTTTTTTTTTTTTTTTTTTTTTTTTTTTTTTTTGGGGAGTTTTATTTGGAAGAGGAAAAAAAAAATAAGATGAAAGAAAAGAGTATGCGTTCATTGCTTTGGATTAGCTGTACGTCACGCTTTGGAGAACTGTATGAACACATGAATTGAATTTTAGTAGGTCTAGGTCAATGGAGTCCACCATTATCACTCTTTTTATTTTATTGATTGGTGATTGAGTTTTCGTATTTTAACCGTGGATCATCGTAAAATAACCATCAGTTTAATATAATGCTTGACACCATTTTTTACTTTTAGCTTCTCTTGGCCTTTTTCATAACATTGAAAATTTTAGACTTCGTTATATTATGCTCGTGCATGGTAAATAAGGGGTACACGTATGTAGTTTGGTGTGGTTGGGGACGGGGGTGTTACCATGTTGGGGTAGGTACTAGGTACGATCGATTAGGTGGTTGTAGATTTGTAGGTGGAGTCAAAGGTTGTTTGGGTTAAAACTACAATAGTTGACATTTTTTATTAAAAAGTTCGGTTGAAGCACTCATTAAGATATTTTCAAGTTGAAATTATATCGAGTTGAAGCTGCTCATAAAAAAAGGCACTCTAAAAATTAGAAAATGAGATAAAGGACCCGGGTTTCAGATTCATCAAACTATCAAATTATCAATCTCGTCCCGAGAAACCACGAATCAAACGTCCAAACACTATTTTGATAGGAACAAATTAACAATGTCACCTGGTGTGAAGCCTTGTAAAGATTTACTCGCATATACATTTTATTGATTGGTGGAATTACTCTTATACCCTTTATTAGATCCTCTCTATTTAATACGTAACAATTTGGTTCGATTTTTTTTTCCACATTAAAACTCAAATATCAAAGCCTCCTTAAAGGAACCAAAATGAGTTGTGAAAACAAGCAAACATAAAAAATCCATATCTGAGCTGTGGTGGTGAGATTTTTACAAAGTAACATTCTACTTGTTATCGAGAATTATATTTTAAATACACGTCATGAGTCATGACTCATGAGTATTACGCGTCAATAACTTAAACGAGCCACCAAACCCAACATGTCTAACGAGTTCGTGCTCACTACGAGCTATGATGCCGACATGGCGACATGTACACATTAGATTAAACTAAACCCTGTTCCGTGCTCCGAAGTTGCTGGGCAATTCGGCAATTCTCCAAACTGTTCTCCCCCAAAAATCCCAAATCTTCAAAAGTCTCAAAAACTCTAAATTCCCAAACATATGATTTAATTTAATTTAACTCCCATCACATAAAATTAACCTCATTTCATTTCATGCCGTAATAAATTCTCTGTCAATCTCAATTCTCCTGCATCGCACAGTCTCAGAAATCTGTCAAAAATGTCATTGACAAGTGTGAAAATGTCAGAAGAAGTTTGGTTAACCTGTGTTACTCACGCATTGTCTACAGAAACTGAGGAAATCATGGGTCTTCTTCTTGGTGACATTGAGGTTCAATCTCTCTCCCAAATTTCGTTAATTTTATGTTTTTTATTGATGGGTTTGATATTTTCTTAATGAATCAATTAGAAATTATTATAAAGTTTTGAACTTTTCACGTGATTAATTTGCTGGGCACATATTTGGGGTTATGGTTGATTTGTTCCTGTGATTTGTATGATGGGTTTAGGAATTTAATTCAAAGTTTATCTGATTATAATCATGTGGCATGCATTTGTTAGGGTGTAGAGGGGGTAAATTTTGTGAATTGGGGTTGATTTTCTTTTGTGATTGCTGAATTGTGAGAGATGGTTGGTTGTATTTTTACTTGAATTCGCGTAGTTTATGTGCTCTTGAGAGGTAGGCATTTGGAATTGGAAGTATGTATGCTTATTAGCAAAAATGGTAAAAGAAAGAGTGGTGTGAATTCTATTAATTCGAGCTCCGAGAGATAATCTTCTCGTATATACCCTTGGATTTTGGTGGGTTTATTAGGTAGGACTTGTGTCAGTGTGAGCTGAAACTTGTAGGAGTGAAAGATTCTTTTGGTGCATAATGCGTTTCTATACTAACTTTCCTTGATTGGGGTAACTTTTTGCAGTGCTCGAAATCTGGTAAATCCACTGCATTGATATGGGGTGCATCGCCCCAGACACGGTCAGATAGGAGGAAGGATCGAGTGGAGACTAATCCTGAACAATTGGCGGCAGCATCTGCTCTGGCAGAAATATCCTTTTATGCGTGTGCATGTGTGTTTATTCTTCTTCATTTCTTTGTATGAATTAGGAGCTGGCAAAGCTTAGAGACTTGGTTGGATGGCAAAGCTTAGAGAAGTGGCAGACGCAGAAGTAGTCTGAAGGCAAAGCTCATTTGAAATCAATATTTCCCAACAAGGGAAGAATAGTAATTAATAAATGGAACACTTAAAGAGGGTTTAAGTCAATTGACGCGGTGGCCAGCCGAATGTGCATTATTATTTGACATGTGGCATACTGTTACTCTCAAGTAGGAAGGCTATCATTTGTATGAAACTTAGAAGTTGACATCTTTCTGCGAATGAAAGCTAAACCAACAGAGTTAGGGGTATATCCTGTGTGATTTTGAGTCTCTGGTTGAAGTTTGATCACATGTAGCTCATATAAACCCTTGAATAGACTGTTTACTTAACTTAGCAGCACAGGATGAGCATTGCATCTGGAAGAAGAACCAGAGTGATTGGATGGTATCATTCTCATCCTCATATAACTGTTCTGCCATCCCATGTCGGTGAGTGTGGAACCGATACTGTTATCTTTTTTAGATGAGCTGATCATCTGTCCCTATGTCTTCCTTCATGAATCATGACTGTTACATATATTTTCATATGAGCTTTGAGTATATAACATGTATTCATAATAACTTGTGATGCATTTGCTTTGAGATACTTCTAGTAAAGAGTGTCAAAAGCCATTTTCAAGAGGCATGGAGGATATTGGGAAGTGTAGTTAGATATGGTAAGGATATGAAATAGAAAGAGCGCTTGATATGATGAAGATGTTTGGTTGTAGGATACACACTCCTCTATAAGGTGAAACCTTTCCAACACATCTATATAGCAAGGTTCACAAATATATTTTGAAGATTTTGAGTAAGTTTTAACCTATTATGACTTAATTGGACATATCGCCCAAAAGATATCAGCAAAGGGCGCAAAGTGATTTGGAACGTCAATTTGCAAACACACGATTGGACAAAAGTGCCTAATCCAGACTCAATTCTGAAATCTTGTTGGGATGCCTGATGCCTTTATAATCATTGTCGAAGGCGTTGAAATCGGATATGGTGACTAATCGCCTTCACGGACAAAAGGTGTGATCTTTATCAGCAATGGCTTCTTAATCTTGCGACTAGTTTTGGTCCATGACACACAATATAATGGTCTGAAGGATAAGAAAGGAACATATTGAACATAATTAATCCTCTTGTATAGTTTTCGTTAGGCCTGGCTGAATCTGTAGTGTGCCAGGAATGTGTTAGATAACATCTATTTCATGGTAAACTAAAGAATTGTGAAAAATGAGGTGCTCGCCATCTAGGTCCTAGGGAAGGGCAGTATAAGCAATCTGCTAAGGACATTACACTGAAACAATAACCACTTGTAGCTCAGCATGGATCCCGCTGAAGGTGAAGGCAGGGTTTGTTTGCAGGTGTATATACTTTTGGGTATATATATGACTGTGTAAAAGATGTGTGTCCACTGAAGTACTTCAAGAAACACTGAGAAATGGATTATTTGAGCAAATTAGTTCCTCTATCTACCAAAATTAATTACCCTATGTACTTATGTAGATCTTTTGAGTGTTCAATGCTGCCTCTATTTTGAAAGTCACAAACTAGAAAGCTTGTTTTTAGTGCCATTGGAGCCCTGGCATTGTCTGACTGCATGTCATGTCTGAAAATATTTTGTAAGGACATGGGAGACTTTGAGCTCCGACCTTAGGCGAGTAACGAATGCGAAATATTGTCTGTAGTTTAGGTCTGCCCAGGAATTTGGTTTTTGTGCACTTTCCTGATCGATGTGGTTGCTAATGTGATTGCACTGTTCTGAAATTATATCTATGGTAGCTTAAAGGCGATTAGATTTATGTGTGCTGCTAATGATAGATATCTAGTTGTGAGATAGCTGATAACATAGGTTTTACTACCTTTAACCTCTTCTTTGTAGTTTTAGACTTTTATGTGTAAACGTAATTATTTGGAGTTTGGACACTCAAACTCTGTTTCTTTTGGCTTCATTCTTTAAATTGAGATCTACTGCCCTGTGCAGATGTTCGTACTCAGGCGATGTACCAGCTTCTAGATTCTGGATTCATTGGGCTCATATTTTCATGTTTTAATGAAGATGCATTCAAGGTTTGTGTCAAAATATAAATTTTATCTTCCTACACATGAGGTGGAGACTTTAAGAATTGTTCTTGAATGTCCAGGTTGGAAGAATACAAGTCATTGCCTTCCAATCATTGGATGGGAGGCAGAGCTACATGCCCACACCTGTTTCTCCTGCTCCGGTTCAAAGAAGTACTGTTATAGAGCTTGAGTCATCTTTTAGCTCTGATGATGTATCTACAAGGTTAGGCTCCGGGAAGGCTGAAATACCTGAACAGGATACTGGTGATTCAAAACTTGCTGTATTTAAGGTGAGGCATGAAATTGGATGTGTTCACCTAGTAACACTCTCACTTTATTTTCACTGCATCGAAGGAGTGGTAAATTCTGTACCTTTGAGACAGTTATAGGATAGTTTTACAAAATGCTTTCTTCTACTTTGCCTACTTCCTTCCTTTTCTTTAAAGTAAAAAAGTTATGTTAAACGTGTTTCACTACTTTTCTAATCTTGTTTGCTCCTTACCTTTAGCTTTTTTTTTTTTTTTCTTTTTTTTTTGGCGGCTTTAGAGGACGATTCATGTTAGCCAACCCCAAATCATATTGCGACTAGGTTGTGGTTGTGGTTTCTTACGCTTATCAATTCCAACTCTTCAGGGGATAGATAAAACTGGGGGAAAGTCTCAGCAAGACAATCCTGGTGATCCTTTTGTTGATGTAGATCCGATGGATATGTCAGATGGTATGCAAGAAGCAATGCACCGCTCTCATATGGACATGAGGTATAAATGAGTATGTACTTGCCCTTCCTTTAATTTTGGTTCTCTTTCTTCTTTCCTAATTTCCTACTTCTGCCAGTGGCTGGCACCATAAAAATTGGGAAGAGATAATTTACCTGGCCCCGAGCTCTAAAACCAAGCTTAAACCCTTCGTATGCTGATAGGTCCTAGCCCCCTTGGTGTCTCCTGTTTATTGATTATTACGAAGAAAGGATTTATTGCAGGATGTATTAGTCAATAGTTATCATGGTTTTTGTAATGTCCAGGACTGAGCGATAAAACATTCTTAATTAATAGGAGCAGTGTACAGCATAATTACTGCTTATCATGTTTTAATCATGCCAATGTTTTATTGAAACTGTTTTCAACAATTCATCTCTGTTAACTGTTATTTTTAATTATTTTCGGTGCCTTTGCCGACAGTGGTGCAGAGTACATAAGGAAAGAGGTCCCCCTCCAAGTTCTTCCTGCTTCGTCGCTTCTGAAGCTTGATTCACCATTGGCTTCATTCACAGACTTACAACATGTGTTGTATGAAGAGGAAAAGGCTGCATATAACCAAGCGATATCGCATAACATGAGGTGCATAAATGATGGACAATCACTTATTTTCCTTACTCGCATCTCTGTGGTCTCTTGTATTCACATTTACAGTTTCTTTTATCAAACTGATTTCATAATAATTGCCTCCTTCGTAGTCGTTAATTCTGAATTTGGATGTATAGGGATGGAAAGGTGCATCCTCTCGCTTTCATTCATCATACATCAACATACCAGGCTTCAATGTGCAAGTTGATGGAGTACTGGTTAGTACACTGATCCACAGGGATAAGTTAGTTATGTTTCCTATTAATTCTCACTGGATATTGCTCCATGTCAGTCTTACTCCTGCTATAGAGGCTCTGGAGGATCATATTCGAGAAAATGAACTTCGGGTAATGCCTTCTCTCTCTGGGAGATTATCACATACGTATGCAATCTCCCTCAAATCAACATACATGTCGGCACTGGTTTCTAGGTGTTAATGAGCTTTACTATGGCTGTTCGGTTTTGCAGTTAGGAATGTTGACCGAAGAAGCCAAGGTTCTGGAGGCTGAAATTTCCAGAGGGACAGAGGGAACAATTAGTTCCCCTCACCGGGTTGATGTAGTTAGAGGAAGTCCCTCTCGTGCTAATAGTTCAAACGAATCCATGAACGCTAGAAGTCCTGCTCCTGCTAGCCCAGCTAGCCGGAGTAGAAAAGGATTTTGACAAATCCCAGCACAAGTCTGCTGGGGTTTCTCGCCGTTTATTTTGTTTCTGTGGCCTTCATTTCGTTTTGGAGTTGCTGGTCTCACAAGCGGGCTTGTCGAACGAGCTGCATATCCGTATCAGCTCACTCCAATGGTACCCCATTTTGTGTTTTGGGGTTTCAGTATAAAACAAGTTTTTTTCTTTTCTTTGTAAATGTTTGATAAATCAATGAATGCATTTGGTCTTCAGGTTTTACATGCCTCTCTTCCTTGATTCTCCGAGATTTCAGGCACAGTCGGTCAGCTCGTTTTTACGAGTTGATATAATCACACACAGAAGTCCACGTAAAGTCATTTGAAAGGACACGAGAAAAGATCGACTCAAATATCCTTAGAAACACGACTCTTAATTATTTCGATCTCTCGTACTACCACGTAAGACAAGATGAAGAAACGAAATCTATCAAAAAGTAGACAGCTATTGTTGTGTAATCGGTGTACCTAAAAGTCATGTAATGCGTGGCCGTATAATTATCGGAAACACTTGATCTGAGCCTTTGATGCTCATATTAATATGTCAGCAAAGTACAGTACTTGCGCTTACTCCTTTAATTTTGGCCTTTTTTTGCATTTCATGCGCTTTCACTCCCTCCACCTGTTCCTGTTCCTGTTCCTGTTCTATTCCATCTCTCTCTCTCTCTCCGGAACTTGTTTCAACTTGAGCTGAACTTCCGCCTGCTATTATGTCTGCATGTATGCTCTCTCTCTCTCCATGTCTTATATTTGGGCATATTATGAATATTTTTGTTTCTTCTGAAACTTGTTAATTACGATCGAATTAATATTTTGCATGTTGTATATTACTGTAGTATTGTTTTGCTGACATTGGTAATTTGGTATGCCATTGGTTTTCCCTTCTGGGTTTGATTCATTCATGCAAATGGAGAAACGGGTGTCCTTGATATTGAGAAATAATTGAGGATTATAGTTATAAAGTTATGGTTTTTAATTAGAAAATATAGGGCTGGCTGTTTTGTTTACTTGCACCATTATTCGTCAGGAGAAATGAAATGTTGGGAAGTTCGATGAGTTGGAGGTGTATAATCGAATAATCGATTCGGCAGTTGAGTACTTTGGTCACAAATTTTCATGCGTAAGGTTGAAATTGTTGCAAAAAGTTCAATACTTTGGTCTTAGATTGATAGTTTGATACCCATTTGTTTTGGCTTCGCCAATCTACAGTGCAAGTATGTTGGCTAATTCATGCTTCAGTTCAATGGTTAGCAACAAAAAGTTCAATACTTTGGTATTGTTTGTCATCGTTGATTGATAGCCATTTGTTGTTCTTGGGTTCGCCAATCTACAGGGCAAGTGTGTTGTGCAATTTAATGGTTAACAACAAATTGTCTTTGCTGTGTGTTTGGTTTTATCAAATTTTTGTATTGATACCGGTATTATACGTGATTAGTTCAGTTGGTGTACTTCTGCTTAGGAAAATTTGATGATTTGCACATTTTTGTTTCGTTTCAATTAAATGTTTTGAAGCTTGCCTTTTATTCCTAGAAGCTATGTTGCTCTTTTTTTCCCCATTGAATGCCTGTATTGGGCACTCGACAGATGGGAGGGAAATGGGACATGAACTTTTGATACATCATTCATCATTGTAGGCCACCTGAACATATACCTGTGTCAGACGACTGTGGCCAAGTGCGAGCAACATAGAGTAGATGATAAAATCTCCCGATCTTGGAAATGAGCTTACTCGATGTTCTATTTTGCTATTTCTTTTGTATATGGATAGAAGCTGTTTGAGATATCATACACGTTTCTAAATCTTCGCTCATAAACCAATATTCTGTTCTACACTTTGTGTGGTTGCTTCTCTTAATTCATGGTAGATGTCATTTATTGGGGTTTTGTTTGTGATCAGGCAACTTTGGTGTTTCAAACACACAACCAATGAGTTCGAAACTCATCCACAAGAGGTTTTGTCTGCCATTCCCTCCGAATGTCTTACAAGCTGGAAGTTGGTCAAAGCCACGGAGGCCTGCTCACATGACGATGTCACAAAGGTCAAATAAAGCATCATTGATCACAGAAAGTTAGTAATAGCAATTTCTCTGTTACCTTTGCCAGTTCTGTTGATGTGGATGCTGCTCTTTGTATTTTTTTTCCCCTGAGCTTCACAGTTATCCCATGCTTGCCATGTGGCCGTTCTTCTTGGTCTGCTTTTGTTGGTGTTTGTAGAGTTTGGCTTTTGAGTCTTGACTGTTCTAGTTTACTTGGAGATGCGATTGATAAGATGTGTTAATAGCAATTCAACTTAAGGCTCTCTTGACTCTTGGGCTTGCTCTGTGAGTTTATGCATCCAGTTCTAGATGGTTGCCCCTTTTGAAAAGCATGCGAGGGAAACTTGGTCTTTGATATCTGTATGCAGTTGCTACTTGGCAACGCGTGCCATAAGCATAAATCCTTAGGATGTGTTGGCTTGGTCTCTGAAACATGTCTGTGGTTTAAAGTTATCATTTAGTGATATTTTAAAGAACCCCCTTTACCTATGCGTACATATCTAACTGTTATTGCAAGGAAGTACATGGTGAATATTTGTAACTGATTAGCTGATTTTGTGCATATTTTCTCTTGGGTGGGAGCCTGGGAGGTGGCCATAGATTGTCCGAAGCTTTGGCAAGGGTTCGGCCAACTGGTATCAATTTCTGTATAATTTTTGCCGCTACAGATATTCACCACCCAGCTCAATCCAACAGCAAGACAAACAACTTGGTGATTAATTTAGTTGAAATAGCATGAGAGGAGCTTCTTAGCACTTAGTCTTAGGCCATTTTAACATTGTATCAACAATATCACACACCCAGTGCTCTGTTTTAGTTTTTTCTTCGCTACCAAAAGTGTTCTCAAAAAGTATCTCGTTGAACCAAATAATTTATGAACCACATGTATCTAGGACAAGAAAGAATAGGAAACGTTAGTATCTATGGGTCTTTCTCTGTGGCTGGTTTTTTTTTTTTGCGTGCGTCAGGTGTTCTATTCTCGTGCTATTTATCATGCAGATGCGCCTGTTGCCTCCAGATTAGAGAAGGGAGAAAGAGATAAGAGCCTTCCTGGTGCAGTTAGTCAGCTCATTCCAAATTCAAAAGAGGTAAAATACTATCAACTTTCTGCTACTGTGACTTGGTGGGTGCTGTTACTCTTGTTACGTGTGGTTCCATGTTATCTTTCACAATTGGACACTTGCTTACCCTGTTGGGGGATTATCAACTTGGGGTATTTTCACTTTTCAGGCATGGCCTTTTTGTGTTTCTGTAACTATTATCCCCTACTTTATCCGGTGCTTTAGATTTGTAGACAAACACGTTTGCTAGGAGTTGATGGTTCAGCAGACACTGACGACTCCAATGCAAACTTGGATAAGTGGAGTTCTACATATGTTCTTGAACTATACTAGTTGACAATTGTATTTCACTGCACAAGCCATATTTAAGAGTATAAAAATCGAGTCATTACTCATTAGTACTTTACCTTTTCCTTTTTTTTTTGGTATTTAAGATTTTTTAAATTAACGACCTATGTCAAATTGACTCTTTAGAGAATGGATGTGGTGATGTTCGATAATCGAGAATATATGCTTGCTGCCCTTCGCTCATCCATTTGAACTGTTATATACCCTATTCTCATAAATTAGTCCTTTCCTCCTTGGTGTATCTCAACATTGATTTGTGAAGTTCAAATTATGAACCTGATGCCAGTTTTTTGTCCCCCTCTTCAGGTGATGTCACTTTTATCTGAAGTTTGTGATACAATGTCCATTGCAGAATTTGAACTAAAAGTAAGTCTCTGGTAATCCTCTTACCATCCTGTTTCCTTACATGTGAAATCTCTATTACTAGCAACGACAACTGTAGCAATTCGGGGAGTAATTGCGGACAGGACTGTATCTTACTGGCTCCGTTCAGTGCCAATGACAACTATAGTACATGGATTGTGTAGAAAAATGACCCAACAGTGAAGCGCTCAGAGAACTAGACCAGTGTTCTTCAATCAGTAGATTAATAGACACTCATATTAAAAAACAGCAATAGTAGTTCCAGTTTAATTATTAGCTAGGCTGTCTAATAGGAATTTTAACATAGTGAAAGTCGTTTTACATAAGGAATCGAAAAAGGGCCTTTACAATTACAACTTGGTGGACAGTGTGGTGGAACAGTAAAAACAATCGCATATTCATGCGCTCACATTTTCACGAGGATGCCTTGAATTGAAATACAGTCCGTGTGGTAGCCTTTGCAACTCTACAATTCACCTATCAGGAGTCCCATGCGTCTATTCAATTGTATGGATGAGTCTATAGTGCTGCGCATGTAGTGTTGTGTGTGTGCTATTCAACTCTATCCATGGTTCATTGTAAGTTTAAGCCGCAAGAAAAAGCATTTTGAGCCTTTGAGACTCATTAAGCTATTACGCAGAGTAACTTTTGTATTCTCAGTCATCAAATCAACTGTATTTCAATTTCTATCAACACATCTCCATATGTGGACTAAGCCTCTGTTATGTGCTGTGCTTATGACATCGATTGTTGTTTTATTTCCTTTTGAAAATTGCTTTTATTTTGCATTGATGTCATTGGTATACTTTCTAAAAGCTGAAAACCATCCTTTAAGACCAGCTTAATGGGTTTCACCTCCAAGTGACAAGGGCCTTGTCTGAGGTTATCGACCCTCCAGCATCCCGCCCAACTCCATCAGTTTCGGCTTCTACCAGTTCCAATACAGCTGCTAAAGAGCCTGCTCTGAATCATCAATCATCTACGACATCACTAGCCATCACCAGGGCTGAGCCTTTGGGAATTGAGTCTAGGGCCTTGCTTGAAAGAGCTGCAGATGAAGGATTAGCCATAATTCTATCACCAAAGGTGAGCGCCTTTGGCTATGTTGCTTCATCTACTTTGACAAGTTATATGAGTACAAAATCTGATGGAGAAATGGTGCAGGTAGGATTTTTTAGAAGATCTCGAACCATAAAAGGGAAGCTTGCACCACCAGCTTGCAAAGAGGTATACACTGTACAACTTTCTCAAATATCGTTTTTCTTTTGGCTGGATGTTGGACAAGGCTAGACAATTGATGTCAATGTTGAGGAGCTGGCTCTTCCTCATACTTGGCCTAGGTTGGCAGTGGGGCTCATGCTCACCGATCTTCATTATGGCTACAACATCATAGATTGGCACAGGGACCTAATATCTTAGTGAATCACCAAGAAATCAAGAAAGCAACAGTTTCTTTTGCTACACTCTATGCTTCAATCCCAAAAAGAAAAAATATAAAGAAAGATATCCCAAAGACAAATGTGCTCTAGCTGCTATCCAAAAGCAGAAAGAACTTTTTGTTCTCACACTCTCGTGTTATAATACAAGTTCTATCTGTATGCGGTATGCCTATACTTTCTGATTTCATGAGTGAATAATACGTTACAGTTTTCTTCGTAATTGGCCCTCTTTGAAAGACTGAAACCGTAACTGATGCAAGTATTGTTGATTGGTTGATATAAACAGAAGCAGCTGGTCAAGGAGGGGCAAGTGGTTTGTTACATTGAACAGCTTGGTTGGGAGGCTCCAATTGAGGTATTATGTCTATCCTTTGAAATTCACAATCTTCTCATTCAAGCCAGATATTTCTGCACCTCTCTGTGCAAGGAATTTTCCAATGGCCTCCTTCCATATGACGTGATGGAATTATGATCTAGAATGCATCAACATTCATATTAACAGAAGTTTATTGTTCCATCTGGGCAATTGTTGTTGTATATTGCTTACTCTACCTAATCCAATGTCATCTTGTCAATGGCAGTCGGATGTATCTGGCGAAGTCACAAAGTTTCTATGTGAGGATGGTGGTAAGTTTTCTTTCAGTTTCCTGTCATTTTGGTCATGCATTTATACCATCTAATGCATTGGTGTATAGATTTCACCTTTCCTAACGCTCAATTACTCATTGTTTTTCAACAGAGCCTGTGGGATTTGGTGATCCTATCATTGCAGTTCTCCCGTCTTTTCCAGGAATAAAGAAGCTACAAGCTGGTAACTAATGTAAATTTTGGGAGAAACCTCTGTTGTTACCTAAAAGTTTAGTTTGCTGGTTTTCCGGTATGGTTATACAACCATTTTTTAGCTGAAGTGTTGAGATTAAGCTTCTCACACCTCCGTAATCTCACTACCATTTTTTCACTTCCTTCGTACTCCCTTCCATACATCCGTTGAAAGCTATAGAAAGTTGTTAATAATTTCAGTGCTCATATTGAACGATGTAGCTTTGGACGCGTCATGCAATAGCTACAAAAAAACACGGTGACGCCCCATTTGAGATCCTTGGTCTGTGTTTCTGGATTCTGGTGCAAACTTCTTCTGTCTATTATTTTTTTCCTTTTTGAAATAAATTGGAGTGTTCCTGGATTCTGGCACTGACTCAGGGAAGTCGGAATATCGTCTCTTGGCAAACTTATTCCAAAAACTATACAAAGATTTGGAAAAACCATTCACATAAAACCGGCAGGAAAAGTTTACTGAAGAATGCGACTCAGAACACAGAATCCTAGACGGCTTCTCATGTATGTCTCGATCAGACAGCGATGAATCACACTATAAATTTCACCAAGATCATACTCAGAACACCAGGAATGTAGGATTTATACAGGATCATCAGTTCATCACAAAAGATACAACTGCCCTTTTATCATGGCATCACATGAAATACTCAGGTGAACAGAAAAATAATCTGCTCAAATGAAACTGTTGCACAAATTTGTGCCACACTTTTACAAGAGAAGCAGAAATGATACCCACCAAACAATAACAACCCAGCTCAAGAAACGACTCGGGGCGAATATGCCAGGAAAGAATGGCGAGCAAGAGTTGATGCAGCGCGATTAAGTGGACTTATTTCCTTCACTATTGTTTTCTCCATTGCTAGCCGATGACGAGAACTTACGGCGTTCATCTGAATTAGCTGTAATAACAGGCATCCAAACATCTGCTGTACTACTCAAGATGGACTTCACTTGGGGGTCTGCTGATGAAATCATCTCATCCACTTCATCTAACTTCGAGGATAACTTGTCCAATTTACTGGCTAACTCTAACTGTGTTTATGCGAGAAATGCACCATAAGTAATCTCAGATAAAAGCTGATACTTACAGTAAAAACAGTGCAGGTGAAGATAGTACCTCATCTTCAGCATGCTTGATAGATTTCGAAGGTATTTTCATAACCTCTGATCTTAGGGTCTCAATTTTGGCACGCAGGCCGATTTCCTCCTGATTTGATACTGATTCCACCTTCAGAAAGAAGCAGCGAGGGAAGTCAGGATTTGGAGAAAAGGGGCTATCTTTATCACAGTACAAAAATCATAGGTTCAAAATTTTTAACACATTTCAATCAGGTTGACACTCGTCAGCAACAACCATTCAGACACAAGTAAGCTCATTCCACATCTAGGTTTGGTCATTGGCAGTTCGGCTGTCGAGAATGAAGATCAGAAACATGGCCAATTACTAGCATCTCACCACAAACTTTAACAGTCGCATTTTTTTTTTTGTGAGGTCAACACTCAACAGAGTCACTATCTTGATAATCCATCAATCCTAATTTGATATAGCACAGGCTGCACAGCAGTTGAACATTTAAGCTTGACAAGAGATATTACAACTAATAACAGGGGAGCGAAAGAAACAGAAAGTCGATCTAAGAGAATTGTGAGTACAGAACCACGGAAAATGAAGTTGAGATAGCCTCAATGTGTACTCTTTCATAATCTACTTTTTTAGGCATTAATATTTGATTAGTGTTATCATTTACAGAACTACCATCAGATTATTGAATACAGATGGATTGAAACCGGGACAAGCTCACTCTCCTGAACTCCCAAAATCACGTTAATATCCAACTGCGTTGGTATAATCATACCGAAGTCCCTTCTTAGAAGCAATGTACTAACAGCCCCCGAACACCTTGTCTAAATGACGACATTTTTTCATCGAGACCTTACCTATCTATTACAACTGACAGTCAGGAATTCTTAGCAGCAATGGACAATGGCTACTACCAGCCCTAAAAAACCTCATCCAAACGACGACATTTTTTTTTATCGAAACCTTACCCATCCATTACAACTGACAGTAAATCAAATCACCCTACTTCCATTCTCCGGTTCTCCCCATCTTCCACTCCTTCCAAACCAAAGATACTTTCTAGATAGTTAAGTTCGGTCTTTCGAGAACTCGATTAGTATCATGCAAACCATCATCATTACATCTTCAGATACATACACAAACAAGCAGAGTTTAAGCAGATACCCACACATCAGATGCTGGTAAAATTCCATCAGTGGCAAATTTTCGGATTCATCCGAAAAATCGAATTAAAAAGGCGAAAACCCATCATACAAATTGATTGATTTTACAGAATCCAATCAAACAAGGGCACCCAATTTTTACAGTATGAATTCTACAAGAGTTTAAGCAGATACCCACAAATTAGATGTTGGTAACATCGGCAAATTTACAGCAATCAGTGACAAAATTTACACAAATTGGAAGATTTTGACGTGAATTCAGGCAAAAGTGATCAGATTAAAACATGAATATGTAATAATGAAATCAAATCAAAGATATGGGAATAGATAAATTCATGTAATAACGCAAAAAGGGGTCTCTGTGATAGTGTGATTGAGAAGATACCTCATGGAGAAGAACGGAGAGAAGATCAAATAGCTGCTGAGCTTCTGCTTCACCATTACCCCTTGACATCTTATTCCCCTCTTTTCTTCTCTGTTGAAATTCTCCTGATTCTATTTTTTTTTCTTATCGTGAGCGGTTGGATCAAGTGGTTAGCGATTTAATTTTTGATTTAGAAAGACTCGAGTCCTTTTAGATGGTGAAATTCCCGTGAGGAGACTCACATATATTATCACTATTGGGTGCGTTATTCACGTTCGGAACGGATCTGCGGCCATTTAGATGACAACTAATACTAATAACTCTTTTTGTATTTCATTTATGTGAGAAATTGTCGGAAATGAGGCAAACATAGACCATAGACACCGATTTTTTTTGTGCAAATGTAATTATGTAAACAATAGGCCAAACCACATCATTGATCGGACAAAAAAACTCGTCCCCTGTTACACACCAATAAAACAATAACTCAAATAACCGACGATAAATTGTGACAGAAATTGTCCGATTGGTCACGAAAAAAGAACGATACTCGTAATAAGAAAGTAAGGTGGAAAAGGGGTAGTAAATAGAGCGCCAGGGAGGAAGCTAAGGAGCCCCCTACTAACCAAGCCAAAGCAAGCATTAGTTGCATGATGTCCGAAAATGGCAAATTTCATCGTCCTATCAAACAAATCCACTAAAAGTTACGTCTAACTTTGTGTACTACTATTAGCATTCCTTCTTCTTTACATTTTTCCTCTCAAAACCTTCACCTTTTCATCTCTTTCTCCCAACTTTTCCACTAAAATGCCCTTTTCATCTCTTTCTCCCATTGTTTTTTCTTTTGCACAATTTTTTCATTTTTATTGTTGCATTTTGCTCAACATTTTATACCCAAATTTTCTATTATTTGGCTATTTTCACAAATTTCAAGAGCTTTATTTTGCTATTTATGTAACTGAAAGTTTGTAAGGTTCTCAAAGGTGGTAACTTTGTGTATATCAAGATGTGGTTATTTTTTTTTTATTTTTTTTTTTACTGTTTGTTAGAGAAAAATAGTGTGTTTAGTGATTATTACTGTAAGATTAATGGAGGGTTTTGTTATTTTTTTGATTTTGGATGTGTTATGTTTATGTGGTAATAATGTAGATTAATTTGTTTTAACAGCTTGGTTAATATTGTTTTAATTAACATGTGAATTTCTTAAACCCTATGAATTCAGGGGGTTAAAAGTTAAAACCCTCAAATCTCATGTGGGGTTCATTGGAAATTTACTGTAACATTGTAGTAGAAAAGGTTTCACCTTTTTGTTGGACAAATTTGCAAAGCAAACACTGTTGTTCTTAAGGTTACTTGTACAAATTCAGACTGTGTAGAGTTTAGACTTACCCTGAATCCCTGATGTATTTTCTTGGTGCTATTTGTGGTTGTTTACGAGAATGGATTGCTCGTGGCTACGATTTTGTCGTTGTAACGTTTATGGTTTCGGGTTTTACACAATTGGTTGCCAGTGCTAATTCCATGCTTGCGATTTTGCTTGTATTGTTTTGAGTTGTTATAAGGTTATTATCTAATGTCAAGGTGAAAATGTGCTTGTTCTAGGTAAATTTGTCAATGGATGCTCATCAGTTTGCCCCACAATTCGCGAGGCCGCCTTTTGGTGCTGATATAATTCATTTGTCTGAGTTTGATTACCGAAATTCTGAGAGGCCAAGAACTTCTTATGGCAGAGATGATATAGTCAACACTTCCATGGTTAGGAAACATTTCTGTAGGCAATTTTGGTCGACTGGTCGTTGCAGATATGGGAATGATTGCATTTTCACTCATACGCGTAATCAAAGTAGGGAGAATGTGAATCCATCTGTCTGGCAAAGGTCTGCTGGGGATGGAAACATGTGCAGGTATCCGAGGGCGGAAAATGAGATAAACTCTAGAAGGGTAGTCTGCAAGAGCTTGTTCAGAGGAAGATGCATCCCATATGACAGATGTACTACTTCTGTTGATCGTAGATTGGGATTACCTGTGGAAAGGAGGGGAAACTGTGCTGTTACCGTCGAGAATATTGAACCCGGGGTCTGTGTTGAACCGAAATTCAATCCTTATCTGAAGACAAGGCTATGCAACAAGTGGGAACAAGGTTTTGATTCCTGTCCATATGGGGAGAACTGCACCTACGCGCATGGACGAGCAGGTAATCAGCACAGCTTTATATACGTGCCTTGTTTTGAATCAGCTGATGCATACAAATGGCCCATTTTGCTTCAGATTGTGAATCGAATTGACTGTAGTTTGGCAATTGTTGTAGCTGTAGGCTGTAGCTATAATATGATCTGAATGCTGAATGCTCATAGAACTGCCATGATTATGTCCATTGGTTGTTTCGACTTCTTACAGTTCACCAAATCTGTTTTTTTCGCCATTCTGCTGTTACCAGGAATCAGCCTATGGTAAAATTGGTTGCTAGCATAGTTAGCTTCATGTATCTCTGTAATCAGTTGTGGTGTCCTCTAGGCTGGTGCCTTTTTTTATCAGGGTCATTGCTATGAGTATCTTCTCATAGTGGAATTTTCGCATCCTGTTTCTGTATGTTTGCCCTGATTACACATTGAATCACATTTTCAGAATCATTGAATAGAATTTCTTCTTCCTTTTCCAGAGTTGAGATTTAATCCTTATGGACACGTGTCGGCTGTATCAAGGACCTACAGGAAAATAGTCTCTCCTATTACTGATGGACTAACTGTTCCTGCTGATCAGAAAGTGCCACCCAAAGTGTGCTTATTCAAGTGGAATTACAGGAAGAAGATTGCTGGTATCTATGCTGATTGGATAGAAGAGGATCCCGTTGAGCCAAGCTCAGATTTCGAGCAGCAGTAGAGTAGTTACATAAGAGTTTAAGCAAGTCCACAGCTGTGCAGCTATAACTAAGAGTTCAGCAATACCATTTTTCCTGAACTAACAGTAGGTTGATGCTCGTCAGAAATACAACATTTTGAGTACTAGGTTTCAGTGAAGTTTCTGTAGCAGGATAAGTTGCACGGCCATTTTGATGTAGATGAGTCATTGAGTTGTTTAGCTGCTGAAACTGAGTGTCAGTCCTACAGACATAGATAGCAAGAAGCGGATATACATTTTTGACATGTAATGTGTTCCTTAAAAGAGATCTGAGAGATCTGCTCGAATAGTTGTTTTGATCCGGGAAAGTTTTTATCAAATGTAACAGTTGCTTCTGTATCCACAGATATGGCCAATTCAGAGTAATAATTTGAAGCTATTTATCTCTCAATGAGATGAAGAAGCTAATTATCGCGACAAAAGAACAATTAGATATGAAACTGTTCTAACCGTTTCCCTTGCAGATGGTTGAACATAAAATAATATGGCACTTTGCCGATAAGAAACTGTGTTGTTTCTGTCCATACAATGGTACTCGGCAAAACTTTAGACCAGGACAATTTTTCTACTGACTATATCCTGGCATCAACAAATGGCTAAATGGGGGGAGGGAGTATATACCGATGGTAGAAGTTCATGCAGCTTAGCTAGATACTTGAAGTAAAAGCAATCTGTGTTACGAACTGCCTTTCACAGACTGAGACCAGCGGATGGTCGACCTCACTAATGCATCGATAGGATCAACACACTTCTTACGTAGAGGGTCATCTTGAGGTAACAGCTCACGCATGTCATGAGAGGCAATGATGACCATGTTCACCGCTCTAACCAAGAGTACTTGAAGTGCAACTCTTAACAAATTACGTGCCCCTTCAATGTCTTTCCTGTCCAGGGCTTCGATTGCAGGATTCACTGTGTGTTCCATGGTTGCTTTATCTGGCAGCACAACCTCAAATCCCTAGCAAACAATTCAGGTTAGTCAAACAGTTAAGGTGGTAAAAAGTTACTCTCCTTCAACAACTAAAAATGACAGGAATTCGGGCCAAAAAAAATGACAGGAAGAAAAGAGCAATAGACTAGCAATTGTTCTATGTACTAGAACTGTGGAGTTTCTAGATCTTCACTGGAATAAGTTGATGATCTAGTTGCTTTTCCCCTCTTCTTTATCAAGATGTGGAAAATGTGACAGTTGATGTTCATCCTTCTGTTGTTGAACTATATGATTACATCTTCAAATCTTAGGAATACCGCTGTCATCCCTCAAAGACACAGAAGGACAAGAAAAGTTTAACAGGAAGAGCATCAGTAATACTAAAATCTCGAACAGAACGTTACCAAAAAGAAAAACCCATCTTGACCAGGGTAATCTTCTTGCTCATTCCAACTCGAAAGCCACTAGTCCTACAGAAGTGATTTTGCTAACACTTAAGACTTATTCTGATAGTACTAGATAGGTGAATTGTGAATCTAGAAATGCTGCTATCAATTATTTCATTTCAAGATGTAATAAGGGTCAAAAATCAAAAGAAGCTCCTTGATCCCAAAAAAAAAAAAAAAAAAAGAAATCTGCAGGACATCTTCCTATGCTCGAATTTCAGGAACAGCATGAAAACAATGCACCGTCCTTTCTTTTTTGCATACGGGCAGCAACTATGGATCTAATAGCACTAGATAAACCTTCATAGATAACAAATCCTACAATTGTAAGGTTCACTGACCAAGCCTTTTTTGGCAGGATGAAATCTAGTGTTCATGCCCTAAATGTTGAATGTTGAATGTTGGATAGGACATGTGAGTATATCCTAAGATACTCCTAATACCCTCAAAGCTATTTGCAATGAACAAAAGCGAACGAGTAATCCTGAGGCATGATGGATGCAGAACCGCAAATCCAAGTTTTGCGTTCTAGATGGCTAGCAAAATATGCCAGAACAGTCAGATATATGTAATTGTTACATGTCCTCTATAGAAGGCTCAGAACACTGGTATCACTATTAGCGATAGCGTGATTCAGCCTTGAGACTGATGCAATATTGATGCAGAAAAGGGCACTGTCATACACGAGCAACAGTGAAACAAACAACTGATAAAGTATTCGCGCTCATGCTATTCTATGTCACTTTAGATCTTTAAAACAGAATCAAATTCCATTCTACATTGTGAGCGTTACCAAAATCAAAATTTTCCAAATATGAAACAGTATAAAGTAAAGAAGCAAAGTATGCAGGGATACCTCATTCTGTAATTTGTCCTGATAAAACCCAGACTTCAGAATAGCATCAGTAGCTACCAAACCAATCCGCAAAGCACACCCAGCTTCAAGGGGCCTTAACTTTGCTTCCTTAAGCTCCTTAGCCACACATTCAGCCATATGAAGAATTGGCACATTACATCCATTAGACACATCGGTATGCCACGAATGCAGCAAATGGCAAGGCATAACAAGGCAACGAGCACCCCCTTGCTCGAGAAACGCTCTTTTATGCCTCAAGTTCTCTATAATGGGAGTATGATCAATACTAGAGGGTCGCGCTCTAGTGTAAAGTGAAGGAAAGGAGCTTCGCTCGTAGATCAGCAAATCTTCTCTCAACTGTGGATCAGAACACAGTACAAATGGAGGGCAATCTTTCCCCTCTTCAGAACCCCATTGCACAAGCTTTTGCAAGAAATGTAAAGTAGAATCAATAGACACACCCCCAATTACGCCAATTGCATTAGATTGGTTAAGCATGGAGCTTGTACTACAATCTTTGTTTGGCAACGACATGTTTGGCACAGAATTTCTCCCACATTTCTGAGAACTGTCACTTTCACCAATGTGCACAAGTATTGAAGAGGGTGACATAGCATGAGCTGGAATCACTCTTGTGCTCCTTACTGATGCATTCTTAACAATATAAGTCTTCCCTAAGACATATGCTGGATAATTCAATGTTTGAAAAGACATTGCCATGCTTCTATCAAACATTATTCACCACATTCATCAATCAAATCCTTCAATTTATAACCCAAAACCCTAAAACTAAAATATCACCAATCAAAAAATCTGATCAAATGTAAAATAGAGGTTTCATAAATTTCAGCAGCAATCTTCTTGCACAAGCCAATCAATAAAAACAACCCCAAAAGCTAGCAACACCAACCTGTTCAAAACCCTCAACAATCTGCTAAATTGTACAAAAACCCTCTTCCAGAAGAATTTGAATTTGGACCTTCCCTAACTCTTGAACTTCACTCAACAACATCAATATGATTAATTAAGCAATACCCAGATTTGAATATCCCAAAGTTTTGAACTTTGACAATAATAAACACCAAACCTGCAAAAAATCAGCCAAAATTTGAAAAACCCACCTCAAAAAATAAAAAATGAGTATCAAACCTCCCAAAGTTTTGAACTTTGGCAAAAATGAACCACAAAATTTCAACAATCAGCCAGATTTTGCAGAACCCACATCAGTAAAACTGAACTTATAGCCTCAAAACTCCCACACTTCAGAACCTTCCTCACAGAAAAGTGAAGTAACTAACAAGTTTCCAACAGGAAAAGAACAAGTATTTGTGGATCACTAGAAATTCTTCAAAAATAAGAACCTCAAACAAGAAAAAGCTAAAATCTTTCAACTTCACATTCAAGTTGAACCCACCAGATTGAGAAGCATAGACCAATGAAATGAGATCATGATTCAGGAAATGAGGTGGTATTGAAGGTGGAGAGAGAAAAGCGCCATTATATCCACACCAAACATTCCACACATGGTTGGTCCAGTCAGTGTATGTCCATATCTGATTTGATTTTGTAAATGTGAGTTTAATTTGTCTTTATTTGGTAACAACGTCATCATTTGTTCTTCTACCTTATCATCTACTCACCAACTTGATCATTACATTTGATATGACCACGAAAATTGTGTCAAGTTTCTTTTTGGTTTTATGGTAGAGGAATCTTGAAGAAGAAGTTCAAATTGTGTCAACTCACAACTGTGTTTGATAGACGTGACATAGTTTTCATTCAGGACAACAGTTCTTGGATAATGGAATCGAGTAAGACAGTTTTATAATATACTCAGACACCTATAGGTCGATAGTATAGTGTGGAGTAAAGGAACTGAGCAAAATAATTCGCCACTTGTTAATTTCTCAAGTGTAGTATCTACTAAAAAGGGCCCGATTTGGTACAATATAACAACATTAGAACATATAAGAGTGGAATGAATGAAAATCAGAAAATGTTAGTAATTCCTTCTTGTGCAACCTTAGTGTTTCTAGGAGTTTTGGAATTGTAATTGACAGTCCACTCAAGTCTCTTCATTTCCCTTTCCTTCCTCTTCTTCTTGAGATAATCCTGTAAAACAGACGCTGCTGTTGCGGTATGATGCGCTTGAAAGCTTCGAATTATCTGTCGTACATCCGCTTTTATGCACAACAATGCTAACAAGACAGCAACAAACATCATTGGAGAAACCTGCACTGTTCTGCTAGCATCTATGTAAGTTGTTTTTTGCCTGAATCCTTCCTTAATCAGGCCCCATAGCAGCAGCAGCATTCCGAAAAGGTTTAGCCTGCCGCGCTTTAGCAGCCCGAGAATTGCTCCGGCTACAGAGAAGTAGCTCCCTGCTAAAATCTGCAAGTTATAGTAAAGTTCATTAGCACTGAAAAGTGAAAACTACCTGTTCTAAATCCTGTCAAATAATGCTACACTTGCCTATGTTTGTTTCTACTTTCTAGGCTAGGCTAAAATCTTAACGTATCATTATCGACCAAAAACCTAAGCTGATAACTGCGACTCATAGTAGAATATTCCAAGATACTACGTAAATAATATCTATTATATTATTATCAATTAATTATATGCATAACATATGCTTACAAAGAGTCAAAGACCGAAATGTATAGGGAAAAAAAATCAAAAACCTCGAGATGCTTGAGATCTATGAATGCAGGGGCTTCTTTGACACGATTCAAGTTATAAATTTCCAAGAGACCATCATAGTTAGGGATTTTTGTACCCTTGATGAGGGCGCTCACAATAGCACCAGGATACACAAGGGTTTTCACAAATGCAACAGGCAGTATTTCGCTCGCAAGAAGTTGAGAAGATGTCACTTGCACCGGTGTTGTGCATATTCCACATCTACAAGGAACCCTGATCAATGTCACCACAACTCGTTAAAGTTACGCAATTCACGTTAAAGTCGTACTATAAACAAGAAAATGTGATTCGAAATTAAAACTTACTATAATCTTTATTCCCTTTACACACTTACACTAGTACTCAGAATTCTTCATCCTAGCCATCAAAGTTCAAATTGTGCACTACTAATACGAAATGTAACTAGAAAACAACCACCTATATATACATCGTAAATTTACACATGTCGAGCACAAGCAATAATCACGAGATCACGACACGAAAAACATCACAATGTACGAAATAGTGATCAAATTACATCTAATTAATGGCATTACACTTTTTGTCATAATGTGATTTGTATACGGAAAAAATAGCATTGATAAAAAAGTTAATAAGTTGAGAAGAGTTACCTGAAAAGAGGGACTTGCAGGATGATGAGAAGGAAAAAGAGACGAGAAGCAATGGAGGATATGGATTTAGCCAATTTGCGTGAAGAAGAAGATGATGAAGAACCCATTTCTTGTGCATTCTGTTTCCTGTTTATTTTCTTTTCTTAGTAACTGACTTGCAGTTGACCACTTTCCCTTACTATTAAAGGCAAGTCAAACATAACCATATTGTTCGTGGTTCTCCACTTTCAAGATCACACCAATGACTGCCTGACATCTGTCCTTATGTCAAGTATCTATGTTGTCGTTTTTTGCTAGAGATGTTGACTTTCAATGTCTTTTTCGATAAATTATCCGATTATAAAATGACGCTATATTATAACGGTCTTACTATACGTTGTCACGATAAAACATGAACATGATTTAAACCATTGATATGAAGATTGGTAGATAATAATCAAAACCGACGTGGGATTAGTATGTAATTCAAAGTTTGACTTTTTATTGGAAACGATTTAGGAAAATGTTACACTTTATTTACCAAATTTTGTGGAAAACCTTTAGTATCGCATACTATAAATAGTACTTATAAAACTCGGTCAAGCTAAATATAGGTTACAACAATAACAACATAGTATTGTCGAAAACAAAGAAGAGATCAAGAAGAAAAGGTAGAAAAAACAAAAACAAAAAGAGGAGTAAATATTAAGTTTCAAAATTCATCAACACAAGAAAAGAGAGGATTTACTATGGCACAATTACAACTACAAAGATCAGCAATTTCATTCAGGAGACAAGGGTCTTCGGGGCTTGTTTGGGACGACCGTTTTGTGTCCGGGGAATTGTTCCGCCCTAAGGAAACCTCTCATCCTCGTTTTTTGTCGGGTGAGCTAGGCAGGTCAAACAGGTCGCAACAACAACGTTCACGTTACCCTCATCTTAATCGTAATTTTAGTTTCGACAATGAAGATGTTAGTAACAACAATTCTAATCCTACAAGGCCCAACAACGTCAAGATTAAGCCAATCAGGACCGCTGTCCAACCCGACTTTGTTGAGCCACCTTCTCCTCGGGTTACCGGTTGTGGTTGTTGTGGAGGGTTTACAAAGACTCCCAGGTCCGGTGGTACTGTTCGACCTGTTAAATCTCGATCTAGGTAATAATATTATGGATACGAGATTGGTTGGAGATAAGGTTGCGCACATATGCTACACATTAAGAGCCAACTTTTTTTTCGTTATTGTTTCTGAGAACAAAGGTCATTGACGATGTTGCCATGTTTGTTTTCTTTTCCTTTGCTACCCCTTTTTATGTGCGGTGGATTCATGAATTGTAAATACTTTATCGTTATGAATTATACGAATTTCTTTAATTAATTTTAGTATGTTTTATTGTTTTTAAACATATTTGCGCTATAAATTCTTCAAACAGGCTCAATCGAACATGACACTAACATGTGTGTAAATTGTTTCGGAGCAGTGAAACAATCCCTTCTTTATGTTTGAATATGAATATGTAAACAAGACAAGCCACGCTCAACATCAACTAGTCCAAGGAGGGAGAATAAACGAAAGGCGAAGGGGGCGTTTAGGGAACAATGCATACATGAAAGATCTTAAATGAAGCGATTTTCCGACCTATTTATCCTCGATACAAACACGAACCCAACACAACGAGCCGTCCATTTGTGTTCCATAACGTTTTCTGATAAGGTGTGAACTTGGTCTACTGAGAAATGAGTTGGAAGTTCAATGTGAGATATAAACCTTTCGTACACTAATAATGGCAAAAATGGGGAGTAAACTATAAAATGCATGGCAAAATTACACTGTTAATACATTAGAACTATCATAACAATCAAATGAAGATAGCCTAGACTTGCAGATAAGTTCTTAAATCCCAACCCATAAGGCATCATCTCCCCTTGCTTCAGCATCGACTTCAAAGGTATTTCCTTGCCAATGCTCGTACTTTTGTGTCAAAGTGTGATGATGCAATCCGCGAACCAGGTAGATACAGAGGATTCAACAGAGTCTGAAAATTTGCAGTTGTTAGCTCAAATGACATTAAGGGGTATCAGACGCTAAATAAATCACTCCATAGATGACCATACCCAAAAAGATCTATGACAGGACAAAATCTCATTGTAAGAGCATTAGAAATCCTACAAGCTGATTTGTAAGTGGAAATAGAAGGCCTAGGCTTGTGGTCAAGATGTAATGTTTACAGCTACTATCCTAGGTGATACTGTTGTTTGCGAGGCATCCCCTCAACTCTAGGTGTATTAAGTTTCTAATCTTTACTTCTTTCAGATAAATTGGGACTTAAATCATCAGCGAGGCCAGTTCTCCACAAACCCAATGTTGAAGGGAGTACTATAAAGCACAGGGCGCTGATAAAAGCCAGTGATGTTGGAAATGTGTTGGCTCAACCTACGACGAGAACAATCCTTTGATTCTTTAAGTGCACAAGCCCGTCCAATCGCCCATACACCAAATAAGTTTCAGCTGTTTGTTGCCTAATAGCTAATGGAGGCTGTTTTCTTGAAAAGATAAGAGCATCAGCAACACTAAATCAGTCCAGCATTCCAGCCTATCCCAAGTTTTCACAAGAAGGGAATTACAAAGTTCACCACAAGCAAAATACTAAAGATCTGTCCTCTATGAGGGAACAACAAAGTAGCAGTCGAACAACTAAATGGTGACTGATTGCTTCTATTGGTGTTCAGCACTTGGAAGGTTCTAAAGACTTATTCCATATAAACGTATACTTTCTCTTTTGTTATATTTTTTATTTCTTATTTTGAGAACAGTAGCATAGCATAGATAACAAAGCAAAGGAAGAAAAAATTACAGTAGTGTCTTAGAGTACACCAAACTTAGGTTCTACTAGCACTTCCTGGGTCAATGTCTTCCCCCATATAACGTATACTTTCTCGAGTCTTATAAAAAGTCTCTTTGCACAGCAAAATAAATTTAGAAAGCAGCAGCATATTATGTAGAGGTGGCATAAGTCACAGCGTACCTTGATGTACAACTCATGCACCTCCTGAAAAAAAAATTTTACGCCATCCTCATTGCGGGAGTCGTGCAAAAGCATGAGTCTTGTATGTGATAATAGGTTAAAGAACAACTAAGTCAAACCATGTAAAATTTCATGTTCAAAGTAGCCACATTTGTGGACGATCTATCACAATATATGCATGAAGAGACTGAACTTGAAATGACATAGAACACTTGATGAAACAGTGTCCAGAAGTGAAAAAGTGATATCACATGTTAGACCCTTACAACAGAAGAAAGCAAAAAGCTACTGTAGATACAACACACAGCTTCAGATCGCACTATCGTAATATAATGATGATTGCAGCTTCCACTCTAGAGAAGAAAAAGATTGCCCGATGCAAAGATTAAAAATGCACCACAACTCATTACATTTTTTTTTTTTTTGTTAAAATAGGTCATGTGAGATCCCCAAAGTTCTAATTGAATGCAGGATACTGGATACTGTCTGACAAGGACTACTAGCTTCATGAACAAAAGTTTGACTTGACATTCATGCAAGTACATGAAAGTTTTCAAACCACCAGAATCTAATAAGCAAAGTAAAATCTGGCATACAACAACATGAAGCTAAAGTACGCAATCCAGATAACATACAAGTGAACCAACAAAAGGAACAATTGTCAACATTTTCAAGGATATGACCAGCAGTAACATATACAGACACCACCAGATCATTGAATCTGTCGATTGCCTTCAAGAACCTGAAAGGATATTTATACAAGAAACGTCAGTTGGGAACAAACAGATAGAATCAAAGGAGAAAAAAAAAAAGAGAACCTTAACTTAAGGACAATAATTTGGATTTTGGAATTAAAAACAAATCAACAAACAAGCTATATTTACACTCACATAGCACTTGTTGTCCAAGCAAGGTCCTGGACTATGTCCAAAGCTGCATGTAATATGAACTGGTGCTGCTGCGCAGCATCTTCTTTCTGACAAATTACAGAAAGATAAAATGTTACTGAAATGCATCACGCATCAAGACAGTGTTCGGTCCCAAAATACATTTCACACTTTTGGTAGGGCTAAAGTTTACAGACACAAGGAACTTCAAAGTCCTAGAAGTTAAGCATTCTACGTTTGTGCTCCTTATTGAATCTTGATCCCTTAAGGTTTGTTCTTTTGAATGAGAGTCACATAGGAACGATATGGTATTGACATCATGGAACTCAGAAGTGCCCGGTCATCTTGGAATGGACAACCTCCAACCTATTTGGAACAATGGTTTTTCATCCTACAGACCCAAGAGATTCACCATTCCTCAGCTTTGAACTAAGGTGATCATGAAACAAAAAAGTTCGCCTAATAAACTATCCTAACCTGTTACTTATTGTAGAGGATGAAAAAGTCGGAACATTGTTGATCAAAGGAGTAATGATTATAGACTCATTGTTCTAGTTCCAAAAGAAAAAGACCCTATTTGTTCAACACAAGGATGAGCTCGCACAATTCCAATTCTTAACACACTAGAGAAAAAACAGTTTTAACACTTGATCACCGATACAAAGAACTCATTCTCCTGATATAAGCATAGAGATCGTGATTCTGAAATGGAATAACAAATCAGGTCAACAAAAGCCAATTCAACTTATGGTTTACTCATCCCTAAATCCGATTATCAGGATCGCCATTCCAACTCGACATCATATCAATACACATTCCCACAATGAATACCACCACCGTATAATTCATGGTCTAATTCACTCACATAAATTCCAAAGTCTACGCATACTCCTATGCATCAAAACACCCCCAATCCCATCTACAATTCCTTTCAAATGCCCACTACTAAATCGACAAATTCGACAAAGGCTCACGCCTATGGCGAGGTAAGAAGAGTCGAATCTACGCAACATTACTACAATGCTGAAAACCTATAAAGATTGTTGACCCATAATGAAACTTCTTCCACACGACATTACCAATATCACAGCTTCAAGATATGAAATTCCAACAGTAAAATTCACAAAGATCAAACTTTTAAACTACTAGAATTTACTAATCACAAAATACTGATAAAATCATCACATTAAAATTAACAAAAACACAATAAAATGAAAGGAAAAATAAAATGAAATAAAAAAAGGAGCATACTTTGATAGCAGAACCAAGCTCAGCTTCATAAATGGGGATATCAGTCCGACTAACAATCATAAAACAAGCAGTTGTCGCCATCTCCGATCAAACTATATCTCCCCACAATCGAGTTTTGAACCTTATTATAAAGTTTTCGTGATATTAATCATATATCCAACGATCCAATCAGCCCTTTTTTGAGGAATAACCGGTGGGTCGATGCGGCGGTGGGCCGGATCGCTGATGGTGGTGCTGCGGTGGTGGTGGGTGTTTATATTGATGTGTTGTTGGGTGTAGTTTGTGGGTTTGGGCCGGTTGGGTGAATCGTTTTAGTATCACTGTGATCAGAGAGAGAAATAAAACTCGTTTCGGCAAATTCACGTGGTGTTCCAAAATTTTATTTACGTGATTACGAATTTACGTGTGATGCTATGTTTAAACTAGTACAATTTCTTTTATTATTATTCAAGTTTTGTTGCATTAATCTTTGGCTAAAAAGTTGAAAGTAATGTTGATATAAGTCGATTTTAAAGTCAATTATATGTTTTGGTCAAAGTGATGATAATGAATTACTATGAACGTCTTTCGATCAAAAGATTGTAAGGAGTTAATGGCCAAAGTTGTATTACTCTAATTAGACTAATAGAGTGTGCAATAGCATCCCAAAGGAGGTGAGTTGATGTTCCGAAGTGAGCATAGTCGAACCCTCCTGATGGGATCTTGACAAAGGAGGTCGATTAGGTTCTTAGACGCAAATACAGTGACATTTCAACAAGAGTGTAGAAGTTTTGTCATAAATGCATAGTTACGTTGATTAAATCAATACTTATTTAACATTATAACGAGTTTAGATGACATTGATGTGTGAGCTAGTTCGACATCGAAAACGGACTCTTCGCTAGTGTTTGATGAAGAAAGACACGTAGACCCCTTGTATGTCACACAATGTCCTCACCAAGAGTAGTCCTTTCTCTGTACATATCAACCCCCCAAATTTGCAGGAATTATTTTAATGGATAATGCCACAGTGTAATACTTGGCAGAGGTGTATTTCAACTTTACCCCACTCTTACCTCTGCACTCCGTCTTCTTCTTCTTCTTCTTCTCACTCACTCCCTCTTTCTCTCTCTTCCCGATTCTCATTCATGTGGGTTTGATTTTCCATTCAACTGCTTCTTTTACAAGCTACTAAATATGGCAATTGGCAGTGCATTATCCACTCTACAATCAGCTCAATTTATGGGTATTTTCTCATCTTTTGTTGTTAATCAGCTTCTTTGATTATTATAAAGTAAGCTTATATAATACTATATGTTAATATGATTATGTAGGTGTAAGGGTTTGTACTGGTGATGATTTGGTGCATCTGCCTAAGAATCTTTCTCATAATTGCAGGTATGTCCTTGTAAATTAAGGGTTATGTTTATCAGTTTACGTATGCTATATAATTAAGGGTTTTGGTTTTTTTAAGGTGTATATGCTTAGTTTAGTAGATTATATATAGGGTTTGATACTTTGATCTCCTTGATCCCATTTGGGATTTCTTTTTAAGGGCCATAATTAAGGTTTAATCTTGAAGGGCAAGATGTTGCATGTAAATTTTGTTAAGGCTGAATGGTGATTGCTGAATTTTGGGACTAAGGCTTTGTTGTTGTTTGGTATTTGGTGAATTCTTGATTTCTACTCAAAGAGTAATTTGGGGATTATATTGTATGTGGTTATGGGTAAGCTTGATTTCTACTCAAAGAGTAATAAGCTTTTGAATAGGAGAATATCCCAATTTTCCTTCAAAGTTTGTATCTTTAGAATCAAAAAGGTTTGAACCCGTACTTGATCAGTGTCATTGACACATTGAGGCTCCCTTAAACCGATGAGTAGATAATGTCGAGTGAAAGTAGTCCATGATGGCTAGAATGCTACTGTGAACAAACATTGCCATGCCATTTCCCTTAGTAAGAGACTTGCAATAGTGGGATATATGGAGGGATAGTGGATGTGATATACACAAACTTACTTCTTGGTTTAAAAGTAGCAGATGCTTCCTGTTTCTGGTTAAAGGACAATTTTTGATCGGGCTTGCAATTCCTATCTATTCTTGGTATTGATTTTCAAACCGACATAAATTCTTACTTTGTTTGTTATGTTGTTAGGTTATTGCCTCGTGAGATATGTACCTCCCACAAGCTAGTTCGGTGTGTGGCGGTTGCATTGGACAATGATTTTAGTCGTAAACCAAAATATTTGACAAGTGGGAAGTATTCATTGGGCTGGTCTAAAGAAGGATCTAAATCGTCACACAAAAGGCCCCCACTTCAAGCTGGAGCATTGCTGACTTCTACATCTTCTGACCTATCTACAACATCGCTCATTGGTGATGAGAAAGTAGGAGTATTGTTGCTAAATCTTGGAGGCCCAGAGACGTTGGATGATGTGCAGCCTTTCTTGTATAACCTTTTCGCTGATCCGGTAAATAACTTTCTTTCGTAGATTGGAATAAATTTCTATTCTGTAGTTTCTGCGAACGAGGGAATTCATATATCAGACTATTCAAACACTAGTAGGATGATGATGCATGCCAATCAGCATATTGTTAAGGTTATCAGCTAATAATTTGTTCATTCTATTGGATTGGTCCACTGCAACAAAAGGCTAAATCAGCTGGCGGGCATAAGAACTGAGATGTAGGATATGCATTAGGAGTTTGTGTAAAATAAGTAAACGCAAGAGGAACACCCAGATGCTTGGGAAATAAATTTGGTGAAGTCACTCGTGAAAGCTGTCTGCAGTTGTCAAACTCAAAAGATAAATTCATTGGAAGCTTGAGTGACTAAATGTGGTTATCTCAGATCATAAAAATGTTCCCTATGGATACTAGTATTTAGGTGGATGAAAACTCAATTGTAGCTACGGTAAGAGCTTGACTTTCTACCATCCCAGTAGCTTGTCTCAGAGTCTAGGAGACCTCTTTGGCTTGATAAATGAGTGAGACCTCCTCTTATACTAACATATATCCACAACTGAGCGGAAATTCTACTGTACAAGTTCCCTTTTGGGTGATCTATGTATGTATAGTTCTTAGTGACAGATGTGTTGCTGATTGATATCTGGGTCCAGTCTTCATAATTTGTATTATATGGGGGCCTGTTTTGGATAATTGAGGAGGATTTGAGTGTTCTAGGGAATAAGAAAGAAGGCTCTCATTGTCAAGGCTTTCTTTTGGTTGTATCAATGGCTTGCAGGTCACAGACTATGTTAAATTCCCCCCTTCTGAGTGTGTTCTAATAGCTAGGTATATGAGTGTGCATCCCCCCCCCCCCTCGTTTACTCCCTTCTCAATGCCTTTTTCTCCCAATGCATTATCATTTTCTTCTTTGCCCGCTTTTGTTACTATCTTGACCAAAGCAATTGGACAGGATATCATTAGACTGCCTAGATTGTTCCAATTTCTACAGAAGCCCCTAGCTCAGTTTATTTCTGTTGCAAGGGCTCCAAAAAGCAAAGAAGGTTATGCTTCAATTGGTGGTGGCTCTCCTCTTCGGAAGATAACAGACGAACAGGTATGACTTGTCCTCATTATTCAATGTGTTGCCAACAACGATGCAATTCATTCTCTTCCCTTCTGTGATTAAGATAGAACACGTGTCTGCGCTTACATGTGATCCTCATGTATTGATGCACTGTGCATATGCTTCCAGGCTGAAGAGTTAAGGAAGGCTCTCTTTGCTAAAAATATTCCTGCGAAAGTGTATGTTGGTATGCGTTATTGGCATCCCTTCACTGAAGAAGCGATTGAGGAGGTATAGCTTGAATTTTTATAATTATTCATAAATCTTGTAAATGTTGGTGCTTTAGTATAAAACTTGTGCCAGTGTCATTGGCAAAGAACTACGCATTATGACATGCACCTCCGAGGCTATGTTTTGTACTGATCACTGCCGCAGCTGTTACATGATATAAAGAGTCCTCTAAGAAATTTGAGAAGTTGGAGGCCAGGAGTTACTTTGCTCTTGCAGGATTTGAGGAACTATGTCAAACACCGATAGGATGGTCAACCTTTGAAGTTATAACTCATACTCCCGCCTGCTCTAATTTATCTTCCCCTTTGCATTAGCATCATTTTTTAGCGAGGTGTGGGGGAGAATGGAAGTTGGGAGAAAATGTGGGGCACAAACTGCAAATAACATACCAAAAAAAGAAATTGGAAAATCATTATGATCTGCCATTTGGGACTAGTAGAGCTATAATACTGCGGTAATTATTTACTACTTTTGGAGCCATAGTAATTTGCGACACGACACTATGAACTTCATATGTGACCCTGTGTGACAGTCTGATTCCTAGAGGAAAACAGAGATAATAAGGATGCCATGATAGAGGTAGGACTAAAAAAGTATACTAAAAGTGCTGCAGTAGACAGCTTCAGTTTTAGCCATCTTCACATTGCTTGAACTGATCTTGCAAATCATCATTTTTTATCCATGTCACTTCAAACTGAGTCGTGTTAACTTAGCTTATAGAAGTGAATTTGTATTTAAAGACATATCTACATTCCCAATGTCATAATTTAGGACAAGAACCCTTGGGGCCTGCCCTATCATCCATGGTGTGTAATAGTGTGAACACTTAGGTAAATACGCATTTGCATTTTTGTTTTGGCCGTTTTTTACCTGATAATCTCTGTGAGTACAATGATTGGGCATTTCTGAATACATGTGTTGTCTCACTTGTCTGTTCTTTCTTCTCTTGCGTTAAACAATTTGTATTACACAAGTGATGGCTTGTACTCTTATGTGCTCCTTGTTGGTTGTATAGATAAAAAGAGATGGCATTTCGAAGCTGGTTGTGCTTCCACTTTATCCACAATTCTCAATATCAACAAGTGGCTCGAGCTTGCGACTGTTAGAGAGTATATTTCGGTATTAAGTGTACCTTGTCTCAGCGAAACTGTTCTGTTTGCATGCTCAGATCTGAAGTCGAATTTATGACCTTTATGTTTTCGTTCGTAGGGAGGATGAGTATCTCGTCAACATGCAGCACACAGTAATTCCTTCCTGGTATCAGCGAGAAGGATATATTAAGGCCATGGGAGATCTGATCGAAATAGAATTAAAGAAGTTCAAACGTCCTGATCAGGTGAGAAATATATTTTATTCTTTTAATTTTGGGGTTCAACATGATCTTAAAGCTTATGTATTGAAGCACAAGCTCTTGATTCAATGGGATGTCATGTGGTAGACAGAACTACATGGCAACAGAATTTTTCGTAGTTCTGGTTTCAGAAATATGATTTTCCTTTGCTAACCAACCTTAATTCTCACCTCGTTTTATGTAATTGTTTACTTGATCCTTGTCAGTTGAAATTTTACTCAGAACTAAGTATATCTTCCAAGACTTTTTCTCTATTTCTTCTGTTCAAGTGGGATTCAGAATTTCATTTGAAATGCTCTGGCTTTGAAGTTGATAGCAATAAACTCAAGTGTGTATGAGGTTAACATGCTACCTGCTGCAGGTTGTGATATTCTTTAGTGCTCACGGTGTGCCATTAGCTTACGTCGAGGAAGCTGGTGACCCATACAAGGCTGAGATGGAGGAATGCGTTGATCTTATAATGGAGGAGCTTGAAAGAAGGAAACTTTATAATTCCTTCACCCTTGCTTACCAGGTAACCAACGTCTCCACTTGCACCTCTTTCTGTTGACTCGTTAGCATATACTACTTTAGTTGAGGGGTTTTGTGTGTGGGTTAGCACATAGATGGGGTTTGGGGATGTTGCCCTTTTATTACGCAGTTTGATAATGGATTGACTGGGAGTACCTTTAAATCTTTCTACAGAGTAGAGTTGGGCCTGTTGAGTGGTTGAAGCCTTACACAGATGATACTATCGTCGATCTCGGGAAGAAAGGTGTCAAAAGTCTTCTGGCTGTCCCGATTAGGTATTTGTCCAATTTCTGCTTCGTTGAATTCCTATAGAAGGTCCCTTCAATGATTTCATGTTGTTTATAGCATTGTCCTTTCTTCAGTTTTGTCAGTGAACATATTGAAACCCTGGAGGAAATTGATGTGGAATACAAGGAGTTGGCTCTAGAATCAGGTATACAGAACTGGGGACGTGTTCCTGCCCTAGGTTGTGAACCGACCTTTATTACAGATTTGGCCGATGCAGTGATAGAAAGCCTTCCGTATGTGGGAGCAATGGCAGTGTCAAATCTTGAAGCACGACAGGTATGAACATTTATTATTGTCAGTTACTGGGGAGTGGGGTGGTAGGTACCTTACGACTGCGGGATTGTTATACATTATCATCGTTGACTGCAAACTGGTCTGGCGACTGTGGTTCTGTGGTACAATGTTTACAAACTGGGATTTAGGAGCAGGCAGCTCTAATTCTAACCAAGATGGTCTTCGTCTACTAGCCCACAAGGCCATAACAGCATTGCACCTTTAATCTGTTTGTCTTGTGTGACTAGAGACAGTTCTCGACTCTCTTATAATAACACATTGGGTAAACTAGGAAGAGAGGTGAAAATGACTATTGGTCTCTAACCATAAAATGCAGAACTTTTCTGATTGACACGACCTGCTACTGTAGAATGTATTGATTGAGAAGTATGAGAACATATTCTGGCACTGGAAATAATTTCTATGTCTGTTGCTGTTGTCCTTCCTACTCCTTCGTTTCATCAGGTTCTTTACGTTTCGTTTGAATTCCTCTCACATTTTCAAATGAAACGTAAACAACCTAATGACACGTAGGGAGTACTTGACCACCGAACCTACGTGATATGTCCGTCATTGTCTGATTTCCTTCCATTTTTTCATTTGTTTTTTAGCTCACATAATATGAAAACTAAAGCTTCTTGATCTGACTAGTATTTACCATATCCATCTGGTTGCGGCTCGGCTACTGATGGCCGGCTTCTAGATAATTAAATTTATGATCTTAGCTATATTAGCTGTCTAAAGTAAACAAGACTATGAGTTTCTGATCATGGCTATTAGATATCTAGACTGACCACTGTGACCAGAGTCATGAGGGATTAATTGCAGCAAGTTTTTATAGTCCTGCATACAGTAACTGTTGTGGAATTCTTTCATTGGATGTATAATTGAAACTACCTTTTGGTATTATGCAGTCTCTCGTTCCACTCGGTAGTGTAGAGGAACTGTTAGCGGCTTATGATTCTCAGCGTAGAGAGCTACCAGCTCCAGTCACCATGTGGGAATGGGGCTGGACCAAAAGCGCTGAAACATGGAACGGAAGAGCAGCAATGTTGGCTGTACTGGTGCTTTTGGCGCTCGAGGTTACCACAGGGCAAGGCTTTCTGCATCAATGGGGACTCCTACCATCATTCCGGTAAACGAAAATGTAAATCGATCCTCGTCTTCTATCGAATTTTTGTATCCATAATCTAATTTCATAAGTTAATACCTATTGTTTTTCATTTGACATTCTTTTTTTTTTCCTGTTTACTGGGTTACTGTAATCAGTATATTGTATAAATCTGTTGTATTCAGATACAGCAGTGCATTCCCATGAATGTGCCCTTTTCGTGGGTTTGTAAAGCATATAAAATACTTATTGTAGTTAGCGTATGATATACCCCAAATTTCTACTCATCTTTATAAACATCATCAAATCTTTATATCTGTTGAAAAAATGTCAAATTCCTTTCAGCTGGAAAAGTGGAAATTAACCTAGTCTCGACCATTAACCCAAACAAAGGGTACATTAACCGAGTCTCGACCATTAACCCGAAATCCCAAACTGAGGCACAGTTGAGCCTGCCAGAGATCAAATTTCCCACCCGACAGTAACGACGGGGACAATTCATCAATATACGAAAATCTCACAAATTTTCACGTCTCCAATAACTCGAAAAATACATATTACGAAATAGCCACGAAGACTCAGATCCTCCTTAAAGAAAAAGACAAGACATGTCCTAGAGTGTCGGCTATCAAAACTCGCAACTGAACATAACAAACCTGAATCTTTCCAACAAAATAAACAAATCCTTCCTTAATTCTTTCGTCATGTATCAGACTAATTAATCACTACTATTATCCCCTCATTAATTAATTAATAACTTTTTTTTGTCCCACCTTTCCCAATTTGGAGAAAGATTAGAAAAGGACAAATTTGATGATTATCAGTTGTTAAAAAAATATTAATTTGATCATCATCTTCATGTTTTTTTCCCTTTTAATCTAAGAAAATGGAACTGCCCACAAACTGTAGAAATTATAATATGTTGTTGGTAATGATTATATTTATGATGATGGCGTATATGACAAGTTCAGTGGAATTTCAGTCATTTCTTCAGCTCCCAGGAACTGGGTTTTCCAGAAATAGACAACCCAGAAAAGGAAAGGTCTTTCATGTTCATTCTTATGGGGCTGTTGGTGATGGCCTTCATGATGACACTGAGGTATACATTTCTATCTTATAATAAATATAATGTAATTCAAGTAGATTATACTATTTCTGTTTGTATATCACATGGAGGCCAATTGATTGTGGAAGCTTCTTTGTTACTCTAAGTCTCTAACTATTAGTAGTAGTAGATACTAGATAGTGGGCCCATTTCAAATAAAGAGTTTATTGGGATCGTGTGTTAAGTGTTATCTGTGGTCGTTATAGGGGTAAGGTTACGTACATCTGATAGTCGTGTTGTGGGCGGGAGCTTGATTAGAGGGCATTGGGGTAATGTTGATAATGAGTTAATGATTTAGATGATGTTGGCTTGTTTGAATGTTTAGTTAATCAAAGTTGTATGAGAAATGTGTAATTTTCTCCCACATTTATGTTGTTGCATTGTTCATGATTTGTGAACAATTATATAAACCTTGTTGATTGAGAAAGATACAAACTTTCAGCTGACTGAAGTAAGTTTAAGTTGGTTCACTTGTTTTCGGAACAATCCAACTGCACCATGAATATATTTTCGGAACTACTTTGAAAACTGTCATGGAAGTTTGGTTCTTTGTCTATGACAGAGTAACTAAGCATTTGGATTCAATCGTGTTTTGTTCTTTTCGATACGAGGGTGCTGTTTGTGTTTCTGTTACATGAAGTGTATACTTATATCAGATTTCTCACTTCACCAAATGTCTTTAGGCATTCAGAAATGCTTGGAAAATGGCATGTTCGCTGTCTCACCAATCATCGATCTTGATTCCAGAGGGATATACTTATTTGGTACGACCAATCAACTTTGCTGGGTGCCAATCTAAGATCACTCTAAGGGTATGCAGTTCTGCTCAACATGTTGCTCTTGACAAGTGTACTGGCTCATGGTTGGATGATGATCCCTTCTTTACAATAGCAAATTGAACTTGACATATGTGCTTGTGTTTTTAGTAGATTCATGGGGCAATTATAGCTCCTAAAGATCCTCACAACTGGCATGGTCTGAACCATCGTAAATGGCTTTACTTTCATGGTGTGGAGCACTTGACTCTAGAAGGTGGGGGAACAATCAATGGGATGGGTGAAGAATGGTGGGCTAGGTCCTGCAAAATCAATGACACAATTGTATGTCATTTTTAGCCCTGTCAACTGATTTGATGTTCTGTATTGTTGTCAAAATAACATGTGTTGATAAGTTCTAATTCTCTTCATAAATTTCTGCAGCCTTGCCATCATGCTCCCACGGTTAGTTCTTTGCACTCGCTGAAGCTACATGATTTTTTAAAATTTGGTCCTCTTTTGCCTTCTTTGACACACTTTTAAAAGTCAACCTTTGCCTCTAAAGATGTTTCTCTACGATTGAAGCATGTGATGCTATGTTTGGAAGCTTAGTGTGCTTGAACAATCATGCTGCAGGCTATGACTTTTCACAGGTGCAAGGGGCTCAAAATCAGAGATATCCATATTGTTGACAGTCAACAAACGCATATGTCATTTACCAATTGCCGTGGCATTGTGGTGTCAAATCTCTCATTGACAACACCTGAAGAGAGCCCTAATACCGATGGAATTCACATCAGTGCCTCTACTGATGTTGATGTCAGGAATAGTATTATTAGTACAGGTTAGCTGCTCATCTTACTGGCAGTACTAGTCCTGTGATGTTTCCGGGGATTATACTGTACAAGTCTTATCCTCATTTTCACTAGCTCTGTACATGCCTTTGTGCGGGCATGTGTGTGTGTGTGTGATTACATTGGTAAACGGTTTTATATTATGCAGGGGATGATTGTATATCTATTGTGAGCAACTCTTCAAGAATTCTAGTCAAGAACCTATTTTGTGGCCCAGGTCATGGCATAAGGTACTGGCTTTGTTTACTCATTGAACCAATTTTCCTAAGCAATATCTTTTCTAACTAGAGGCCTCACCTGATTCTTTAAAATATTGTTAGTATTGGAAGTTTGGGGGAACGGAACGAGTGGGCAGAGGTTCATGATGTCCTGGTTGATGGGGCATATCTATCTAACACTCAGAACGGCCTACGAGTGAAGACCTGGCAGGTACCGAAGTAATACAATTGTCCTTGTTCCTCAACCTGCAGGAATAGACAGTACTAGGAGACAACTTTCTATGTATGTTCTTGCATAAGTCTTACATAGGTGTCTTTTCTGCTGTCGATAGGGAGGCTCTGGGTTTGCAACAAAAATTAAGTTCCAAAACGTGTGGATGGAAAATGTCTCAAATCCGATCATAGTTGATCAATATTACTGTGATGCTCCAGACCCATGTCAAAATCAGGTACTAGGTGTGGTCCATACATTTTTCGCGTTTACAATGGATACTCGTTACTTTCTGCAGCTGTTTCAGCAAAAAGTCGAGCAATGTTTATTTACCCCGGTGTTTCTTAGCTCTTATGAGGTACTCTGTATAATTGTTGAAACCTTGAGATAGGGTGGATGACTAGATGTGCCCAGCCCTAAAAAAAAAGAAAAAAAAAGAAGAAGAAGAAGAAGAGGGGAGGGGGGGGGGCAGAAGCTGCTGTGCTCTGACATGGTGTTTACGACCTTATCTCACCATAAGCGGGAGCCTTTGAGGCACTGGGGTAATGTTGTTCTTTTGGTGTTTAGGACCTTATACTATTATTCATGTAATTTCCTCAGTATGGTATTGCTGCTCTTTACCTTACTTATGCCACATCGATGTGTAAAGGGATTTAATGAGGGGTCGGATACAGGGACAATAAGCATGAATCTGGTTGCTTAGTCTGTTGCCTACTGCAAAATCTTTATATCTGCTGATTTCGTCAACTGTATGCATAAAATAGATTTACATGAACTCCTTATTACCATGTACTTCATTGAGTTTTCAGACGTCTATTCTTGTTCATGTATGATACCAAGTAGGTTTTCTGATCAGCTTGGATGAAAAAATTTCGAATTTAATTGCAGACATCAGGTGTACATATCAGCAAGATATCATTTGTAACCATCAAGGGAACATCAGCTTCAGAAGAAGCGATAAGATTTGCTTGCAGTGATACCATTCCATGCCAGGGGTTATATTTAGAAGATATTCAGCTGTTGGCATACACTGGAGTCGCAACATCGTTTTGTTGGAACGCACAAGGCTCAAGTTCTGGGATGGTATATCCGCCTCCTTGCTTTCCAACCAATGACAGTGTGATTGAGCAGATTACTTCATCCACTCCTCTTCATTCAACCTGAAACAAGGCTTAGCGTCTTCTTGCCAGAACACAAACTTGAGCTTGACACCAGCAATCTGCTGTCCTCAGACGGAACTTTTGAAATTTTGTCGCAGCAGTTTTGATCGTCTGAACACACAACATCATTGTTTCTGTGAAAACTGTGAGAAATAGGCTAGGTTGTATGCGCCTGCGATTGTTTCAAAATGTAGCGTTGCGTCTGAATGTAAATTAGCACACGAAGATGCATTTGAGTGGCATTTGACTAAGGCATGTTGTCTCCCTACTAAGTGGAGCGTCGCAACTGTGGCTCAGCGAGTAACGAACTCCTGAATCTTTTTATCTTTTCCTATATCATGATGTCCATATTACATCAATAAAAACATACTGTCAGTAAAAATTCGAAAATTCAGGGATGCAAAGCATTTTCCTTCTACAGATAATTGTACTCCCTGAACTTGTATTCACCAAAAAGTTACTCCAGACACTTTTGAGTTTTACCCCGACGAACACTATTACATTTATAAGCACTGCAAATAATCTCTTCATATATCAGGAAGACGATAACACAAAAGAATCAAGATTCTATGATGTTTAATGATAGAATCCGAGACCAATATGTGGCTGTCAATAAAGTGCGTCAATTCATGTACTCAACAATGAAAGAATTTCGAAGACAAGGCTCTTGATTGTCCTTGCGGAGTCTCTAATACTCAACAATGGACAAACATCATTCCATTAAGGGCAGTAGTAACTCCTGTCTTGACCAGATTTCCACCACGGCTCCATCTTCTGAGACCATAGATTAGTGTACCCCAAGCTTCGGGCAACCGACTGCAAGAGGTAAATCTAGATTCTCCACAATTCTAAATGTCCTTGGTTGCATCTTGTCAACATACAAGGTTCCTTGCAAATGATCACATTCATGCTGAAGAATGCGCGCCTGCCAACCTGAAGCATCCACTTTGATGGGCTGTCCATATCGATCCAGTCCTGTGACTTCAACATCGAGATATCGCTCTACAACTGCTCTGTACCCCTCAACACTGTAAAATGGTCAAAGCATTAGAGAACCTATGCTACATTCAGTAACATGAAAACCTTAGCGGACATGAATGAGAAAAGAAAGCGAACACTAAGGCTTCCATTTTGAGATACAAGAGTACAGTGAACTTCATTAAATAGAAAGAAGGAGATGTGAACCTGTGCCTCAATCTTTTCTCAATCCACATTCTCCCTCCCCAACTATAAGCACAAATTTTCAATCATAATCATCTTAGAAAGTTCTACCCTGACTAAGTTTTTAGTGTGATGATTGTAGAATTCTTCCCTTTTTTTTTTTTTTGAGTAATTCCCTTGTATTTCCCTAACATATCACAAAGACAGTAATCTACATGGAAGTTCTGCTACTTGTTATGCCATCATGTATGCAATGGAAATGCAAACATGAAACTCGTGTGCATGTTTGTACAGATTTGAAGTCAGTCAAAGACATTGTATCATGTTCCTCCAAGAGGAGTGGCAACCAATTGAAAGTTTGAAACGCAATGCCCATTATACAAGATAATGACAACATCCATCAAGAAAAAGCCGACTTTTTTTAGTTTATGCTCGACAAAACCTGTTAAGTTTTTACAGTCAATGGAGACTCTTTGATTTGTTAAAAGAAGAGTTTAACATCAATGATCAGACAGGCATAATATATGATTTATATTAAAACAGAAAGCTGAAGATAATGCCTCATACCTCAAGCAGCCTTCGAAGAAACGTGCCACTCTGTCGCTCTTCTTTTTCAGTACCGGATTCATGATAACCTGACTCAGATCTAAAAACTTGTCATAATTTGCAGAGCATCTCAAAATGACCACGGGGAAAGAGAAATAAAAGAATTTTTATCTGATGGGGTGAAAGGTTTTTGAAGTAGATCATACCAGAAGATCAAATGCGCGCCTATCTTGTGATTTGATCTCCTCTTTTGGCGCATAACTAATATAGTCCTTTGTGTCTTCGAGTACGATTATCTGAAAAAGATTGGAACAAAGTTTTATAAGAGGGACTTGACATCAATCAACATTTTGTTATTCATCAGAAGATAGCCCGTCCTTCCAACACAGGTTAATACAGATTTCTCAACCTCGCCACAATTCAAATGCTAACTAGAACAAATAATCCCACACATACAGGTTCAAAATTCCCGCACAAACAAGCTGTTTCCCATCTACTTTGCCAAGGTTGACGAAACCACCAAAGCACATTGCCCCTCTCTCTAAACCAAATACTCCGTAACATACTCCCTTGTCTCCCACATACCACACGCATCCTTAATCCGACATCAAAGCTAACTTCAGTCATTACCTTGTAAACTCAACAATCTCTCCATCCATTACTGAAGAACTTATCTAGATAAAGCCAAGACCTTTGAACGAAATCAAGTTTACATCTTCCGAAAATTCCTCTCAAGAACAGACCTAGTATAACATTTTCGTAACATCATTCCTTCTTGTAACTTCATCACTATCACCAACAAACAAAATACCACAACAACAGCTGATCGCGCAGTCTAGAGCGCCAGGGAGGTCCTAGTTAATGAACACAACCTTCCCTACTAAGTTAACTAAAACTAGACTAGCATAACAAAATCGGAGATACGGAGTACTAACAACTGATCAACATTACAGTGTATCTTAAGATTCAAGCTCTAAAATTGGACTACATACACAAGCAAGCTCAGAACTTTAATCACCAACTGATAATTCCTAAACACAATAACATAGCGTACAATTGAAGCAACACTAGATTGATTAACCAATAAAGATAGTAAAAATGGAGCATAAATCATAAAGCTTGAAGTTGAAGAAACAAAGTGTCAACCTTTAAAGGAATACCAATCTGGGGAGCAGCAAGGCCAACACCAGGAGCCTTCCTCATGACGCTAATCATATCATCAATAATCTTCTGTATCCTTTCCGACCCAATTTCACTCGGGTCAACTTCCCGGGCGGGCTCATGGAGAACCGGGTCACCCGCTTTAATAATATCGGGCATGGGCTGTTGGGGTTTCTGACCAAGACCCAGAAACCAACCTGCCCGGGTCCGGGCAGCACGTGACGTGGAAGGGGCAGCATCAGAAGAAGAACTGAGTGTTCTTGGGGAGAAGAAACGGGCGGGTTTAATCGGGTTCGGGCAGTTGGGTATTTGAGAAATGATGTTGAAATGGAGAAATGGAGTTCGCCGGAATTTGGTGGCGGAGTTTGCGGTGGAGAGAGAAAGTAGGCGGTTTGAGAGGCGGGGGAGTGCCTCCATTGTTGTTGTTTAATTTGTCTATGGTTGTACTCGTGGGGTTGGGTTTTAGATGATGATGATGATGATGATGATGCTGCAAATCGTTTAGTTGTAGTTGGTAAAGTCTAGATACGTAGAAAGAGGTCGAGATGACACGATAAGTTGATAACATAACACGAATCATGTACAAAATTTAGTTGGGTAATGTTTGAGATAGTCAATATTTTTGACTTAACAAATGCGAGTTAAGAATGATTTCGATGGGTTTGGGAGATATTTGTGTCATTTTGGAATTTGAGAAATTCTAGAAATTCAGTGCTTAATATATTGGTTAATTTTTAAGTTCAAAATTAGATTTTTTTGAGACGTGAATATGATACTAGTACAATAGTACGAGTATATGACATTGTGAGGCTACAGAGGCACTCGTTGCTTGGAGCCGGCTTATGTCTTGGCTAGTCGAGATACATTTTCTGATTTAAATCTTTGAATTTTCACACATAAAATATCGGATCATCTAGTAAAGTGGTAGTGGTACATTTGGACTACCCTTCACATTGGCACATTCCATCTCTCACCCCTTGTCGGAGTACATGCCAATGTTCCACATTTCACAAGCACCAACCATTAGTCCCTCCATTACTTACTCCATTTCAATCTTTGTAACACTCACTATAGGTCTGACCTTTTGAAATCACGTGATAGTATGATACTGATTTTTGCCCATAAAATGCTTTTGACGTGGCTAATATGAATATTGTTGTGAATCGTATAATTGACGATCCCAAAACCCAAAAATTGAAAACAAATTACTTATAAGTATGTAATTGGAATGAAGCAAAATGCTTGGATTTGGGTTTGAGTATTACAAATGGGCAAATGGCAATTTGACTTCTTATACAAGAGACTTAGAATCTCAAAACATTTTACTTCATTCGTATTACATAGCAAATTCAAATTGCAACATTCGTTTCAAGACTTTCATGTTACTGTACATTAATTTACTTTATGTAACTACTTAGTTTTTTCACTTTCTTCTATTAATTAATGAATTACGTGTACTCGTACTGTTTAATTCCTTCGTGGATATCATTCTGCCTTTTTGTGCGTCGTTGAATATTGATAGATACTCCGTAAAAGTTATAAAATGTACAGTGACGTAGGAGAGAGAAATAAATTAATGGAGGATCTTTGTTTTTCAAATGTTGACGTCAAAAAGAGAGTGGTCAAATGTTGATGACTTGGTAGATATGTGTGACAATCATGAATTGGCTAACATTATTGTTACTTAACCGTGAAACTTAGTTACTGAACACAAATTTTAGTTCGTTTAAGTGATTTCGTAGATCGGAATTGTAGAATTCTCGAAAAAAAGTGATTTCGCGTAGATTGTATGAAATAACGGTTACGAAGTTCAAATAATTGTATCGTAATAAATCAATTTTTTTATTAGTGATACCTTCTACAATGTTTGTTGATCGCATATTTCACTCATCAAAATGATTTGTTCCTATACTTTCGATTTTGGTGTCGATGATCGATTTTATATAGACAACTTTTTGGGATAAATAATAATAAAAAAAAACACAAAGATGTTAAGAATGAAGCTGGGGGAGGGGAATAATAGTGGATAGAGACTGAGTACAACAAAATCAACGCCATCATATAAGTAAAGTGTCCTTGTCAATGACTTTTACGGTCCCCCTCGCCACCTCCGTTCGGCTTCTACAATCCCCCTCCGCCACCCCCGTTCGGCTTCTACGGTCCCCCTCCGCCACCTCTGTTCGACTTCTATCATCTCTCTCCGCCACTTGACGACGTTGCACCACCTCCTCCTCCACCCGAGAAAGATTTTGGGTTTTGTTATGAAATTAATTAAGTAAGCATAATAAATATTGTACACCCAAAACGAATGAGCTGAGTTTGAATAACTAATTTTAGTATAGTATGATCGTAGTAAGTATTCTTCATCATTCCATTCGTAGAAAAAGGCTTATTGGTATGAATACATCTCCTTACTTATAAAACACAGTTCTTTCACAACAAGAACAACAATAATTTAGCTCAAACCATGAATGAATTTCTTCAGCTTTTATGTGAATTAATTTCATTAATGATATAATTAACTTCTTCAGCCGTAGTGTAGCGATAAATGGATTACATTAATGATATAATTAATTTCTTTTTATTACGTGATTTTAAAGTTTGAAAACTAACAGAATATTTTTTCGTTGTGACACGTATCATTTGTAAAAATATTTGTTAGCCTATTAGTATTATTACTAAAAAATTTACGCGTGCAAAATGTACGAAAATTTCAAATGTCAATGTAAAAATACTACTATATCATGCAACTTTTAAAATATTAAAAAAAAATCAACCTTTGCAAATTTAGACCTACGTATTGACAAATATTATAAAATTCATTGAGATGGTAACACCGATGAGAATATAAAATAATAAAAAAATGACAAATAAGGATTTATGACCAACAATCTTTGGTTTGACCGAGGTAAGTACATTGTCATCGTCAATGACAAATTAATAACTAGAAATAGACTGTTTAATAATTAACTAAAAATACATCATTGATAAATTAACTACATCTAGACGAATTAATAACTAGAAATAGACTAGGTTCATTTATTATTATTTGGATAATTTCGATCGGATTTTGATTTGATATGAATGAAACTGACCTGATTTGATCTGAGTAAATCTGAACTGATTTAAAGATACTGTTTAATAATTAAGTTAAATTGCACATGGCTTAAGGTTCTGTTTGATAGGTTTGCATCTTTCGGAACTAATCTAATATGATTTCATGATTTGAATGCAACTGAATTGATCTAATCTGATATGAATGCATCTAATTTGATCTGAATACACTGTTTTTTAAGTCCGGTCAAACAGAAGTAACTCACATGAGAAAAAAAATAGGGGAAAACAAAAAGGTAAGAAATAAAAGGGAAATGCAACGAAAATTGCAACTGCTAGGATTCCAACCACAATTATGGACCAATAATAACTATCGAATACATCCATTGGGCTAGACTGAGAATTGTGATTCCTTCTACACAAAATATACCATGTCCAAAAACTGCAGGTGCCACAACTTAAAAACAAAGGTCCGCCGTAGGTGACGGTTGCCATTGGCTCCGCCCCACTTCCGTCCATAGTCCATACGCGAATGCTCTCCGCCTTGAATCCTTCTTGTCTGGAGTGTCCGCTATCAGATCGTAAGCTGTTCTAGTACTCGGTCTACTCTGTTTGAAAGCAATATCATTTCTTCAGGATAGGTCTTGGATAAAGGTTCTTAGGCAACCATTTATTATACGGGGTGCTGAACCATCACAAAATCGTTTGGCAAGATCCACGGCCTTCATATGCATACACAGGACTGGTAAGTTTACGCAGAAAAGGATTGTGTTCCAAATGCCAAAGAGTAGAGAAACAGTACCTCATTGATGACAATCTGATGTCGTGTTTTAACCACAGATATTTCAGACATAGCTAAATGCAGAATAGAGAACTCCAAGATTCTCGCAGCTGGCTCTGCCTATCAATTGAGAATTCAGAAGCGGGAGCATCAGACTTTGTTAAATGGAAGAAACCCAAGAATGACAGGTATAGAGATTGATATAACCGCGAGTGACAGAATATTTAGTAGTTAGCTGAAAACATAGAAAGCGAATGAGAGGAACTATTTGCAGAATTAGAATACCAACCTTCCAATTTGATGGAGCTACTTTGTCAATCACTTGAACATGGTCATCCCATTTATCCACCGCTGCACCTAAAAGTTTCCTTGTGAATCTGGAAACGAGATCAAAGATTTGATAAGTCTTTATAGTTCTAAACGTGATACATAATACTAATACAAGGTATGACCATGTATCCTTGATCAGGTAAGATAGGACACTTGCCGTAGAAGCAATTTTCCATACACCAACTTCAGGGGAGCCGAAAGAACTTGTGCTTCTGTGATACAAGCACAAATTATCAGTTAAAGTTCTCATTTTCCCCCTTAAGTGGTAAGGGAAGAGTAGCAATAAGCGCTGGCAATTTCGTTGATAGTGCCACATATCAAATGGGGTAAACAGACCATATTTTCTGAATTCTTGCAAATACATACAAACAATGGTAACAAAAACAATGGGACTGATGGAAATCTTAAAAACATGGACTTGAGCCAAACTTTAATATTTTAGTATACAGAACCAAGTTTTTACTTGGCTGTTCGACAATATTATTAGCGCCTATAAAAACAAAAGCCAAGGCGTGAAATTACCAATCAGTGATTCTGCATCAAATTGACTGAGAAGTTCTTCAGCTTCTTCATTAGTGGAAGTGACAATTGGAGGTCCTCCGAACCTCATGTGATCATACTGAAGTAGGGAGCTCTTGTCAAAGATGTACCCGGATTCTAGCTTACAGCAGCAAAGTAGTTATAGTAAATACACAGCTCTTGAAAAACTTCGTTTTCGTTCACCCTAAATCAAAGAAAGATCTTTACAAGGCAAAACTGCAAAAGGCACTGACCTCTAGGGGCATCCACCCGCTTATCAAACAAACGAACAGGGTTGTGACCATCCAAACACGAAGCATATACAATCAACCTGCCCATTCCGTATCCCAAACCAACCAGACACAAATCAAAAGCCAAACAAATTACAGTACATAAAAATAATAATGAAAGTTTAACTTAAATATGAGAAAGGTTGAAATTACTGTACAATGCAAGCTCTCGGGCAGCTCTTGGACTGCAAAACCTCCCATTCTTATCAAGTCTTGGTAACGTGTATGTCTCATCTTTAGCACCAGATATCACTGAAGGGGAAGTTTCACTTTCTTTACGGGTGATAGGTTCAGCCCCAGTGCTGGAAACAAAAAGCTGGTATTTCATTCGTCGTCTCGTTAAGGGCTTGAAGTTCCTGAAACTGCTGCTACTACTATTGCTGCCGCTACTATAACTAGAACTAGAATAAGTCGAGGCAATTTGCTGGTGTGGCCGCAAATTTATCGAAAGATGATGATTAAGGCCTGATAGGATTTTTGAGCTACTGGTACTACTGCTGCTGCAATGACTCAACACCAAGGGACCTCCCTCCATTCTTCTCTCCTAATACCTATTGCTAGAACAAGAGAACCATTACACTTCCACCCCAATATATTATTGCCACAAGTCACAACCCTAAATTCCACTGAAACACAGTTCTAGGCGCATTCATTCGTCCCGGAAATCGACTACACCAGACCATTCAACACCAAATTTTTCCTTATTGTGTTCAATTCAGTAACAAGAACAACACAATGCATCCAACAATTAAAATTTTTGCAGGGCATTTCACATCTATCAGCATATATATAATTCATCAATCAATCATTATTTCACCATTTAATCACACAATTGAAATAAACCCTGTTCAATTTTACCTATGAATATGAGCATATGCCCATATAAAGTTGAAATTTTCAAAAGTTGGTCTCACTTTCCCCCCTTCTCTTATCCCACCCATATGCACAAAACTAAGCAAAAACTAAGAAACACCATGAATTTCCTCTGTTTCATTATGAGAGAAGCTAAACTAAGTCTATACAATAGAAAAATAACCGGGAAAACTTCTTCATTACAATATAAGCAGAAAGAAGTTCATATAAACAACATAAAGTTCATGGATAAGAGAAGAGTAATGAGTACGAGACATGCCCAGAGAAAAGAGAGAAAGAGGAGGAAAAATCTTACCTGAGGAAAGTTAGACAAGTTTGCCGGTGGATGAAACAGGTGGGTTTGTATGGGAGAAGAAGGGGGGGGGGTGTTATGAGACGCACTTATCATCAACATACGACATGGATGTTCAATCCATTTGATAAAATATCAAAACTTAAGATATACTCTACTCCCACTTGGTAAAGTCTTGTGTTTTCACTTTTAACTGCTGTGCTCTATTCAATTTGGTTTTTTTGCAAAATTTTACGGAATGATCGGGATAAAGATTCGAACTTGCATTATGTAATTAGCGCTTAAAACTCGTGAACAATTTTGTTATTACAGCTTAAAAACTAAAACGGTTAGCTCCATAATTTACGAAGCATGTTTAATCGGTAATTGTATATGATTGACCAAAAGCTCACAACTTTCGAACTTTTAATAAGTTCTACTCCGTAATACAACAAATCGCCAAATAGGGTAGTACCTCAACCGGAGCCCGACTTGACTAGGCAGCCAGGTACAACCTGACCAAGGAAACGAACCCGTATCTAACCAACTTACTATCCGATAATCACTCCTGGTGCGGTACACAAAGTGGTAGACATGTAGCGGGATAGAAGATCGTGCGTGCCTGTTGCCAGGACTGCTGGTCTGCTTGTTTATCCGACTAACCCATCAAAAGACCTTCATGTATCTTTTCTCTCTCCAAATCCAACCAAAATTCTTAATAATTTACTGCTGTAATTGAGGATTCGAAGCTGTTTGATTGCGAGAAGCAGCGTAAGTTTCAAGTTTATCCGCCAGAAATTTTGATTCAGGTAATTTTTCTAAACTTGTACTTTTTCACTGACCTGTATTTTCACATAATTTGTGAAGAAAGTTTTTAACTTTTGACAGTATCATATACAAGTTTCCCCCTTTTAGATGTGTTTAAATTATCTAGTTGTTCTTTTTTCTGAATTAAAGCGTGAAGTTTAAGATGAATTTGTTTATATGTGATTGATCAGAGAGGGAGATGCTTAATTATGTGACAGTATTGAATTGAAATTGATGCAAAATGTGAACTTTCAACAATCAAATGTATGAAAATTAAATCAACTATAAATAGAAAGCTTGATTTTGATCCACCCTACTCATAATTGATTGGTTTCTATATCAAGAGCTGGCATTGCATTTCCTCCATGTCTTCCCATTGAGGTTCATGTGAGTCATGACCTGGGTTCGAAATCCGTCTGCATTAGGAACTGCCCTTGTGGGTTGTGAGTTGTGACCCCCTTTACGCCGAAAAATGTAAATTAAACATATGCCATGGCAGATTGGAGAGTGGAGTTGAGTGATATTGACTCAAGTGTTGGGAGAGACTGCTGATGTCTATATAAATAAGGGTGTCATGGGTTTATGCATCAGCAGCATTGCCATTTCCATTGGGCGGAATTTGAATTTGCGTTAATTAGGCTGTTTTGTGAGAAAGACTGCTTTTTTTTCTTTCCTTTTGGGTTTCTTCTTCGTGAGGTTGAAGTTGTCCACTGACCATATACTCCCTCCATTCATATCCAATCTTCCTGTTTTCCTTTTAGAGGAATTCACATCCAATCTTCCTGTTTCTTATTTTAGTAACATTTGAACCAATGAAATGCTTCCAAAGTGCTCTTGTTTCCTTTCCGACTTGCTTTTAATAATTTTTAATACACACCTAAAACTTTGTGCAAAAAGTAAGAGGAAGATTGGATATGAATGGAGGGAGTATAATCTGTTGTTTGTGTCGAGGTTTTTATCAATCGGACCTGTCTTTATCTCAGTTCATGACCATAGTATTTAGTTTGCACACATTTTAGAGTCAACTACAGTTCAAGATCTTGATCCAAGTTGTGTACTTGTGGTTGAAGCAACTAGTCTAGATGATCACAACCAGAACAACAACATTGTCTCATTGCCTCAATGGCTCCCGCCATAAGGCGGGGGTAAGGGGGGGGTCCATGTACGCAAGCCTTACCCCTACATTGAAAACATAGAGAGGCTGATTACCTATAACTAGTGAAGATGACCCTAAAATAAATAAATAAATAAACAAAAGAAAAAAAACGAGATGGTCGGCGGTGATTCAGGTTCATCAAATTCTCACATGAACTAGGACTTCAATGAATTTAGTATCTTAATTTGCCTCTATTGCAATGGCTCATCTCTCCACAGGTCTAACCCTCTCCAGACCAGCCATGGTGGGTATCTTCATTTTCCCTTTTTTCACATATGCAGCATAGGTAGATCGAATGATCGCACTCACTTCAATCAGAGATAGTGAATATCCACAGGGCTAACCCTCTGGTTGAAGTGAGTGTGATAGTGAATATCTCAAGATTTTGCTTGACATATGGCATTCATTCCTTGTTAATTGTTACTGTTGCCCATTGGTCTATGGCCTATTTTATTATATATAGAATTGGAATTGTCATGCGACAGACTGTTTACTTGCCAAATCTTGGTTTCAGTTGGCCAAAAGAGCTTCACAGTTGAGTTTGTTTGTCGATTAAACTTCTATCCTTTATTTCAGTTGAATAAGTTTAAACGAATGTTGAATCACTAGCTCAAGTGCTCAACCATGGAGATGGAGCTGATGGACAGCAAGTTCTTCAATGTGGCCCTCCTCATTGTGACAACTCTATTAGCAGTCAAATTGATATCTGCTCATGATGCCTAAATCTGTCAAACGCCTTCCTCCAGTCATAAAGGCCTGGCCTCCCGTTGTTGGTGGCCTCCTCCACTTCCTCAAGGGTCTCATTATAATGCTGCGTGAGGAATAACCAAGCCCTGGGAGTGTTTCCACGTTGAACCTGGTCAATTAGAACATTACATCCTTGATTGGATCTGAGTTATCTGCCCATTTCTTCAAGGCATCCGAATCTGATCTACTTCAGCCGGAGGTCTACCGGTTTGATGTCCTTACCTTGGACCTGGTGTTGTCTTGAATGTTGACTACTCCATTTGCCAGGAGCAGTTTTGATTCTTCACAGAGGCTCTTCGAGCCAACAAACGCAAAGGTTACATCTATCAGATGGTCGTAGAAGCTCAGGTATATCTCTATGCACTTCCTGAAATGCTGGTATGCTGCTGTTATTTTTTGTTGCCTTACAGCTTTATTGTCCTCCATGTTTTAAAAAAAAATTGTATATGTAATACGTACTTAGTTACGCTCTTTTGATGGACAGACATTCTCACAATTTTTGTCTACTCAAAGAGGAGTTCATCCAATGAAAAACCAATAGAACTGGTTTGAGAAAGAGAACAACAGGGCCTTCGTCAAATTGAAATCTGAATGTTAGATATGTTTAATTACTTGATTTTGTTCATTAAAGGTTTCGTCAAATTTCATTATCATTATTTCAATTGAAGTTCTGATTTGGACTGTGCTTGATTCTAATTGTTGCGTAGATGAAGACTGTTTACAAGGAGTGGCAGAACAAGAGCAATGGCGACAATGATTGTATTCACAGGTATTCTCAGCCTCCATTTCAGGTGGAGCACGAATTGTGATTGTCTTGCTGTTTGGTGATATTAATCTGTAAAATATGGTTTAATATTACAAATCAATTCATTATGAAATTCAGATTATTTAGTAGTTCCTAGTTTTATATTATCAGGTTATGAGTTGATGCTTCCCTTTAGACTCTAGCTCACTACTCCAGATCTTCACAAAATTGATAACATGCTCAACCAACTTCCTTTCATCTGATAGAAAACTAGCTGAAGATACTTTTCTCTAGATCACAATAGCTTTATTTTGAGATTGTGTGTCTCTTCTATCAGCTTCACTCCATACATATTCCAGTTTAAATAGTTCTTTGTCTGCTAGATCTGCCTAATAAGTCCTTCCGTTGTATTGAGCTGAGATATTGAAGATTATTGTGCTCATTTATAATAGTTTTTTTTTTTTTTTAATAGTGCTCAACCATATATCTGTGATCATTATAACATCACTAAGCTCTTTTAGATATTATGTCTCTAAAGAATACTGTACTTACCAATCAGTTGTGGGAATTGCCAATAAAAATTGTGTCTGTCATCATAAATGTACGTTGTCATTCCTGTTCTTGAATAAAAGTTTGTTGGGGTAAGTTGAATATTAGCATGTCAGAATAAACTCTTGCGATGTTGGAATCAAAATGTTTTTTGTGGCTTAGTTTGGCGAAGGGTTATGATCGGAGCTTGTATGGTTTTGATAGCTAGTAACTAAATAGAGGTTCTATGGGCTATTAGCTCAATGGTAGAGCATTGTGCATTGTTGCACAAAGGTGTAGGTTCGAGTCCCACATAGCCCGGTTCTTTTTGTCTTTTATTTACTTGAGTGTAGAGAATTGTGAGCATCTGAAGTTTACGTAGTTCTAGGCTTATTGCTCCCACCTCCATGTTCGGGGAAGCATCAAGTCATCAACTCATAACCTGACATTGATGCAGGTATAAGTTGCGGGCTATACCTCACAGTGAGTCGTTATAAAAAGTAAGTGTATATCATTTTCTGTTAACAGTAGGGAAGGTGTGCCTTAAGAGAAGCATTAATGCAGTAGCTACAATGTTTTTATTTTATTTTTTCCAATAGAGAAATCTGTTTGTCGTCTGGAAACTTAGTAGTGCAACTAGCTCTAGTGTTCAGTGGAGGATCATCATATCATCCCGGAAATTTTGAGATGTTAACTAAGTTCTCATATGGTTTCATGCGGAAATTTTACCTAGAACTGAAGTTACAAGCTTTTGAACTCAGTTGCGCAGTAGGCTCGACATAAAGGTCAGTTCAGACCTGATACCACTAAATTCTTCATAACTGTTGATTATAAGTGATATTTGGGATGCAATTTTTTCTAAATGGTAACTAACATCTCAGGCTACGCATTGATATATCGTGGGCTGCTTAAAAATTTCTGAGGAAGAAGTTATGGCATCTGAAAGTTGGAAGAGATGCAAGAAGAATTGTGTTTTGTTCTTTCTGAAATTGTTCGATAGTTTGGTCCATGCAGCAAACTAGAAAGGCAGCCTATGTGTTAATTGAACCCACGTCTTGTTCAATTACACAATGCTCTACCAATACCATTTAGATAATTAATAGGCTTTAGAAGTAGAAGTTAATAACCATGCTCACAGTTAAATGTAACAGACTTCGGTAAGTTCCGGGTTAAGAGCTTTAAGACTAGCCATCTAGGTCTACCAATTGAAGGAACTGATGACATAAATGAGTCAGGTAATATATGTTATAGATACTCTTGATAAATAGTAAGCTTGATCTTGATCCGCCCTACTCATGATTTTTGTATCAAGAGTTTGTATTGCGTTTCCTCCACATTCTCTCCATCATTATCGAGGGACATGACCTGGGTTTGAAATCCGTTTGCATTGGAAATTGCCCTTATAGGTTGTGACGGCAAAAATTTAAATTAAACATTGAGCATTCAAATGAAATTCGGACGTGAACAACATGAGAGATTATCAATATATGTAGGATACGGCCATACGGGGACGCATTTTGATCACACATTTTGTAAAGTTCTTAATTATACATTTATATGTATGTTTTCAAATAAAACAAAATTGAGGGCGAGCGTAAATCAAGTCACATATTATGGATATAAATTGTGCCTACATTTCGGTCCAAAATTTGGCATCCCAAGTTAACCTACTAAAATAGGTATCGCACTAATCGCAGCATCACCTTGACTTTTGCGAGAAGGGAGTTACGGGCATGCATCTAATTTGGTCTTTTTTGCATGCATTTAGTTATTTCATCCATGTTTTCTTTAGTCACCTTAAGAAAGAGGTATACAAGCAAATAAATCAAAGGAAGACAATTGAGTTATCAAATCTCATACGAGTATATTAATTCATTCATTAAGATGAATGTGACTCCACCATCCATTGATATATAACTCCATTTTCCAAATATACATACAACAATTGAAAGATGTAACATACACGTGGCGTTTTCAAATTTCGAATGTCTAGCCAATTTCGTACATCAACAGAAAGCTAGAATAAATGAAAATTATTGTTGATGATGTAAAAAGACTTCAATTCTCGAGTCGTTAGAAAATCAATCTTACTATAGAGTATGGAATTTACCTATCGGACCCTTATATTATATGACGAGTTGATGACTATACCGTGTTGATATAGGGTACCACATTTGTTTAATTTGAAGAGAGCTCAAAATGCAAATAATTAAACACAACATTATTTTTGGGATTAACCAATATTATACTACTGCTCAGTTTAGTTTAAATCGATTAATTTAGCTTTATGTTCCTAAATTCGAATAATACAGACAAAGAGGAAAAACATTTTCGCGCTATAGGCTATATAGACATTCATTCTTATTCAAGACACCAAACATTTGCCAACCATATCTTAAGAATTAAGATCGAGAATACACCATATATATAGACTTAAGTTATAATGTGGATATGTACACATACAAAATTTCATTTTCGTTATTTCTTCACTCGTCAAATAACTAAACTCTTGGAAAAAAAACCAACTTAATATACATGTAACATAAATCACCTTTAATTTCTAATCATTTCTTCCCTAAACTTATAAATTCTCCCACAAACACATAGCCATCATGGTGGGTGTAGGCGACGGTTGCGGCAGCCGCGGCTCATTCGGCTTCCTAGTGCAAGTGTTGACGGGGCGGTGGTTCATGGTGGTATCAACCTTCCTGTTGATGTCTGTATCAGGAACTAGCTACATTTTTGGGATATACTCACCCGAGATTAAATCAACTTTAGGGTATGACCAAAGTACCCTCAACCTACTTAGCTTTTTCAAGGACCTTGGGTCAAATGTTGGGGTTCATGCAGGGTTACTTATGGAAGTTGCCCCTCCTTGGGTGGTCCTAATATTTGGAAGTGTCCTAAATTTCTTTGGTTACTTCATGATCTGGCTTGCCGTTACTAGCCGCATTGCCAAGCCTCCAATTTGGCAAATGCTCTTGTTTATTTGCATAGGTATGTTCTACGATAACACTTCTTTCGTACGTTTAAATTATTAACATAAAAAATCCAAAGAAATTAAATTAAGAGATGGGTGTAGGGTGTAGCTTGCAATTTTTATTAGGATCTAATTCATGGAACATTTTTTTTAGATAAGATCTATTTATGGACGTAAATCATGCATTTGGTCGATCACAAAGATAATTTCCATGTAAAATGAGATTTGGTTATTTGCAAATCAAATATCAGTTAGTATATGAAAGTGCAAAAGGGGGTGGTACTCGAATTGAGTATTTCATAACGATAATGGTACGTTATTTTATCGTGTAGGTGCAAATTCAGCGGGGTTCACGAATACTGCTGCCATAATTCCATGTGTGACGAACTTCCCAGAGAGTCGAGGAGTGGTATTAGGCTTGCTAAAGGGCTTTGTTGGGCTAAGTAGTGGAATCTTCACACAACTCTATCTCGCCTTGTACGGTACAAATGCTAAGTCTCTTATTCTTCTTATTGCATGGGTACCGGGTGCATTTTCACTAGTTTTTCTACGTACCGTCCGATTTATGAAACATGTTGAACGTAAAAATGAGTCCAACGTTTTCTACAAGTTTCTCTATATCTCACTTGGCCTGGCTACATTTCTCATGGTCATGACTCTACTTCAACAACGATTCGCTTTCACGAGATTAGAGTACATATTAAGTGGATTAGGAGTTCTTATTGTGCTCTTTTCACCATTGATTGTTGCCGTAACAGAGGAGTATAAGTTATGGAAAAATCGACCGAAAGAATTGGACTATAACATGTCCAATACTAATAATGTCGTAATCCATGATAAAAATGGAAATGACCATGTAGCTAAATTGCCCATTAGAGAGGTCGATTCTTGTTTCGATAACATTTTTCGACCTCCGAATAGAGGAGAGGACTACACCATATTACAAGCAATGTTTAGCATAGACATGCTCATTTTACTTGTTGCTAGTATTTGTGGACTTGGTGGAGCATTGGCGGCCGTCGACAACTTTGGTCAAATCGGAGAGTCATTAGGGTACACGAAGCAGAGCATTCGCACCTGCGTGTCCCTAATCAGCATATGGAATTACTTAGGTCGGGTCGCGTCGGGTTTTGTTTCCGAGCACTTGTTGAAGAAGTACAAGTTCCCTAGGCCACTTATGCTCACTTCAATTCTACTAGTAACTTGTGGAGGACACCTTCTCATTGCATTTGGTGTGGACAATGGGCTTTACGTCGCATCAGTTATTATCGGGTTTTGCTTTGGGGCCCAATGGCCTTTGATCTATGCAATAATATCCGAAATATTTGGGCTCAAATATTTTTCGACCTTGTATAATATGGGCACAATAGCTAGCCCAATTGGAGGGTACATACTCAATGTTAAGGTGACGGGCTTTTTATACGATAGAGAAGCTACAAAACAGATGCAGGCTATGGGCCGGGTCAGGAAAACAGGGGAGGAGCTGGTTTGTAATGGGCCGAAATGTTTTCGACTTGCATTCATTATAATTGCTTGTGTGACTGGTTTTGGTATGTTTACGTCTATGATTTTGGTGATGAGAACCCGGAAATTCTACCGTAGTGATATTTACAAGAAATTCCGGGAGGCTGCGAAGGCGGTAGAGATGACTGAAATGGTGGAGAACGGCGGTGTCGTACAAGAGCACGGGGGTATGTAGTTCATGATTTTTTAGAAACATATGTTCTCTATTATTAAGAGTGTAATGATCGATCCTATGACAGTAATGTAAATCTTGGTTTTTACAAATTTATTTTACAACGTTATCCGTCATTATTGAATTTGACATTTTAAAAAGAATTTCGACCTTGATTTAATTTATAACAGAGTCAAATAATTTTGGTGATTTATTTGGCAGATACCTTGAGTCCTAGACGTTGATAAACTAATACACGAATTCAAACACTGACGACATTAGCAGTAAACATGATTAAGGGTAGATGACAGCATAGCCACCCTAGTTGGCAACTGGCCATACACAACTTATTGAGTCATCTCTGCGTTGTCTAGTCTTATCTTAAACTAATACTAAAAATTTCCAGCATTGCACTTAAATTAAGCTACGTAACTAATACGACGTAGATCTTCCGTTTCTATTATGTTTACCTCTTTGGTTATCGGTATATATACCAGGTAAAAAGTTTGTCAATAAGCTTAACAATGATTATTTTATCTAAGAATTAGTAGCTTATTCATTACTCATTACTAAAGTACTATATTGATGTGCCATACCGCATACTCAATATCAATATGATCCAAAACTCATTATTAATATTGATTCGTCGGGTCGGTTTCGGGTCGGGTTATAGCGGGTCGGTTCGTATCAGGTCGGGTCATACCGGGTCAAATGATCTTTCGGGTCGGTTCCGGATTGGGTCGGGTCGGTTCTATCGAGTAAATTTTATGGCGGATCGGGTCGGTTTCGAGTCGGGTCACAATTGGTTATAGTTACTAATGTCATTTATGGACGTTATTTCAATTTTTGGCATTACCAATCGGGTCATTTTCAGGTAACAGGAGGTCGGGTCATCATCGGGTTGTGTCGGTTCAGGTCATCATCAGGTCGGGTCTTGTCGGATTTGGTTGATCACAATTTCGGGCCTTATCGGGTCAGATTCTCGGATCGGGTCGGATCGGATTTGCCAGCCCTATGTATACATAATATAGTGAGATAAAAAAAAAATCGACATCATTGTTGATTAGTATTTCGTATGAATCTTCGTATATTGACTTGGACCTACCATGTCATTCAGCAGCTAACCATTTCTCTACGGAAAGGTGCATGACAAATTGACAAATGACTGACTAACTATTGTAATCAAGTCAAGGATCACGTACTATTGAAGCCTTTATCTTCTCATTTAAAGTTCATTGATACCTCAGTATGGGGGTACCTTTCGGTCCCATGCATAACCCCATAACTAACCAATCAACTTCAAAGTCGCTTTCTTAATCTGATCTATCTGCCGTTAATCCCACTTAATGACCTTTTATCTAGACTATCATACCATACATGTTCCGTTGTGTTAAATTTCGACAATTCACTAATATCATCTAATCGATATTATACGTACTAAGAAAGCATTAGCAAATAATGCTAAGACGTCGTTAATATATAAGAACACACGGTTTAATATATATTGTACGACCTTCTTATTACGTAAGTATACGACCGCTAAATGATAAACTGATTGTAATTTAGTGCTAATTATCATGTTTGTTATTATAGGATAGTTTATAACTCAATTGCCGTGTGGGAGTCTTAGTGCTGATTATAAAAGGTGGCTTAAACTCTTAAAGTGATAGGCAGACTGTCATTCTTGAACGCATTAGCAAATCTTTAGTAGTTCACCTTGTGACGAATTGACGATCTTGCGACTTTAATTATTATTATTATTAAATAAAGGTTTTAATGTAATCATTCTTAGTAATACTCTGTTAGTGTTAACAATAATTTGAGGCTCAGAATATCTAAAACTCACTAATCATTGATTTGAAGTACTATTTACCAAGTCTTAAATGGACATGTGTTAATACTTGCATGGTACATGTTATAAAGTAAACGTACATGTCATTCACCTAATAAGCAACAATTAATTTAATCAATTACATCTAATAATAAGTCGAAATTAAAACTATTGATATTATTGACTCCGATCCATATGCTTGTAATATATCCTAAATTTACCGTCAAGATATCCTGTACGCGTGTCTACTTATTACTCTAAATTCACATCCGTTATTAAGTATTTTTCACAACGGTAAATCTTACTTGCCTAAATATTCCCCACTTATATACAAGGTAAGTTGAGTCTAATATATGCAACCAGACCTTTTCTTAACGCAAAATGCCGATAATCTTAGCCCTTCATTTACTAGCTTATTTTGACCACATATGTATATCACTACAACATGATGGCTCTCGTGATTATAACTCGAGTTAACTACATGGATGGGTATAATGTTTTCAACTTTTTATCAAATGGGGAACCAACGTTTTTTATTTATGATTTGGGAATTGGTTTAACAGACGTTAGTCTGTGCTTTCCACGCGCCGACTCTTTCTCATCCAGGCAGCCTAAAGTCCCTCCCTCAATTTTCTCTCTCCTCTTACTTATCTTCATCCACAGGAACTAAACAAAATTTAGTATCAGTACCACAAATCAAACTCGCAGTTATCACAAGAGTATTAAGAAGGAGTTTTTTATTAATTAATTGAAGGAGAAGGGTATGGTTTTGAAAGGACTTAGGAGAGATTGAGTTGGGGCGAAGATGGAGATATTTAGAGATTTAAGGGTTTGTTGGGTTGTTGCGGGTGGTCAGAGATCCGACCGTGGCGGCGACGGTGGTGGTAGTCCGACAGCGATGGTGATGAAGATTGCATGGGTGACATTGGAGTCTCTCATTTCTATCTAAAACTTTAGGATGTGGTAGTTGTGAATTTTTGCTGAATATTTCCAAGTGGTGTAGATGGAATTTGAGTCTCATTTCATCAAAGATCAAAAAGACTTGTTAAGAACCGAACAAGCATGAAGGCGAGGAAAATGATGAGCACATTGAGCAGGGACAACTTTCTGGGAAGGGAAAGTGGTGGTAGGTCCCCTTAACTGCCACATCAGCCATTAATTAACGGTGTTAGTTTCAATCCCCAAATGATAAAGAAAAAGTAAATTGCTAGAGGTGTATAGTGTAGACACAATTTATTTGTCTACAGTGTAAAAATTGAGTTATACTAGTAAAATTGAGATCTGAGTAGTAAAATTAATTTTAGTGAAAAAATTCAGGTAGTAAAATTAATTGTATGAGTAGTAAAATTTTGATAGTGTAGTAAAATTATTGCTGATTGTATACATTTTTGGGTGTCTACACTATAAACCTCTAGCATTGTCCAAAGAAAAAACATTGGTTCCCCATTTGATAAAAAGTTGAAAACAATGTACCCCATTCATGTAGTTAACTCATTATAACTCACATACAAATACAAGATCTTGCACGAACTGTAACTTGATTCATAAGCCAGCCAGCTGGACCATGAGACCATATCAATTTATACGGCGCTGCTTAAGAACTAATTTCTGCCCTTAATACCGACCAAGCTAAAAAAAAAACGAAGACGAGTGACCCCATTTTCCATTAACAAATCATATATTACACGCATTTGACTTTTCTCCACATGTGCAATATCTTTCAAATTAAACCATCTTTTTCGTTATTCTTTTTGCTCCTTATTATAAATACCCTTCGTTTCTACACCAAATACTTCATCACATATATATCACATATTGATTCATTCATTCATACACATAAAACAAGTTTACTTAATATTCCTAGCATGTAAAATTGCAAGTTAATGAGCTACAACATGGCAACTATAGAAGAAGACGAGTTTGAGTGTCGTCTTCGAAAATTGGGAGATCATCGTCGTCAGCAACACACTTCCTCTTACAATAAGGTGGACGTCAAGAGTAGTAAAATCGTCAATAATAACTATAAGATGGTGAGATTGGATGAAGATGAACTCGAGTGTCTTCGCAAATTGGGAGAACATAGTAGTACTAGAACTACTACTCAAAAGGTAAGGATTCATCGTCAAAGTAAAACCTCGACACATAACTATAAAATGATGGGGAGAATTGATGAAGACGAGCTAGAGTGTCTACAAAGATTAGAAGAAACTACTACTACTACTATTACGAATAAGAATAATTATAATTACGCTTGGTCTACAGTAAAAAAGAACAATAACATTATTGGTGAAGTGTCCGCGAACAAGAAGCTAGAGAGCAAGAAATCTGAAGATATAAATGAAAGTGCTGAGAAATTTATCCAAAGTTTTAAGAAACAATTGGTTCTTCAACGTCTCGAATCGATCGAGAACGCTGATCAGATGCTTGCAAGAGGTCTTTGACGCCATACTTAAGCATAAGTTCATGATCAAAGGCTTTGGATACGCTACGCCAGAGTTCCTCTGCATTTTGTAGATTTTTTTTGCTCATATATTTTGGTGATAAATTTTTTTATTGGTTTATTGATTGATTTGTTCATGTAATTTAAACATTACTCATGTTGTTGTAACTTTTTTAATTTCCTGCGTGTTTTGCTGGTTCTATTGCGTTTGATCAATCATATGGAGTAAGTACAAATAAATTCATTCTTTTTCCACATTGCTTTTATGTTATTTCCCACAAAGGCGTAATGTTTAAATAAAAGACGTTGGATACGGTGTACGTGTTAAAGCTTATTAATAATGATCTAAGATTTTTTTTATTTGATTTTTATTTTTTTTATACACCCTTTCATTTTGAAGGCTAGTGATAAGATTATCAGACAATTTAATGTGTTTGAATTGTGAAAAATAATATGGCGATCATATTAGGCTTGAATCATATCGTCCTTCATTCTGAAGAGGCACAATTACAAAGACCGGACTAATATATATCCGGGTAGACTAATATAACATAACAAACTACAAACATATATATAGTACGTACTCCACAGATGACAGAACTACACCTTAATTTTGTCTACGTATAGACTCCAAACATTATTTTATTTTTCACGGAACCTAACGTTTTGGTACCATATACTGATGTACGTACGTATATGTGCATGAATCTGGCTGTTGAATTTTTACGCGCGTGATCGCATTTCAAGCAGCGTAATGAATAATCAAGCAATCAACCTACGTATTATACTCGTCCTTCTTTGAGGGAGGAGTGTTTTATTGATTTAGAGTAGTCCAACAAAAATACAGTGAATGTGTAATGTGCTAGATAATAATGAAAACTTTTCACTTAGTCAATTATAAAACTTTCAAGATTACTCTCAAATAAGGAATTATTTCTCCAAAATAATGCGAACACTGTACTCCCGCGCACCATAAGTCCATATATAAGATCACCTATATAAACACGAAAATTATACACTCAAATTCATCGTCAACAACAACAACAACAACAAAGTCTTATTATTCCGAAAAACCCATCAAGTACGAAAAGTATCGAGATGAGTCCATTATTCATGAAATATACACTCTTGTGCTTGACTCTACATTTCATTCTTATTAGCCTAAGTGAAGCTTTCATGCCTGTCAATGTTCGAGTGTTCAATTCACTGATTAACGGTAAAAACCTTCAAGTTCACTGCAAATCAGCGGATGATGATCTTGGCGTCCACGAAATCCCGCCAAATACTTTCTATGAGTTCTCTTTTACGACAAATTTTTTCGGAACCACACAATTTTATTGCGGGTTTGTGTTCGATAATACGCTGCATATGTTCGACATCTACTACGCGGTTCGAGACTTGCAAAGGTGTTCGGAGTTGTGTTGGTGGAAAATCAAAGAGATGGGTCCTTGCTTGCTTAATGCCGCGGTTGGGGAGTACAACATCTGCGACCACTGGGATAATGCTGCGTGATCGATATCGATCATGCGTACGTACTCCATCGATTTTATAATGAGGTCTATGATTAGTATGACGGTTGCGTGTCCTAGCCTGTTGGGCAGACAAAATGTATAGGAGTATTATTTATTCTTTAATTTTCTCATTCTTTTTGGCATTGTTTTTTACAATTTATATGAGATCAGAAATATTATTGTTTTTAATTGGATTTTAGCTATGTGAAATTATCAATTCATTTTTATCCAAAGAAGCGGTTATAACTATTTCCCTTTATTCCTTACCTTATTAGAAACACGTTTAGAAACTTGACCAAATATACACCTCGACAGTGTTGCATTAGAGAAGTAATAGATTGGATAGGACGAAGTGACTATAGTTTTTTTTTTTTTCCTTACGTTGGTAACAACAAGTACACGAATGTACCTTGTACTACATATGTATTTATTCGATCATAACTCCAACTCAACCCATTGTCTAATTAAAATAATCATGACTATTTGTCCAACTTAATTACTAGATAGCTTTGTATTGATCGGAACATCTAGTGAAAAATGTCATAGTTGCTACTTAAGATCAAAACTATGATTAGCCTTCAAGTATTTACACTATCAAATTAATTTGTGTTAAGTGTCGCAAATGGCATTGAATAATTTATAATGAATGATAACTTTGAAACGATGAATTCGATTGTAGAGTAATAAAATAAGTGTGACACACTATATACATCGCACTCAAATATTATATTTGATGACATGTTATAACTTATAACGCACTGAAAACCAACAATCAAACAGTACGTGGTAATTATTAAATGTACTAAAATATCTTTCGTTCCTCCTAATTCGTTCTGGCCTACCTATAGACTCACTATAAAAGATTTTATTTATTACGGAGTACCAAAATAGATGCTTACCAACATATATATATATATATATATATATATATATATATATATATATATGTGTGTGTGTGTGTGTGTGTGTGTGTGTGTATTTCAACAAATTCGAGTTACTTTGCAAAATCAAATAGGCAAATAAAGGGTTTAGCTATCCCTCAATTAAACTATAAGAATATCCTCGTAATTTTTGGTTTTATTTGATGATCGATAAAATAGACGTACCAATCAATTACAAGTTCTAGATCTAAATTAGTTTTGCAACTATGTGCAAACACACTGATACATATCATGCAACCTTCTATATTACATTTTATGAGGAAGTTGAAGTACTAAAATAATATTCTTCTCACGTTATAACTTTGATCTCCAATTTTGCAATTTGGATTACTTCGTATGAATTGTGGACAGAAATTGAGGTCACATACTCACATACATGCATATATATTGATGAATTCATCAACATAATTTGATGTAGAATTGTAGATGCATCAGCTCTATTAATCATATGGATCGTTGCATTTATGATATGATATATGTTATGGCCGACCGCTATATGATAATCTACACATACATTGTGCTGTACTTTTGTCAACATACACTTACTCGCGCGTACTGTATAAAACATTAATAGAGCAATAATACTACACTGTATTTACACAAAATTCACAAAGCAAAAGATCGAAATTAAAAATGCACAAAAATTTCCCAAGATGACTACATCCTTGGAAATTATCAAAACGTACAAAGAACCTCACCATAGAACACACAAGGAAATACAATCAAAATTAAAACACAACGTTTAAAATTCTCCTAAAGTAGTCCTATATATACATCATAGCCAAAGTTGCAACATTATGTGTTCTATCGATTGCTTATCAAACAAGCACTAAAAAAAAATACTCCCTCCATCCATTTCCGAATAACTGTCAAAATGGTACCCGTATGGAAAAACACGATGATATGCATCGTGTTAATATCCGTATGCACGCTAGCTAGCCTAAGCGAAGCAGTAGATGTTCGCATATTTAACGCGTTAAGCACATCACAAAATCTTCAAGTACACTGCAAGTCAGCGGACGATGATCTTGGGGTACAACAAATTGCACCGGGAACATTCTACCAATTCCAATTTACGCCAAACTTTTTCTTCAGATCCCAATATTATTGCGGGTTTGTGTTCGACGATGTGTTGCATTGGTTCGATGTGTATATTGGGATCAGGGATTATGAGCTTTGTAGTGATAGATGTTGGTACCAAGTTAAAGACGAGGGTCCTTGCTTGCTTGGTGGTCCTGAAGTAGGTCAAGTCACTTGTTATGATTGGAACCGTGATTAAGTAGAGCTTAATAGCGTGTATCGGTGTATGTTATTTGATTTATTTAATTGAATTGTCAACTTTAAATTTTCCCGAGACATCGAATGATTTATGGTGTCGTGCAAAATTGCATTTTGATCCGTATGTAGTTGAACCCATTTTCGGAAGATGTTAAGCTAGTTGATTTGAGTTTGAAATTCGTCATCATCAAAATCGTCTTGTGTTGCTAGTAACTTGTTAATCTATTAATCATCTGTCCATGGACACGCTACCATATAACAATTGCAGAAGTTAATCACAGTTATCAACAATTTTCAATTTCAGTGTCAAAATGTCAATTTTACAGAGATCTAGTAAGTTGTTGGGCCTGTCACCTGCAAGCAACTAAAGGTTGTCCAACACCAGGCCCGAGGCCCAGTAACCATTATCGAATAAAGCCCAGTAATAATTTTACCACCAACATTTCCCGATCTTACTACAAGTCTACAACATTTTTCGCAAAATCAAGAAGCACATTACTCGACATTAAGGTTAAAATATTTCTGTATCATTGTTGAGTCGATTTCCAAGTGTGCAAAATGATGTCCTACATCGGTAGAATAAAATTGAAGAGATGAATGCTATTCCTCTCATTGCCAATTGGTTTTAAGATGGAACCTCACCAGACTTATGAGCTCGTCTACACCTAACTATACGAGCCTGGTGCACGAAGCTAACAATCATAATATACCGAAACGATCTCAGCTCACACAAAAACTTGAACTACGCAATGCCAAAGTTCCATCATATTTTATAACAACCAACAAACAATGATTCCCAACTTTACAAAGGTTGTGTTCCATCTTTCGAGTGTGAAGACAAGAACAACCTAACATAACTTATGAAAAAATAAGACGATCAATTCTTTAAAACATGTAACATATAGTCTTGCAAAATTATGACCAGAAATTTCCATTAAGCATCTGATCATGAGGTCTACAAACATACAAATTGGAAAAAAAAAACAGAATAAAATCAAACCTTTTCAATTGTCACAATACAATAGTAAACAAGGGGTATTTGGAACTTAACCTAGCTAAGCTAAACCCCCCTACATGTACATACAAACTTCCGCAACGACGATGTTGCTCTTATTGCTTTGATTTCTCTTTTCACATTTTTTCCGACTCGGTTTCAGATTACTGTTGGATGACCGGAGTGATCTTTTGTTGCAAGAGGGGAAGGCTAACTCGAGAGCAAGACCGGACCACCTCCCCTGCGAGAGGAACCACTGGAAGGTTGTCGCAGTTGCAAATTTCAATCATGAAACCATCCGGGTCATGGAAGAAGAGCTGATCGACGTAGATCCCACCTTCCTCGACTCTGGCTCGTACATGCTTAATGTCCATGTCCTTCAATTTCTTCTCTACTGCTCCCATACTTTCACACTGCCAATCAAACACACAATTTTTAAAATCAACCACATGAAATTGGATCAAATATACTAATTAATCTTCCACTAATCAATATAATTAGTCCGATAAGTCTCACGAGTAACCATCGCAAGCTTAGTTTAATGACATTTACAAGGAAGCTAAACAAACCTGACGTAAGGTACACAACTAAAAGGGAATTGTCAATGTAATTTTGTGTCACTAGATAGATTGTTTAGCACGGTATGAGTTGTAGCTGACTCATCCAAACAAATAGATATGTACATCTACAACTTGTGATTAACTCTTTCAAGTTTCAACTATCATTTCTTTCTTTTAAGTTTAGTCTCTAACCAAAGAACGAAGTACAAACAAGATAGGTGACTTCTAATAATTGTTGAGTGCGCGGTGGCAGTACATAATTAAGTAACGTAGATATATATATATATAGATATCGACTAGCTCAAAATCTCAAACACTAAACGGTTATGATTCAATAGTCATGATAAAAGTTTAAAGCTCGTCTACATCATTACTACTATAACTAGTCCTACAAGCTTTGTACTTAAAATGTACTCGCAACCATCCAAAACGTACAAACTCATGCATTATTATGGACAGTGACCCTAAATAGTTTATAATGTAGCGGATCGATAATCGTTCATTCGTTTAATTTGTCATACAAAATCGTACCTACGCCTAGTGAGTAGTGATAGCGATAACGACTAGCGAATATATATATCACATGATTTGATGATTCATAGCTAGACCCAATTCAATCATGTAACTACATATAGTTTTTAACTAGTTTTGTTACATTATTACGTCTCTTACAAAGAGCCAAGTCACTCGTTCGTCATTCATCACATGCTAATCGAACAAGACAACAAGAGAAATTTCACACAATTGATCGACAGCGAAAATCATCCCTCTTCCTGCTTATGATTCTATTTTGAACCAACATGTCTTACTTTGTTTCACATCAGGAGGACTATGTTGTTAATCACTCGGCAACTATATGCCGAATTTGCCGAATTTTCCTATACTGGTAGAGAAATGCGTGGTGATACACTTTTAAGTAGTGATAGACCGACACTAAAAACAAGAGCCATTTTTGTCCCAACTTGGAGAGGCCAGTCTCAAATGTGCAAGGTGCAACAACAACAACTAACATCTTTTGTTACACAGTGCATTACCGAACATTCAAATTTTGAGGATGCGTAAATGCTTCTCTAGTTTATCGTAGTAGATCAAATTATATGACCAGACCTAAAAGTGGTTTGGATTAGGATGTACCAAATGCCTAATCCATAGAATGTACTAGAAAGTCGAAGAAAAAGTTGAGGAGAACACAATATGCATGAATCTACCCGTAAACATTTCGTGCCCACATGGAAGTCTTATCTTTTCTGATTTCGAAATATTTTTGGTCTACTTCTAATCCACTACTTAATTTTAGCACTTAATTCCCCCTTTTTTTATTTCTTTGTTCAATTTTACCTCAGAAATTTTTGAAGTTATTGTCTATCATAGTAAATATTAAGGAAACAAATCATGATCATAGTAAATAACTAAATGTGCATATAATTATGAGATGATGGAGATTTTATTAGATAAGACACTATCTTTTCACTCGTGTTAAAGGTATAAAACCATTGTCTAAATCCAAGGCGATTACCCATGAGGTTAACCATCAGTAGTTTTATACCTTAACAACTCGGATTATATACATACGCAGTAAAACTACTGGATTAAATCAAACAAGATAAGATGATCTATGTTAAGCTAAAACAAATTAATCAAACAAAAGTAATTAAAATTACCTGAAAAGAAATATGATTATCCTTGGGATTAATTTCTGTTTTCTTGGGTAACTTCTCTGGTTCAGTTGCTTGTAACAAGTGTATCCCAATTCCATAACCAAACAGCCTACATTTTCTCAAAAAACCAAACAATAACAAAAATTCAGATATAAAACTCCAATTAAATTAAACTAAAAAATAAAAACCATTTGAATTAAAATATGCATATGATAAAATAATTAAAACATTGAAATATATATATAAATACCATGCTCCATCAAAATCAAAGGAACCAGGTCTTCTAATTGGGAAAAACCCAAGAACATTTTGGTAAAAATCGATGGATTCTTCAATTGAACGACAAAGAAGAGATATGTGGTTGAGAGATTTGAGGTGTAGTGGATTTCCCTTTGTGTCCTTCATCTTCGATCAAATTTTACAGAGAAACAAAAAAGGGTACGTGCGTCCTTGAAATCGATCAGGGTAAAAATGTAAATAACAGGGGAATTTTAATTTTTAAGGAGAGAAAAAAAAGAAACAGGGGGGAAAAAAAGAGGAAGAAGAAGTGTAATAAACACGAGAAAAGGAAGAAGTGTTTTTACGAAATGTGTTTTTGTGTTTTGTGTTGTTGGGTGTTTTGATAGTGAAAGTAGGGAGAAAAATGAGTTTAAATAGAAAAACAACGTAGCTATAAATGCATGCTAAATTGCCAGGTGTCCCAATAATATCAGATATTTCCAATTTACACGTAGGTTCCACGTGGCTGACTAATTAGCTTATTGTAATTTTTTTTTTTTTTATTATGACTTCATAGTTCATATTGTATTGCTACTACTTGACTAATTGGTTTCTCCCACTCTTTGACCTAGTGTTGTTTTTATTAGACTCTTACCTTGATAATGTTTTATGTCAAACAAGTGGTTAAAATATAATTAGACGAAATGTATTGTTACTCTATTAGTGATTAACTAAAAATCGGTGCGAGTGTAACGTCTTGTTTGATAGGATTGCAACTTTTCGATTTGATTTGGGATCTTATTAATGCATTTGATTTGGTTTGGTTTGATTTGATATGATTTGAATGAATCTGATTATATTGATTTGATCTTAATTTGTTGAAAAATTAATTGAATTTAAAGGAATTAATAACAACAGACATACTAGATTCATTATATGTTATTTGAATAATTCTAATTTGATTTGATCTGAGGATCTAATCTGATTTGAATTTTTTTTTTAAATTGGATCAAATAACGCGTAAGTTGGATATAGAACTTCAATGTGTTAAATTTTGTATGTATACGTGCATACTAAATAAAGTTGGTATTGAGTCGAAGAGTATGAGGTCTAAAGTTATACGTAAATAAATAACCATATGTAAAGTAAACTAAATCAGTGCCGGATCACTTTAATCATTAATCAATTAGCAAATTGCTAGAGGTGTACAGTTTAGACACAAGTAATTTGTCTACAATGTGAAATTGAGTTAATTATTAGTAGTAAAATTGAGATTGAAATAGTAAACTTAAATGGTAGTAAATATTCAAGTAGTTGAAATATATGTATGATTGTATGAATAGTAAAATTTTGATAGTGTAGTAAAATTATTGCTAACATTATACTTTCACGCGTATATACTGTAAACCTCAATCAATTATATGTCCGATACTCTGTGTATGTTACAGCCCCTTTAGTTTCTCTTCTATTTAATTTACACATTTTCGGCACCACATTGAATCAGGAAAATGCTACACATACAATTGTTGTATGTGTTGTATGAACACTACCTCTTTTCTCAATCAGTATGATTGAAACTAAACTATCAATCACAAACCTTAAAATGATCTTAGCCACATATTTAACACATTAAACAAGATCCAATGGCTAAGATTAATGACTAAAGAAAAAGGTTCAACCTTCTTCCATTCTCTCTCCTCTTCCTCGACCAACTGCAGCCCCGTCCCTACCCCAGCCGCCGCCCTCACCACTCAAACGTCAACTACCACCATGGTGGGCGCCGGCACCAAAGACCCAACCCCGGCACCTTTTGGCCCCCGCCGATCCCCCTGCTTCCCACCGCGGCCCGTCCTATGGGGCTCTCTCTTTCCCTTTTTAGCCACCTTTCTAGCACCCCACGACCATTAGATCGAACGCCGACAGCGCCGATGAACCCCCTGCACCTAACCTCGGCCTCCCTCCCCGCGCCCTAAGTTCCGACCACCCCCTCCCCCAACCACAAAAATAAACCACATCCTTCCACTAAGCCAGATACGATAGCCCCACATGGCCATGTGCTTAGGTGCGTGACGGGATTGGGTGGTCTACCGTCCAGGAGGGCGGATGTGGGTTTCGATGATGGCGCACCGGTGTTGTTGGTCGGCGTGGTGAGAATCAAGGGTGGTGGTGGCGGCAGAGAGTAGAGTGGTTTTAGGGAGGAGAGAGATTTGGGTAGTTGGGATTCTGGGATTGGAATAGATAGAGCCAGTCACTGTGATTAGTTGATTAGTTGGTGAAGTACTGAGTTGTAACATTCTAATTGAGTGTTGTATGACTGGCTCACATACAACAGTTGTATGTGTATCATCTTCCCATTGAATCGCCATGTTATGTTGCAAATTAAAGTTTGCACGACCCAAGCATTTGCCGTACCAAAGACGCACACAAGTCCATGCATCCATAAATAGATATATCCCATGTGAGTCTCTCGCATAATGCCATGTGTGTGTACATGGCCGGGTATGTGGCGAGTTAATTTTGCACGACGAACGAGCCTGATCCGTCGGAATGTCCTTCGAATATAATTAATAATAACCACCGCTCCTTCATATAAATCGAACGAAATAATCATTCGTCCTATAGGAGTATTTCATAGGCGGCACCAAAATTCGATCATGTATGTGACAGCTGATTAGTTACTAGTTACGGAGTAGTATATACGTACCTCTCTTGTATATATGGGTTTCGGATCAATTGATAAACGATTTGATCTCGCTTAGGGAGATTTTAAGTACTGGTTTCTAAAATTTCTTGGAGACTCGCTCATTCCTACCAAGTGCATAATTCGAGTATTAAGCTTTAGGTGTTGCCAAAATCTACAATAAGCTAAATTGAAAAAAGAAAAAAAAAACGATTGTTGTGTTTTAGGATTGATACGGTGCTATAGGTAGAATTGGTTAATATAATAAATTATTCGGCGACATTCTAAATACACTTGCAAGAAAATGCCAAAGATCACTCGTACATCGGCAAAAAGAAATTTGTCCACCGTCCAACAATGTGTACTTACATAGTTACATGTTGGTTCACCCGAGCCTTGTTTCTCGTATGAGGAATGTTGATTAAGACCCTGCCACATGCTCCACGTTAATGGAAATTGTTCATTTTAGGAATGCTGATCAAAGTTACGACAATTGGTAAAATGGCCGGCTTCAACAACTCAAAATGCTATATAAACGATATGGGCTGATAAATTAAAGCAAATACACCGAATTAAGACGATTCTTTGGATGAAAAGCTTGTTGTAGGATTGTCTTATCCAAATACGGAGTACTGATACAATACTATCATACTTTGAGGTAAAAAGACTTATCGATCGCTATTTCAGGACGATTATACACGGTACTCCGTACATCCTTTCAAGTTCAACTCCTTCATCTCATGATTACAATCAGATAAGTCATACTGGTAAAAAAGGATGCCGAATTTCTACATTTCGTGGCCCATCAGCCCATGGGTAGTGCAAGTGCAACACTGCAACATTAGCAAATAGCAATGACAAAGAAAGTGGAGTATAGGACAAGCTGATTTATCGAAATAGAGAAACTGCACGATTTTGACATTTACCTAAAATTATATCACTATTATATTATACTCGGCAGTGAGAGATCAAAATCAGTACTACATAGTAGTTGATCAACGTACAAAATAGGAGATGCTAGAAAGTTGATAATATCGGGACATGCATCTTTTGGTTTATACGACTTGTACTTATGGTAGGCCGCAGTGTCACATGAATAGAAAACCGGGAGTAGATCATCTTCAAGTCTAAACTACACCGCGGTTATATTAAGATAATGTCAAGATAATGTCGCAATTACTGGCGGAGCCAAGATTGAAACTTAAAGTAGGCCGAAATTTTTTTTTCGGAGTTGGGATTGAGTCAAATACTACGATTTTTCATTTTTTAGTAGTTTTACAATAAATATACACAAAAAGTTTCGACATTTCGCAAACTTGATGCGGGCCAAGCCATTTAACGGATGAGCTCCATATTGATATTCGATCAGTATCTATGCGTCTAATAAACAAAATAACATAGCCGGTCTTCAACCAGCTCGAAATCGATCTTATTATCACTCATCTCCTAGCAAATGGAATGATGGAATTTTAGAGTACGTAGAGTACTTAATTAGTTGAAGTTAAGTGAATGTGTAGTCCAAACTCATCGACATATAAAAAGAATGACAGTGATGATGCTTAATTAATTTATAACAACATATTGAATTATTGATCATTTGGCCTGCTAATGACATTTGTGGCTCCTTTGAAATGATCAATTTGATGATGAATGATTAACCCCCCTTCACTATTAGTTAATGATACAAGTACTTAAATTGATACAATTGGCGAACATCCACAGCTATACTTTTCTTAATCAAGTAGAGACAAATTATGAATGTGATATGTTTAGTAAGCTCAATCAACATTTTTGGCTTCACATGCAAGCCAGATTGCCACTACCTACTCCATGATTACCATAATTTAAGGTACTTGTACTATCAGCTCCTAATAGTTTCATAATGTAGCTATATGGAGTAGATCCTATTTGACTTTTGATGAACATTACATGATGGGAATGACAAAGGTGGTTAAGTTGTTTCGGATTCGGATTCTCGTTTCACATTTTCTATGATTTAACTCCTCGAGAAAAAAAAAACCCAATAAAACTACTCAATAAAGATGTAAACTTTAACAAGCATAAAGTTATGTGCATGAGCTTAGAGCCTTGAGGAACCCAAAACTGGCATCTAGAAGTCCAAAGTTGACACCTTGAGAAAATTTGTCACTAGGGCCGAGTTTTTTTTTATTAGGATCAATTTATAACTCCTACCTTTTATATACCAAAACTTCCAAAATCCTACCTTATTTTTAAAAAGTTTCCAACTCCTACCTTATAAAACATTTTTTTATCAAACTCTTACCAAAACTTGTACTCCGGCGAGTTTGACTCTATTTCCGGCATTGACCTTCAAATTGACACGATTTCCGTCGATTTGTTTCGTTTTCCCTCCAATTTCTTCCTTCAACTTCACCTTCTCTCTCCTATTTTCCACATTATATCACATTGGACTCCAATTTGATCGCAAGATGTGAGAAATAGGAGAGAGAAGATCAAATTGGAGTGAAATGTGATATAATGTGGAAAATAGGAGAAAGAAGGTGAAATTGGAAGGAATACGAAATAAATCAAAGGAAATCGCGTCAAGTTGAAGGTCAATGCCGGAAAATAGAGTCAAACACGCCGGAGTAGAAATTTTGGTAGGAGTTTGATAAAAAAATGTTTTATAAGGTAGGATTTTGAAACTTTTTAAAAATAAGGTAGGATTTTGGAAGTTTTGGTATAAAAAAGGTAGGAGTTAGAAATTTTTCCTTTTTATTAATTACAAATCTGTCAACAATATAAGCAGGAGTTGATACTAGTTGTATAAATGTAGAAGATCGATTTCATCCCCCTCCTTATCCTAGCTCCGTTCATGGTTTTGAGAGTTGGTTATGAGGTGTATCAAATGAAATAGCTGACATCGGATATGGAGAAAAAAAACATATCAAAACTACCTATAGGCTAGAGGACATAAGTTATGGCGACTCATCGTGATTCCAGAGAGTAACATTGACAATAAAAACACTAATTAACTTCTACAGCTTCTAAATAAGCTACTAATTAATTATTTTAATTTGGGGCTGGGGAGCCAAGTGAACTATCAACTTGACGACTCTCAATGGTTGCATCAAAGTGGCAAAGTAGAAGTGATATCATTACTACTGTATTATTAATTTAATCCCAACTTAGTTGAAGCTGTCTTTACAAATTGCCGTTTTCAGTGGTTAAAAATTAAGACTAATCAAGTAGTTAACACCACTAACTCACTCAATAGACTCAAGTTAACGCGAAGGTCAACTGGTCGGTTGTCGTATAACAAAGTCTCCATCGCAACATAATTGAGGTCGCTAATATGAATCGTAACATGAAATCACCATAGTTTTAGAGCGATGAAATAAGAAAAGTAGGGTGAACATAAAATTGTGCCCATGGGCATTAGGTAGTAACTACGGCCGACGAGAAAAGTCGGAGCTGAGGTGAGAAACAATGAAGATCATTATGGTCATCTGAACATGAACAATTTAGATCCAATCAAGGCAATCAGCCTGTATGAAGTACCTGCATGCCAACCTTTCGGACCGATCACAGTGACAACTGACAACACATACTCAGCAGACTCAATAACAATGTACAAACAAATCATAGCACTGCTATACTTCACGGATGACATGAGATCATAATAAGCACAAGCACTGGATGAGACCATTACAAGAGGGTAAAAACAAGAGAATGAAACACTAGACATCAGAGCCAGCTGGGAGCGGATGTGACTCCAAGAATAACCGTATGGTCTTATAGATTAGAGACGGTTCAGCCATAGCTCCATTTCCGTAATCTCCACAAGCTAGCCTCTTACTAACCGGAGGGATTAATGTTATACCGAGTTCATCTATTGATAGAAGATGCTTCTCTGTGAATGGATTGTTCCACATCAAAGTATTCATGGCTGGGGCAACAAATAGTGGTTTGCTGTAGTCCCATGCGCGTACAATGCATGTAAGTAGATTGTCACACAATCCCCCAGCGACCTACAAGAGATAGTATTCGTTATATAGTTTCAACATTACCTCAGTGCCTAAGTTTGCTATACATGGACACCATTAACGAATTCTAAACTGTTCACAACTTATATTTGAAAGAAAACCGTCTTGTATATACCACGAATTTTGTAATTTGGCCTAAGACATGGGATGATTGTACAAGGGACGCCACATCCATCAAGCCCCCTTTAGCCTCCCAAATAAAACTTTTTAGAGGCTACAGGGTAATGGTATATGCTTGGGTGCAGCATCATTGGCCCCAAATATACATCATTGTTTCTCTATCAAATGACAAAATATGAAAATCATGTTTTAATTTCTGAAAGGGTAAATGTGATTTTATATCAGTTGATATGTTATAGTCTACACAGCTGGCAGAAAAATTGACACAACACACAATATGGAATTTCATCCTCAAGACTCAAGAGTCAATACAGAGAATTTCCTCAGTGTGCTAAAAGAAATTGAAAGGTACATCTCAACTACCATAGTATCTGATAATTGTTTAAATCACATGTTATATGCACTTAAATTTTAATTTCAAATATCACAAATCTCAACAGAATGATGCGCGATTACGCAAGTAAACAACACCACCAAAGCCAACAGAGTAAGATCAACTCCCACATAGTCACTAGAGAGTACAGACCTTACCAAGGTAACTAGGAAAGGAGGGGTCAGGGCCTCAGGGGCAACAGGGTTGTCTTTCAAGATTTCAATGCACCGAAAACAGTAGTGCGCTTATATAGGATCGAATTCAGAGAAACATCAACTGGTGATAGACCTATAGCTTTACTTAGTTACAGCCTTACAGATACTAAACACAGGAAGATGTGGTATACAATATTACGATGCAATTTGAAAGCATGGACGAAACAGAAAAAAGAAGGCAGTGCGTGGAGATCGTACTCATTGCAAACAGGAATGGCTATAGGAGCCCTTATAGTGAATAACACACAGCACTACTCAAGCAGCCCTAGTTTCAAATAATTTCCTGTCTAATAGTTGCAATTATAAAAGATTTATGGGCTTTGTAGAGAATTAGGAGTTAAGATCTGCCCTGTTGGAGAAAGAGGGCCAAATGACTATTAGTTCCACTTCAATAACATCACCCAGTCTCTCAAAGCCTCCTACCTATGGCAAGGTAAGTGGGGGTTCGATGTACGCAAGCCGTACCCCTATGTTAAAATATAGAGAGGCTGCTTAACTAGGACTCATGAATATTGCGTCAAGAATCACACCCTATTAGTTCATTGAGCATAGCCTTCTTGACCCACGCCCAACAAAGGAAGGAGAACTAATTCACTAATAAAAAGTAACCAAAGGTTAAGCTCCATTGAACAAAACTTAACAAAGAAAATTAAAAAAAAATCAGGAAATTTCATCAGCACATCAAGTCCATGTCAAATATAGCCTAAAATCTCCAGGAAGTACTCAGGCGACGATTTAAAACAATATAATCCAAAACTCACCTTGCCAAGAGTATTTGCTGAAAGTGGGGCAATAACCATTATGTCAGCCCATCTACGGAGCTCGATATGCAAAACACTGTCTCCTATTTTTTTCCAACTGGACCATTCATCCTCATCCGTGTACAGCACTACATCCTCTGGAATAGTAGCTTTATCAATAAAATGCAAAGCTGACTTAGTGGCCACTGCTTTCACTTCAGCCCACTCGGAAAAACAATGGCAGAGGTTCCCAAATTTGATTGCGGCGACACTTCCACTCGCAGCAAGAAGGATCCTGGGTCTCCTAGGCGTTGAGTTAGCCTGTATAGGTTCCATGTGGAACGTACTCAGAGATTCTGCCTGTGCCATTACCTATTCGCAAAAAAATGTTTAGAAACATACTCACAGAGTCACAGACTTTTTTGTTGGTTGAGGGTCCCGGGGGGAGGGGGGAGTCGGTGGCAGAACAGATCATATGCAGTTGGAGCTGGAAAATATAGACCTGCTTCAAGTGACCACACAGAAGGTGCTACAAAGGCCATCGTATCAGCAAAAATGGCAAGTGAACTACGGGATAAACAAGAAGGAGCAAAACTAAATCTTGAGAGGTTAAAGCCAGAACCACTACTAAATCACACAAGACACACAACTTAGACTAGGCACATTACAGATCCCAACACCACCAAAATAGGATATGCGATGCTAGGATATGAAAATTGCAGCGTCTAACAAAGAATAAATATATAAAGGGACACCGGATGTCAACTATAAACTTCAAAGGACAATTTTGAAATCTCACATAAGACCCTAAAACACAAAGAGTAGTAACAAACCTCTATAACTTCAGGAGGATCTAACTTGAAAGAAAAGGACTTCCCCAATTATGTTATAGGGATTAATTAGCAAATTGAGAGTTTGTTGTAGGTTGTTAGGCTATGACAATGACAGCTAACAAACTCATAGTTGTATAAATAAGGTTGTAAGATTCAATTCTGAATTTTATGCAAAAATTGAATGAGAATTCCCTTCTTTTCTCTGGTTTTCTGTTTCTCTCAAGTTCCTCTTCTTTCCTAATCTTCCTCTTGAAGATTCTGGGTTGAGCTTGCTCCCCTAATTACCTTCTCTTCCTCTGTATCTTCTTCCTTGTTAGTTGAGCACAGCTCCTAACCCACGGATTTGATGCTAGATTACAGTACATTTCTTTGTACTGTATCAAATTAGCATATGGAAAATACAAAATACAAAGACTACAAACAATAAATAAACAGAAGCCATTATACTAGAGCTAATTTAAGCTTACACCCATTGCCTAGACTATCTCTTCAGTCGTCATTCTACCATTTAGTGGCAAACTGGCGACTAACTCATCACATCTGTCCCCCACAAAATCACTTAATGCACACTTTCAACTAAGTCTCCAAACATGGGCAGAATCCTGACCATATATATGGAACCCAAACAAAGGCCATCAGACCCTCAAGCCACCCCCTCCTGTCCTGACCATAAAACATCAACTCCAAGGCCAACAGACTCTCCTATAAAGTGAAGTAAAATTTTACACAAAAAATATGACACAGGCTGTACTTACTGTAAACCAAATTTCGACAGAAACTTACACAGTTAAAATGTTCCCTACTCATCTCCTAATGCTATGATCGAGAAACTTAGTCAAGACTAGTAAGAACACAAAACGCACAATGTCATAAGTTTGCCTGCATCAAACAGAACATTCCAAGTTGATTTACTCCATTTTGCAAGTTCCTTCATATGTAAGTCAAATTAGAATTGAGAGATGAAGGGGAAAAAGCGAAGTTAGGGAAAGCGTGGTGTGCAATAGTCTTAAAGTGTAAGTCACACGCTCTTCAGAAGTGAAACAAGACATCTTAAACTGTTCCCATCTTCATCCTTATAACTAATCCCAATTAATGGCCTTTACATATACAATTTTCTGCCAGATCTGTGCTCAGTAGCCACTGACCAAAAACGTTCCATAGAAAGGAAAGTAGGGAGATTAACAGAACAAAACGAGCAAGACAAACAAGTAAATATAAAAGAAGCATTATCCCGATACATCCACGAATTAGCCTAAAATGTTCGACTGAACACACTCCCCCTAAGGCCCTAATCATCCATGCTAATCTTACTCTAATACCACAGTTTTCTATGAACTACACGCCACCTATAGTCATCATAACACAAATCCAAGGGATCGATTTGGACCCTTCCTACATTCTACACCTTAAGCTCCCAAACACAGCCCTCTAGAATCGAGAAAGGCGAGGAAGGCGACAAGAGTTAATCTTTCTAACTGCTAAACCATAAGGAAGCCCAACAAAAGAAAATATAACCATAGAGAATTCTAAAGCTAATTTACTGGCAATCAGACAAGAAATTGTTCTAAACCATGTCTAACACCAAATTAAACAAGATCAGCATATAAATCTTCACAAATTATCTTTTGCCTACACTTCAATCACAAGAAAAATCCCAAACAATAGGCCAAACATCGAAAATTCTCACCACATAAACATTCTGAAAATCCAAATTTCTACCTCAAATTAAACAAATAGAGCGAAACCCAGAAATACCCACCTCAAAAATTATTCTAAAGATGTAAACTTTACGCAGAATTGAAGCATTAAGAGCTAAAATTTAATTAAAAAAAAGGATGCAATGAGGTGAAGATGCATACCCCAGATTTAAGTGTACCCAGATGCTTGAAACTTTAATTTGGGCAGCTATGAAGCAGTGAGAATGTCAGAGTGATGTTGATCTTTATTTATGGAGTTGCAATTGAGTTAATTTGGGGGGTTTTGATAGAAATGTAAAACCCTAGAAAAAGGGGCAATAAGTTTGATTAAAATTGGAGGGAAACCAACGGGGTGTGACTTGTGAGTTGTGAATGTAGCGTACGTTTTAAGATTTTGAACAGTAACAACCAGAAATGCAGGTCTCGTGGGAACTGTTTTTCAATAATTTCCGTTGAGAGATCAACATGTTATTTATATCGTGACCCCAATAATTACTTTCAATAATGGGGTCACGATCTATATCAAGTCGTGTGTTGTTTACTCGGAAGAATAAGTTTGATTCAATTTATTATCACCGTGTTCAATCTCGCTTCATTCACATTCGTTTAGATACAGTTTCAATCAATTTTTCTTCATTTCGATCCTCCAAAGAATCTCAATCAAAACAAACATGAACTTACTCCTACGCCCTACTATCTCATAATCTCAACATGGTCTACTTCATTGCATAGATATAGCAAAAAAAAAAAAAGAATATTACATGATCATCTTCATTGTAGGTACACCCAAAATCCTGAGAGTATTCAAAACAGATCTCTTTGTGCATTTGCACCGCGGTGCTTGAAATGTCCAATTGTGAAGAATGACAATGTTGAGTCAATTTCTAAGTGTGTGTGCAGAAAAGTGTCCCACATCGATGAAATAAGTGTGAGGAGATAAGTTTATAAGATGATGGGCTACTCCTCTCATTGCTAATCGATTTTGAGATGGAACCTCACTGGTCTTGTGGCTTTTCTTCTCATATGGGCCTGGTGCGCGGAGCTAACAAGTGGTATCAGAACCGATGGTCCGGCCGGGGACGCGCTGGTCCGATGTGGTGATGGCTGGGCTCCCTTAGTCTAGGGGGCACTCTAGGGGGCACTGGTGCAATGACATCGGTAGGCCGAGTAAGCAGCTTGCTCGAATGGACCACAAAGAGAATTGGTGCTAAAGGCATCGACCTAGCGATAGGTTTGCTCGGTTGAGGGGGAGTTGCGGCCGCACACACATGTGAAAGGGGGAGATTGGACCACATAGTAGAATCGGTGCTAGGGGCATTGGTCTCGCGATAGGTTTGCTCTGTTGAGGGGGAGTTGCGGCCGCACACATATGTGAAAAGGGGAGATTGTTGAGTCAATTCATAAGTAAGTGTGCAGAATAGTGTCCCGCATCGGTGAAATAAGTGTGAGGAGATAAGTTGATAAGAAGTGGACTACTCCTCTCATTGTCAATTGGTTTTGAGACGGAACGTCGCTCACTCATTGGTGTTGTGGCTTATCTTCTCGTATGGGCCTGCCGAGAGCTAACGGACAAGATCAGAGATTGTTTCAAGGAACCATCATTCAGTAAAATGTACTCGTACTGTTTTCGTGTCCACGACTCTTGAAATCTTAGTTTCTCAATGTTCTGCTATCAACTCATATCTATTATTCATACAAGCGACATTGGATCCAGATTTCAACTTCTGCTGTCAACTCATATCCACAGGGTCCAATTGCTGGTACTAGCGCAGTAGAGCGCTATTAAAACAGGCATTCACTCAGCAGCGCAATTTGTATAAAGCTAAAACCTGCAAACTGAGCAATTGTATCAGTCCTGATGTACTACTACCAGCTTCAAACGAGTCTGTTCCTCAACAACTCAATAGTTGAAGAATAAGGTGGGATTCTTTCCATCCGTCATAATTTCGAAATATTTACATGCTTCTTAGCTTCTAACTTACTTTTCTTCTTAAGAAAGCCATGGATCATGACAGCATAAGTTGGTATCACTTTACCAGCAGCATAGATAATGTTTCAATCACCCAAACACAGAAGGTCCCATTAATTGAATGACAACCAAGCTAACCGAATTACGGCTTTTCAGACATACAAGTTGTTGCCCAACAACATAACAATGTTACAGCATTTGCGACATACCACATACCAACAGGAGAGCTTCTTTGTTTCCTACAACAAAATACTCACCACAGTTCTGAGAGAATTAGCATCACACTCAAGACTACACTTGCGAAAGCTGGCAGAATCAGAGTACAGCATTTTTAGGGACATAGAACAGACCCAACAAGCTTATTCTTCAATGAGACGAGTATCAGTTAATAGATCAAACCGACTTTTGAAAAAGGGACATTTGGAAACCCAGTATCAAGTAAGGGACACAGTTGAGTTTTTAATCAAGGCGACAACTGAGTTTAAGACCAAACCGACTTCCGAGCATGGACAGGAGAGAATTGATCAAAGAGCATCAGGCAACTTGAATTATAGGACCAAACTGACTTTCAATTGAATTATTATTTACCATACAAAGGCAGGGCATCACTGATCAAATAAACACGCTCAGGAAAAAAAAAAGAAAGAAAGAAAGACATCTCTCAAAATGTGGTTCCAATTCTTGATGCTCAACACTCAAACCAGTGGGGCAAAACTTGCAGAGTACGCATTTTCAGGGACGCAAGCTCAAAAGGACAGTAAATCAAGCCCACAGGGACAGTTGAATTTTATTAAACAGACTTTCCGAATAAGGGGCAATCGAAATTAGATAAATCCGACAACCAAATAAGGGACATCAGCCAACAAACTAATTCCAGATTTACGTAACTTCACAGACAAGCATCAGTTTACCAGCATAGATCGATGTAAGGGACAATTCAAGATCAAACCAATTCGAACAAGGGACAATTTAAATAACATCGAACCAACTTTCCGAATTAGGGACAATCGATGTAAGATCAAGCCGACTTTCCGAATTAGGGACAATTGAAACAAGAACAAACCAACTTTCCGAATTAGGGACAACCGAAATAAGATCAAACTGACTTTCCGAGTAAGCGACAATTAAACCGACTTCCGAATAAGGGACAATCGAATTGATTTTCGAAAAAGGGACAAATTAAAATCAAATCAACTTCCGGAAAATAAACGATTGAATTCAAATCAATAAGACGTAAAAGCAGAGATCATCAAGAAAAAAATAAAAATTGAAGAAAAGATTGGAAATTATCATTGAAAAAAAAAAAACTGAAGAAAATTTGAAGTAAAGTGAAAGAATTTAGGAAGACAAAAAAAAGAAAAAAAAAAAGTAAAGGAAATTGTTTTGAAAAATTAGTTGACGGAGGTGGGTATTTATATGGTAATTTAACCGCCTTTGCCAAAAGAGGCGGTGAGCCAACCGTTGGGTTATGTTTGATTTGGAAACTTTTTTTTTCTTTTTTGGAAACTTGGGCTGTCCAATTATGGTAATATTTTTATTATTTTCCATTATGGAAACTCGGGTTTAATTTTGGAAGTGCGGAAAAAGTGGTAAGAATCGAATGTGCTCGTCTAAAGAAGTTATGTTTCGGATTGATCTACAGAGCCTCATAATGTCAGCATGGTCTACAACTCTACTTCATTGCATATGGCATCAAAAATAAACAAATTCTGAGAGTATTCAAAACAGATCTCTTTGTGCGTTTGCATCACGGTATACGTAAGTTTGAAATGTCCAATTGTGAAGAATGACAAGATCGGAGATTGCTTCAAGGAACCATCATTCAGTAAAATGTATGCTGGTAGCCTGGCCTGGTACGCTTGCTGAAGCTCAAGGGATATAAGTTACGCGGAGTTGAAATCCCGAGCTTTCTAAGAACTTTTGAAAGTGCTGTTTGCCTGTTTCCATGTCTATGCCTGGTGAAATCGCGGTTTTCTCAATATTCTGCCGTCAACTCATATCCATAGGGTCCAGTTGCTGGTACTAGCGCGCTATTAAAACAGGCATTCACTTGCACCACATTTTGTATAAGCTGACATCTGCAAACTGAGCAACTGTATCAACCAGTACTACCAGTTTCAAACTGAGCTGAAAGTCAGATCATGATGTTTCAGGCCGAAAGGGCCAATCCTCTTCACTTTCTTCAGATGTATCTTGCTCTCTCCTCCTCCTCCTCTGATGAGACCTATGACCCCGCATTGTCGTGGACAGTTCTTTTATAGAAGAAGAACTACTTGCTTCCATCTTATCAGCGAGTATCTCTAGCTTGTCCAAAATCCCCCACCCTACGAGTCTGTTCCTCAACAACTCAATAGTCGAAGCATAAGGTGGGATTCCTTCATCAATCATAATCTCGAAATATTTACATGCTTCCTCTAGCTTACTTTTCTTCTTAAGAAAGCCATGGATCATGACAGCATAAGTTGAAACTGAAGGATGGAATCCCCTCAATGGCATGCTATCCCACACCTCGTCCACCTTATCGAATCTCCCCACCCTTATCAACATTTTCAACAGCATATTATACGTATGCCTATCTGGCTTACAATCCTCCTTCTCCATCCTAGAAAACAACCTCAGAGCTCTATTAACCTCGTTACGATCACAATGAAAAGCCTGAATTGCATTGTAGCTCCATGAGTCAGGACTAACCCTGGCTCGCACCATCTCATCCAAAAGTTGGTGAGCCTCTTCGACCTTCTCATTCGTGCACAACCTCTTAATAATACAATTATAAGTATACACATTCGGCACTAAATTGTACCTCTTCATTCTATCAAGCACCCTAAAGACCGAATGCACATTATCCCTCTTACAATATGATCGAATAAATATCGAATATGTGAAAGCATCAGGACTTAGTCCCTTAGACCCCATTTCTCGAAACATAGCATACGCATCGTCTAACTCCCCGCCATTACACAATGCCTCCAACAACCCACTATAAGCAGGAACATCCACAACACACCCTCTCTCAAGCATTTCATCAAACACCTTCCGTGCACGACCCGAATCCGCGATATCACCCCATCCCCTTACCAAAATGGTGTAACATTTCACACCCACATCAAACTTCTCCTTCACTCTATCAAAAAACTCTTGCCCATTTGCCACAAACTTCCTCCTACACAACAAATACAACAAATGTTCAACATCACTCAAACTCTGCTCAACCCCAAAATCACGCATCCTATCAAAAGCCCTAATTGCATCATTAGGTAAATTAGCTCTACAATACGCATCGAAAATAACCCAGAAAATTTCGGGGCAAAGATCAAAACTTTCACATTGTTTCATCTCAGTAAGCAAATCCCAAATCAGAGGGAACTGCCTACTACTCCCTAGAAGATTAATAAGTATCTTGAAGCTGACGATATCGGGTTCGAAACCCGGAAACTGCTTAGCCCAGAGGAAGAATCTGTGGGCCGAAAAGCCCAGATTGTTGGCCCGTTTGAGGACCTGTTGGACCAAGCTTGTGGAGAGTTTTGAGGAGAATGGTGTGAGAGCTTGCTCAATGTCATGGTGGGGTCCTCGGAAATCGCTTAAAACGCGGGAAATGTCGTTGATGTCTTGCTGACATGGCGGGGAGAGAGAAGAGAAGGAGGATGAGATGATGCGGAAGAAGAGAGTGGAGGTCGCTCTGTTTCGAGAGCGGGAGAGACATTTACGCAACATTTTTTCTTTTGAAAGGAAGTTGAATGTGTTTTGGGGGTTTTGTTGTTGCATTTTCATTAGTGGCAATCGGCTTGATTTTGATTAAGAACGTCTTTCTTAAGCTTTAATCTTAGATCGGGTATTCGAGATTTGAAACAACCAACATACTATCAAGTACATCGGAGGGTTTTGTTTCATTTACCGATAAAGAGTTTGATAAAAAATCGTCATCGGCTTGATTTTTCTTTAAAACGTCTCCTAGCTGACCTCTACCATGATACCATCTACAAAAAGATCCCGCTAAAAGACTCACCTTCACTATCTATAATTTGAGCAAAATTCCGATGAACTAGATAGCTTATAGAGCCATCGGAACATCATACAGTAAGTTGAGCTCAACCTTTTACAAAAAATTGACCATATTGTGAGTTGTGACATTCTAGTCTCACTTGCTGTCTACAAAAATCCCTATTGGAAGGTTCACTCACTTAGTGGCCGCACTATCAAGTAGACGAACTAACTCGAATATACTCGTTGTTGTAACTTGAGCAAAATTCCGATGAACTCTCATAAGCCACCGTCTTGTCACATTTGAGTCCGGCTTCTACCCATCCCAATTCACAATCAAATCCGAGCCGGATCCCCAAACCCACAAATTAATAGGACTAGGACCCAACCGTTGTATCCCCTTGCTCTACCGACAGCGGCGACGTGCCGTTTACGCTTTTCGGCCGGATGCATCACTCCCAGTTCGCATCTCATCTCACTCCGAACTTCCCTTCTGTTTACACTACGAATTGAATAATAAAGCCCAGAACTTTACCACTAAAAACCACAATTTAGATCGAAATTTGTCTCTGTACAGATCCAATTTTGATCTAAATTCATACGAACACAAGAAAAAATTAACACAAAAAACCCATCTTTAATTCCAAATTAATGTCACAAAAATGAAACCTTTTAAGGAAGCAGTAAGCGTGTGTATGAAGCCAGTATGCAGCATTCTTCTTCTCTGTGTGTCTCTCATCCTTGCTTTAGTCTTCTTATCACCTTCCTCCATTTTCTCTCAGCTCTCATTCTCTTCCAATTCACCTGGGTAAGCTTTTAATTTTTCTTGTATTTTATTGAATTTATGTTTCTGGGATTCCTTTAATTTTTATGTTCATGTCGAAAGTTTCAACCTTTCAATAGGAATAGTCACTCAAATTATCTGAACAATCATATCGTTTCTGGGTTTTGTGCATTTTTTCTGTTTGATTAGGAATGGGTTGCGTATATGATACTGAATTGGGGGGGGGGCAAGATTTGAACTTTTGCTTAGTTAGGGTTTATTTGAGATTAATCTGATTTGTGCAGTATTTGATTCTTATTATTCCCAAATTATGCATGATTAGAGCAGTGAATATGTTGAAGATTTGTGTATTTAGATTGTATATAGTAGAACTGAATATGTAGGATAGGTAGGGATACTTTGATTGAGTTGAATAGATTGATCAGACGGTCTAGAATTAGCTCGCGACATGGCCGATCAAAAGTAGCAAACGAAATGGGAAATTGTGTTTGGATCGGAGGGAGTATATGATGACTGTTCTAGAGGAAGAAAATGGATTATTTGCATCATATTCTGCGATAGGAGCGCGTTTTGCTGCAAATTTGACTCAACTAAATGTGTTATTATTGCTTATGATGTTTTTTTCGCGTGAATGATAGTGTGAGAGTGGATATATGGAGCCTGAGGCGCGTTGCAGAGTGGAGACCTTGCAAATGGTGGCTTGAGGAAGAACCAGTTGGTAAGCCTTCTCGGCCTCGTATTAGAAAGGGTTGGATGGAAGTTGGGTCTAGAGTTGCTGGGGTTGTTCTTTGATGGCTGGTTTAAGGTTCTAAGTGTATGTGGAAATTGGTGTTGATTTGCAGACCATTTGTTGTGATATGCTGCAGCTCTACCTGCAAAGACAAGTGGATATATTCGTGTGGACTGCTACGGTGGCCTCAACCAAATGAGGAGAGATGTGAGTGTTCCTTTCACATCTATACTAAATTGAATGTTGTTTACGGAGTATTAGTTAAGTAGTTATGAAGTTTTGGACTTAAATGATTGTTTGCTGAAATTCTGGTCTGTGCAGTTCTGCGATGGTGTTGGCATTGCACGTTTGTTAAATGCTACTCTCGTGCTGCCTAAATTTGAAGTTGCAGCTTATTGGAATGAATCAAGGTAAATTTTGACCCTTATTAAGAAATTTATTTTCCTACTGCCTTTGTTAACCCCCCCCCCCCTAATAATTTAGCTCAAGTCGTATAGCACTCTAGCCTAGTGACTTAGTGAGTAGTGTCTACTGTGGTTCAAACTTCGAACATAGACATGTAAGATGAAAATCACTGTGAATCCTCTACGAGAACCTACCTTCCCTCTATTATTAAGTACATTGGCTTCTCTATATTCATACGTTGGCCAAACTTTTGTTTTTGTTCATGACCTCCTCGGTTTAGCTACGGGTAATTAATCTTAATTTCTTCAAATTTCCACTTTACACTGTGACATGATGTCATGAACTCATGATAGATGAACCAGTCTAAAGATCTTCTGCGTCTCATGGATACGAATCAATGTTTTGTCTTAGTAATATGTTAAAAATTACAACCTTGTCCAATGTTGGTAGGAAGTGCATATTGCAGGACTAGATTTTTCCCAAACCCCATCATATTAGTGGACATGGTTGCGCTATGGATTGACAAATTGCATATACCCAGTGGTTTTGCAGATGTGTTTGATGTTGATTACTTCATTCAACAGATGGATCACTTTGTTCACATTGTTAAGGAACTGCCACCAGAGATTTCCTCGAAAGAGCCTTTTCAAGTTGATTGCAGGAAACGCAAGGGCCAGTTTGATTACATTGAATCAGTGCTTCCTCCATTGCTAAAACATCGATATATTTCATTCACCCCGCAAATGAGCCAGAGGAGAGACAGGTACCATTTTGTTGTTCGGTGTTTTTTTGCTTCTATCTGCATTAGTTTACGATAGCTCCTAATATGTGTTTCAGCTTGTCCAACCAAAAGTACCTCTTTCATATTAGGGAGTGATCTCCAACATATAGGCATGTAGCGTGTAGCTGACAGGGAGTTAGCATATACTGTACGTGTTTGATGTATAAGGAATCGTCAATACTCCCTCTGTTTTTTCATTTCTTTACATTTGGTTTGAATAAATGAAAAATATGAAGGGAGTATCAGTCATGGGTCCATGTGGTATTTTATCTACTACGTATTTCCCTCGAAAAACCTTTTCTTTTAACAAAAGATGCAACATCTTACAAATATAAAGTTAGCATATTACACATTAGGAGGCAAATTCTAGTAAAACCTAGGAATGCCGGGATCAAAACCTAAGCCTCTATAGAAAGATGACGTTATGAGAGTTTGTCATAGGATCGATTCATCATGATTGACATACAGCTTGAAAGGCTACTCCAATGGTAGAAATCAAGGGTAAACATTCAGCATTATGAAAAAGGAAGAAACTACTTGTCTTGGTGACTTATATTCTACTTTGAACCTTGCAGGTATCCTCACTATGCGAAGGCTGCTCTCTGCCAAGCTTGTTACAAAGCTCTGCGCCTTACAGAAGCCTTGGAGAAGAAGAGCACTGAGCTACTCCAAGCCATACCCAAGCCATTTCTTGCCCTTCACCTTCGATTTGAACCTGACATGGTCGCTTACAGCCAATGTGAATACATGGGGCTATCCCCTGAATCCTTGAAAGCCATTGAAGCTGCAAGGGGCGAGAGGAAACCATGGACAGGTGAAGCGGCTACTACTTGGAGAAAGCGTGGGAAATGCCCACTTACTCCTCGAGAGACAGCCTTTATCCTCCGATCACTTGGCATTCCAAGAAACACAAATATTTATCTAGCAGCTGGGGATGGTTTGATGGAGCTCGAAGGACTGACGTCTATCTACCCGAATGTTTCCACAAAGTCTACACTTCTGAAAGACGAGGATTTCAGGACCGTGCATGGGAACACAAAAGCTGCACTGGACTACTACATTTCCATAAACAGTGACTCATACATAGCGACATATTTTGGTAACATGGACAAAATGGTTGCAGCTATGCGAGCATACAAAGGCATGTATAAAACTTTGTTCTTGAGTCGGAAGGCACTCGCTGAGCTGATTTACAAAGGGTTTAAGGGGAACGAACTCATGAGAGCCTTATGGAACGCTCATAGGGACGATTTTGTTCAGGGGAGGGGCTCAGCTTTACCTGATTGTTTCTGTGAATTCAAATTGTGACATTTTTTTTTTTAGTTTCGATACATTTTTTTTTCCCATGTGTGTTTTTGTGCATGTCACTGACCAAAAATCCACGGCTATCAAGGTTCCTTCTTAACGGGAAAAGAAGAGATGATATTTGTTCTTCCAAGTTCTAACGACTCTCGTAATGTGATGCTAGTTCAAGATCCAACTCATCAAAAATAAGAAATGAATCATGAAAGAGGGAGTGTGGGGAATATATGATAAAGTTGGATCAAGGTTGGAAGGCAATATTGTATTAGTAATCTTCACTTTGGGACTATGAATTGAAATTAGAATATGATTAAAGCAAAATGAGTTGATCTAGTTCACCGATAAACATCGTTTGAGTTGGATAGCCAACAATGCTATGCAGTATTTACCGAGACTTTATCCGTGTTTTTTTTTTTTTTTTTTTTTTTTTGGGACCAAGACCCAATTCATATTTTAGTTAGTCTTTTTTATAAAAACAACCATGAAGTAGTAGTATATATTTAGGTCCATAAACTATTTTTATTTTCTTGCTTGTAGAAAATAATGGGAAAGACAATTGACATTTTACATTAGTCTTTTAGTGCTCCTACTAAATTAATTTATTTATTCTGAGATATAATATATTGTAAGAGAGAGTATTATTTAATACTCGCTCTGAAAGTTATACCTTTTACTTGATTATCATCATATCCAAAAATCTACCCAAAAATGATACCACACTCATTATGAGCTACTATTATATCCAAAAATCTACCTTAAAATAATACGAGTACCATTTTTCTGAGTTATTGTATCATATCTGAAAATCTACCTAAAAATGATACCATACCTTATAGATCCATTACTATCAACTATTAAGAGTACTCCTTTTCAAGGTAAATATTTGGATATGATTATGATCACAAGTCACGATAGTGTGTGAGCAAGCATCTCATATATTGAATTCGTAAAAAAAAAAAAAAACCCTAAGGTAATGTGTTACTCAACATCAAAGAGAGAAAGACAAGTCTATATTTCATTCAACAACTTATTTCCCTTTTGCAAAATACTTACCATCTTGACAACTAACGGTTTTCAACGATAATACTGAATCATTGTCAAAGAAATCTAGATTGAAGTAATGCTATTACCCTGTTTTGTTAGGATCATTAGCAACACACAAATTGAACATTCACAAATATGAAACATGAGATTAACCTCCCCTAAGGCTGAACAATAAATATCCGGATTTCTCAACGATGAATAATCTAAGTTATCTTAAAGACTAACGATTTTGTGATGACACTTAATCTATGAATCGTAACTAAAGCAACGGTAGCGAACTGTCTCTACTATGATCATAACTGAAATAACGACCAAATGATAATTAATCTCCCAATAACAAACTAGGTCCAATAACAATAAATATCTGGTTGTCTTAACGACTAACGATTTTCCAACGATAATACCGAATCACCGCCAAGAAATTTAATCTGAAGTAACGGTAATTACCTGCGTCAATTATGATCATAACTGAAATAACGAACATAAAAATCAAATGAGATCTGATTCATTTGAAACACAGATTGAACCATCCACAAACAAGAAACATGATGATTCAATTCCCTGCAACAAGCCAGATCCAACAATAAATATCCAGCCATCTCAACGATAAACGATTTCAATTATAACGTTTTAACGGTTTTCCAACGATAATACCGAATCATACCTGAAGTAACGGTAATTACCTACTTTTCCTATGATCATAACTAAAATAAAGAACAAATAATCAAATTATCATAGCAAACCCAAATTAAATATTTCACAGACATGAAACATGATTATCAATTCATCACCATCTATATTTATGTAAACAACATAGATTTAAAATTTCACAAATAAATAAATAGATATACAAAAAAAATCCAACACAACAAATTCATGCAAATGAGACTCCATTATTATTCATTGATTAAGAAAACATTTGAGTACAATAATATCATGGATGATCATAAGTTGATAACTCAAACTATGATAACATTATGATTTCAATTTATTAGCTTGCATTGTCATCTTTGTCTTCCTTTTTTCCATCACTACTAGTCTTTTCCTCAGGTAGTATAATACTCTCCAAATGTCCCACAAGGGGATTGTCGTCATTGTCAAGCAACCCACCGGTAGTATCATCTTCATCATCAGTTTCATAGTAATATTCCTCTCCGGTCTCATCTTCATCATCAGCACCCAAGGTCATCGGGCCATCTACTATTGGTCCATTAAAACCCTCCTCAAGTATTTCGGGGTTACCAAACGTTGTGATAAGTTCGCCGGTGGCCGAGTACGCAACGAGAAAGAAATTCATGCTTATAAGAGCAACTCGCTCCGCAATTCGCTCGAGACGTTGAGCGGGGGTCTCTTCAGCTTTAGCAGCTGATGGGGTATTGGATTTCCTTGCCATGATCACGAAAATTAGTTAAACAAAAAAATGATGGATTAGGTAGTGAATTAGTAGGGTTTGATGTATGTGACTTGTAATAATCTTGTGTGATTGTTGTATTAAGTTGTTCTCTATTTATAGTTTTCTTTTTTAATGTTATTTTTAAGGTTAAAAATTTCGATGATTTTGTACCATATTTGAAAGATAATGTCATGAATGTGGAGGATTTCATTTGATTTTATTGTGATTCTTTTCCTAAGTTGGTTTGTTTTAGGGGAGGTCTGTTTTAAATGTGGATCACATAAGATGTTTTGGCACGTGTAATAATCACTTGGTGGTGATTATATGGAGGCATTTTGATGTATGGCATGGTAAATGTGTTCATTGTATGGGCCAAATTCAATACTAGGGTACACGTATGGGCCAAATTCAATACTAGGGCACACGTATGACTAGTTGGACTCTAACTCAGGGAAATAGGGTATCGACTTCAAATTGAGCGTCCATAAGGAGGCCAGGTTTTGAGCAGGCGACAGAAACAAAAGGCGTCCTAATAAACAAACAGAGTCGGGTTTAACAGTTTCAGTTATATATTTTAACGATTAATGGTTTTCCAAAGATAATGTTGAATCATTGCTAAACTTAATTGTGTAAACTGAAGTGCCAATAATTACCTTTCTATATTATTATCGTAACTGAAATAACGAAGATAACTAATAACCAAATAAAAGATTATTCATTTCAAAACACAAATTGAACATTTACAAGCATGGAACATGATGACCAAGCAAGGTCTAACGATCTATGTGTGCTTATCTCAACGGGTAATTATTTCGGTTATCTTAGTGACTAGCAGTTCTCAAGCGTTACTACCCAGTCGTTGCCAAAAAAGTGTAAACCTAATTAACGGTAATAATTACTTGTCTCTATTGTGATCATAATTGAAATAACGAAATAAATGAAAAACCATGATAACTCTTGTTCATTACAAAACACAAATTGAACATTAGAATCGAATCTTGATTAGTAACTTGCAATATTTAAGGATAAATACCTGGTTATCTCAACGACCAACGGTTTCTGTTATTTAATGACTAACGGTTTGTCAGTTTCTAAGGATAATACCAGATCATTGTCATAGAAAATCTAATTAAACTGGATCAACGACCATTACCTATCTCTATATATTAGCTGATCATAACTGAAATATCGAATATGACAACCAAATTAAATATTGTTCATTACTAAACAGATTGAACATTTTACAAACATGAAACGACGCAATAATGATTAATCTCCGCTTTATTAACAGTCTGAGAATAAATATTCAGTTATTCCAACGACAACCAACGATTTTACCTATCTTAACGACCAACGGTTTCTTCAACGACAATACCGAATCATATCTATTAGTAAGTCAATTACTAGCTAGTCTCTACATACTATGATCATAACTAAAATTATGAAGAAAACAAATAAAAGATGCAAGTCATTAGCAAACACAATAATTTGAACATTCAAGACTAGGAAGATGATGATTACCTATATGAAAACACTATGAATTAGAAAATTTGAACAATAAAATCCAACACAAATTCACATGAATGAGACCCCATTTCATTGATTAAAAGACATTCAAGTACAATAATCTCATCATTATTATTACATACTCAAACTAAAAGATGCATTTTGAAGTTGCGATATACTTTTTTCGTCCTTTCCTTATATTCTTAATATTTAGTCGGGATTTCTCTCACACACTCAAATGAGTGAAGCGAGTATATCTAACCCCCCATTATCGCTATCTGCATCATTGTCATCTAGGTTGTTATTCTCATCTATTTCCATAACAACATTATTATTATCTTGATTTTGTTGCTCATTTATATCATTATTTGGCAACTCTGGAATAATAATATCGCCATCCTCCACGGTTGGTCCATCTTCTTCCGCCGGTAGTGCTGCCAAAAATTCCTGAAGAACTTCAGGATTTCCGAAAGTATGAACGTCCTCACCTGCTGCGATTATAACGAACATTACCCCCACTCTGAAAAGAGTAGCTTGCTGTTCAAGTTGCAAAGTTATAGCATCCTTATGAATTCTTTTTACCATGGTGAATGTGATGACGGTAATTTTATCAATGCAAGGATAATATAATTTAAGAGTTTATGTAAATTTGTATGAATGAATGTTGCAACGAATTATTGTACGTCCTATATGTAATACGTAGTACATGTATTATAAGATTTTCCTATTTAAATAAAATAAATTAATATGATCAATGAGGGTGAAAATCATCATGATTTTTTACCAAGTTTGAAAAAAAAAATGTCATTAATTTAATGGATTTCATTATTCTAGGTACTTTTGTGATTTGGTATCTGTACAATTTAGTGTATGTATGTATGTATTCAGAAGTGGGCATTTGTGATATCCAATACATCCACGGTCCATTATCAACCCAAACACGTGTTGAATAGTCAACCGGTGCTAAATGAGCCGCCGTATGCAAGTACAAGAAAGACAAGCCGAATCTTACCCAATAAATTAACCCTTATTTTTTTTTAAATACATCTCACATTAGCTTCAAAGAGAACTCGTTTTTCCTAGTATTTCTTAAACTTTTTCAAGCAATATCCCATCTTTTTTTCAAGGGTTTTGCTATAGGGCTAAGGGGCTAAGGGCTAAGTAGCCATCTGTTCACAGGTCTAATCTGCTCCTGCATCACTAACAACTTAATGGGATAGGAAGTGGCGCTCAGTCGAACTCGACATGGTTAGGCCAGCTTACAGGATCAGCTGCAAGAGCATGCAGCAGTTATTTGGACGCGAAAATGAGCTGAATTGCATATCTAGATAGAGTTCCACGCGCTTGAGCCTACTTTGAGCACTTCCACACAAAGCAGGAAAGGCCAACTACCCAAGCAAGAAGACATCGCCTGTGGCTTCTGCCGCTTTTAACTGCAAAAAAAGGTGCTTCGACATTAATAACCATGAAATTATGTTCATCAGGTTAGTTGCAGTAAATTATGGGACAGCGCAACAGCATTGTACATTTTGAGAAGCTCGGGCTCAGAATAGCGTCCATGTCGCCATAAAAAAGAACGAGATTCGAGAGGAAATAAAAAATAAGCTAGCTAGATCATAAGCGGGCACAATGGACATGTACGACACAGGATCAAATAACTATTCCACAGCTGCCATGTCTGGAACATGAAATTGAAAGCTTACTTTGGGGAAGTGCGATTTATTGTAGAACAGCATCAGACTTTCAGTCAGTTGTGGAGCTGCCACCTCGGTTATGGTCTTATGGAGGCAGTTAATCTGGCAGGAAAGAAACCAAACACGTTAACAAAGATTGCCACTCAGAAACAATACACAAACCATAATCGAAGCAAATTGTCATTTGCTATCACAGCTTCCTAAAAATGCACTCTGTTGCTACAAAATAACTCACATTCATGAGCAGCAGACTTAGAGATGCCAGTCAATGCGTTATAAGAATCAGCCCATCACTATAATCTTCCAGCGTCATTTCACTCGGCTCCATGACAATGGTCAATGGCGTATAAGAATCAGCCCATATAGTTAAATTCCCTGTTTGCTATCTCGCAGAAACTTTCAGATGATTCCCTTCAAGGCCATTACAACTGTAATCATCCACCAACTGGTGCAAAATGGATGAAGCCTCAGGCGATAAACCATCTGGAAGGTACATATCTAGCATCTTTGAGTACTTGACAGCAGCATCTATCTCCTGCTCCTTCAAATTACAGCTAATCAAATTTCTCCACTCGCTTGACCTTCCTTCAAGGCATATACCATGGAGCAAGGCGATAAAACTAAGCGATTCTTCAATGAAGTTCCTAGTCATAATTTTCCCCCTTAGCTGCAATGCAGCTGTGAGCATTCGGTGCTGACAAAGGCAGATCAGAATGCAACTATACACTGAGTTTCTTGAAGGCAAACCATCAGAAATCATTTGTTTGAAGAGCTTCAGAAAAATCATATGTTCATGGTTTCCAATACCATTAACTTCCTCAAATACAGCATCAGGAACAATATTTGTAAAGCCATTAACTAGATAATTAAATGTCACATCATTGGGAACACATTTATTAATCAGCATCTCCTCAAAGGTAGTTACTGCTTCTACAAGTTTACCTCTCTTGCAGAAGCCACCAATAAGTATGCTATACGTGACGACATTGGGTACTAACCCATGAAATTTCATTTCCCTGAAAGTTTTCTCAGCTCCAAGTGTATCCCCTTCTCGACAGTACCCATTAATTAGGGATGTGTACGTGACTACATTTGGTTTATATTTCTTTTTTACCATTTCGTTAAACATCTTCAATGCACTGCTCAAGTCTTGCTGCTTGACATAGCCATCTATTAATGTTGAGTACGTAAATACATCTGGGGAGAGGTGCCGCTCTATCATGTTCCTAAAACAGAGCTTTGCATCTATTATCTTCCCAAATTTGCAGTAGGCCTTAATCATGGCATTATACCTCACAACATCAGGCTCCAAATCTTTTTCAACAGCAAGGTCAAATATCTTCTGTGCCTCATCAAGGTTACCATTTCGAGCAAACCCATCAACCAATGTGGTATAAACGAATGCATCAGGATCCACATTCTGATCAAGCATCTCAGAAAGCAACTGCCTAGCCGTATCGAGCATCCCTTTTTTGAACAATCCACTCATTAAAACATTGTAGATTGCAGCATCAGGGACAACTTGCCGCTCCATCATTTGCTTCCGAATGCTTAATGCAGCTTCAATCTCACCACGGAAAACAAGTCCATGGACTAGAGCTCCATAAGTAACCATATCAGGTTTAAGACCTCTCTCAATCATGTAAATGAGCAAATGCATGGCCTTATCAGTGTTGCCATGTTTGCAATAGTAATGTATGAAAGGGGTATAGCTATATTGATCTGGTGTCAGACCTCTCTTTGTCGTCTGCTCTAAAAGTGCATTTGCATCCTTAACCTTCCCAGTATTACAAGAACCAGAGATCAGAATGTTATAAGTCCTTATATCTGGCTTACAACCAGCGTCCTGCAACTTTCCGATCATATCCCAAGGATCCACGAGACAACCATGTTTATACCGAGAATCAACTATATTATTAAAAATTTGTACATTAAGCCTCAAACCCCTAACCTTCATCTCCGCCAAAAGCTTATCTACTTCCTCAAAATTTCCACTTCTACAAAATCCATTTACCAGAGCTCTGTAAGTCTCTACATTGGGCAAAAAGCCCTTAAACTTCATGTCTTTCAGTACCCCATACGCTCTCACCATATCACCTCGTCTACAATACCCATCGATCAGTAAATTGTAAAAGACAACATTCGGAACACCACCCTTCCCCCACCTCGCCTCAATCAACTTCCTCCCCTCCTCAACCCGTTCTCTCTCGCAAAACCCCCTCACCATTATCCCCGTACTATAATTATCCAAACACCCAAACTCCTCTCCCCCTCCCCCACCATTTCCATCTCTCTTAAGCATTTCATCATACACCTCTTGAGCAACCCCAAGTTCCCCATTCTTCAACAACACACTAAGCAATGCATTACAAGCAACAACATTCGGCATTCGACTAAACGTATCATTCACAAATATATACAACTCCCTAGCTCTATCTACGAAACCGGCATCAGCATAAGCACGAATTAACACATCAAATGCATCAAACTTAGGCAAAACACCCTCATTTTTCATGCAAGTTAACAACTTTTCAACCTCAGTAAAAACTTTATTAACCGCTAACAACTTTAAAAGAGAAGATAGAGCATACCCATCAAGGGGAGCGCAGTAATTCCTGTGAAAAACCCAATCATAGAACTTCAAACCCAATTCAACATCCCTAATTTTATCAAAAACGACAGGGGCAATCTCTGATGCCTCAACTGAAGCTTCTGCGAGAAGGGTCTCGAGATTTTGGTCCCAATTTTGGTGGGTTCTCATCAGAATGTAAGCTTGATGAGCCAATTTTTTGATATGGGGTTCATAATAAGGAGGGTTTTTTGAGGGTTTAAGGTTTCGGGGTTTTATGAGAGAAAGAAGTCTTTTGGACATTAGAAATCAGCAAAAAAAAAATTGCTATGTTAGTGGCGTATTAAAGAAGTTTAATGGAAGTTTAGGAATCATTGACGCAAAATTTGTGCTTGAATGAAGAAAACTGTACAATTTTTTTTTGAAAGTAATTGAACACACAGAAGATACAGCATGTACAGTAGCTTGTAGAAGAGGTTGAAATTAAAATGTCGGACAGATATGGGTCGTATGATTTTGGTCTGTCGGGCCGGATTTCGGTATCGGGTTTGGATCGCTTTCATCTTGGACAAATAAGAATTTAGGTTGATCTAAAGAGTTATCTATGGTTAAAGCCCATATAATTAGTAGCTTGGCCTATTTGCAACGTGAAGCTGGTAATGGCCGATTCGTGAAATTGACCGTGGTGATTTACGGTGTTTGAAATGTTTGTTTCTTTGGGTGATGATTAGGCCCTGTTTGATAGGACTGCATCTTTCTGAACTGATCTGAATGATTCTGATCTGATCTGAATTGGTTGAAAATTTGATTGAATTTCAACAAATTAGTATCAATTATGGACCAAATATATAGATAGTTATTTAAACATTTCTGAATCTGATCTGATCTGAATTGAATGACTCTGATTAGAATGACTTTTATCTGATCTAATATGATTTGAATGATTTTGAACTAATCTGAATATATCTGAGAATAAGTCCTATCAAACAGAGCCTTAGTCAATTGATTTATGTTTGATATTATTTGAAAGCCGAATTCTTTAGGTGTTTGAGTGTGTTCTTTGGGCGACGAGTGGGTTTGAAAAGAATGTCATTTCCTTGCTCGATTGGTCTTACCTTTATCGTTTTCATGGTTATGACTTACGAGTTATGACTTATGAACACATTCTTTCTTAGTTGATTAATTAATATTATGGTTATGAAACACTATTATTATTTTGCGTACCGCTTGTTATGCTACTCCAACAATTACATGCATGTGTATATGCTCAGAATCTAGGCCGCATTATTACCCAAGAAAGCAGAACAAACGAGAGCTCTAAGAAAGCGCGGATTAAACTGAGATTTTCTGCAATATGTTGTCAATCCTCACATTGTCTATAATATTCTGATAGGGTTCATCCGTACAGTCGTTGGCCACCACAGGCATCAGCGCATGTAAGCCATTGGTGTATATGAATGAAATTACACTGCTAAGTCAATGGGAAGATAGTGTTCAATGAATCGACGAGCACCTTCAAGTTCTTGTCAGTCCTTTGACGTGATTACGAGCAACCCCAATGCACCGATCAATAAATACTGCAAAACAAGAAACGCTTGTTAGTAGTTAGTCTCAAAGTAAAAGTAGACAGTAACAAATACCATATGTTCATTAGCTCGAACTCTTGGTGCCTATACAGTGACTGGGATTTGAATCAGTGTTCGAAGTATGGCAGTTTAACTAGCGTCTTTTAGAAGTGAACCCTTAGCCCTTACTACATCGCCCAAACTTTTCACTCATCAGCTCCTTCATGAAGGAAAAGGCTGGACCAAGAAGACATGGGACATAAACGAAACTAGAAGATAAAAGATGTTCGTAACACCCCCAAAACTTTCTACCTCGGATTCAAACTAAGGTTGACAGGCATGCACCATCCATCCACCCCACCCAAACACAACACCATTACACCAATGTCTCAAAGGCTCATGTCTGAGGGGAGGGGTAAGGAATGTCGGAAGTACACAATCAATGCACTGCTATTCACGATATATAAGAAGTCCAAACATTTTGTGACCAATTTCGAATATCAACTATAGTAGAAGAAAAGAGAAAGGAAGGAACAATAGATGTTCGCCGTTTTAAAATCAGTTTATGGCCTAGACTACTTGTCTTCTCCCTCTAGATTAGTGAGACATGTACATTATCTCGTTAAAATGCTACGTAGAGTCAGCATAAATTAAACTCCAGAATACCTTTATCATTGGCTTTTCAGTCATGATTATGGTGACCCAGCCAACATATGGTAGAAACCTGCCAAACAAAGAAGTGATGAAAGAAATTAACCCGGAAGCAAATTATATTTTATCTAGTCTAGTTATAACACAATCAAATGAAATGCGCAATGCCTAATACAAGGCAAAGGACATAGAAGTAGGGGCTTACCCTACAGCTCTGCCCATGATATGCTCCCTTTGTAGCCAATCTTGGCCACGGGCATACAAAAGCCTGTCATCACCATAATTGTTGTCACCTGAAAAACGACATACGATGATTGTAAGACAAAATAAACAAATGGTGATTGTCACAAGTAAGATATCCACAAAAAAAGTATATAACATTGTGGAGCATTCACAGTTCCACACCCTTGTTCTGAAAATAATAAATCTGAAAACAGAAAACCTGAAGTACCTTTTGTAAGCACATCAACTGCGCCAGTATTTTGTTGTTCATGAACCTGATGATGAAAAAATAACAGTACTTATATCCTAGTTCACCAGCAGTTGAGCTAAACATAAGATAATGATAAATGTTTGGACTCATAGTTGCAAAAAAATGTATTCCACATGATGTAAAAAAAAAAAAAAGCAACACTTCATAATCACAGTTGCGTTAAGAGCAAAATCTCTTGAATCAACTTTAGATTAGCGATTAATCCTCATGAACAAATCTACAGTAGTATGACTAGAAAGTCCACGGCTACAGAAGTACTTGAGACAAAGAATTAGATTGGGTACTATAATTATAGTAGCCCATTCAAAAAAAAAAAAAAGGATGCAGCGAGTAACATACCGTGATAACTCGATGGACAATAGGAATTTCACGACCCTGCAAAAATGAAGAGAAACACATGGAGATCAAAACATGCCCGTACTATAGTAGTTTCTAGAGAGGAAAGAGTTACAACACAGAGAGACAGCATAGAAAATCTTCAATAAAGAATACAGTGAATATCCAGTCTATTGTAGGTATCACACAGAATCAAGTGCATAGTCCTTTTGCAAAGTTCTCAAATAAATCCAAGACATCCAGAAACAATACCAGTTCCCTAGTTCAGCTTTTGAATTATCGAAGTACATGTTTGAGTAAATGATGAATTACTTTCAACAAGGATACGGATAGAAATGAAAGGAAGAGTGGAGGAGTGACATGTAGGAGAGTTTTTCTGAAGACATGACTTGGTGAAATTCTATAACTGAAGATCAACATACGCAACAACAATTACACGACGTCACGACTAGATCTTATACTATCAGATTTCCATATAGCTTAAGAATTTCATTATATTCTCAAAACTAGCAAACCAGGCATGTCGAAGTCTAACAACTAGAAAAGTGGAAGACCACTCACATTTATATTAAAGACAACTATCTCTCCAGTACGAATTGGATCCTTGCGCATGGTTAAGAACAATATATCTCCCTGTGACAAAGTTGAAATTATGTGAGCACCAAACTGGGAAGAAAAATGGTGATAGTACTGTATTGCTATCTATCTGGGAGGTACTTACATACATGTATAAGATACAATCTTATGCTACGTTGCTAGTAATATCAAACCAAACATAACCTTGAATGGTAATCTTAAAAGTAGAGCAAGACTTACCCTCTTGAAGCCAGGTTCCATGCTTCCAGAAAGAACGACCACAACAGGAGACTCGCTCCCGGTAAAACACATCAAAGCCTTCCATATTATCAGAGCAGAGGTAACGATCATTCCTAAGGGACAGTGCAAGAAAAGATCAATAAACGAACACGTGAAGCTGAAAGCAGTAATACTTTTCTGCTGGATGTGTGCTTCATAATCGATTTCATCCTTTGACTTTGGGGGGGTGGGGGTGCATATATCGAATCTACGCCAATTCCCAATATAAGTGGGTAAACTGATTGCAGATACAATCTCTATATTGTTAACATTTACCTCGCACGATAATAACATACAAAACATTGACTTTCCATGGGATAAGAAACCTAAGATGCAGCAAAGCCGATCTCTCAGGATGATGTGAGGCTGATTAGTGATTACAGCCGTTCTAACAGCAACAACTACAAATTTAAGTTAAGACTCAATTCCCCCAAGGCGAAGGCAGGGGGCAGGAGGGGTTCCTTAAAACAATGCATCGGGAAATCGTTACACATCACTCATTGGGGTAAGCTAAAATACTGAACTCACAAAATTCACCAAGATCCAAGGGTCGTTATACGTTTAACAGACAAACTACATAACACATTCGCTCCTAAATCCAACACGATGCACATCACGCACCAGTACTCGCACACATAATATAATTCAACGTTCCAAAACCGCAGTCCATAACACCAAACCAAGCTAATCAGTAATCACCACACGCCTATTCTCCAACACGCTTTCCTACGCCTCAAATGATTTCAAACCGATTTCTTCGATCACGAACACTAACCTAATGATGTTCCTTCCATTACAAAAAGATTGAAACTTCCAACATTCCCTAATTATCCTCACAAGATCAAACAGAACCCTAACAAATCACAAAGTTCACCTAAACCACAAATATCAAAATCAAGCACATTATAAAACCCTAACCAAAATTAAAAAACCCCAATTCTAACCCTAATTACCAAATTTACACCAAATAATCCTTCAAAACATGATGATTCACAGATACAAAAACATAATTAAAATCACCAATTTCGCACATAAATTACAATTAGAATACACAAAAACATGCTTAAGTCAGTAAAATTAAGGATGAAAATCAGGAAGGGGGAGGTATGAGAAGAGAGAGAGAGAGAGAGAGAGAACCAAGGCTGATGGCTTGAGTGAGAAGCTGTCTGATCTGTATAGATTTGATAGAGTCGACTTGTTCGGCGATCCACCCCATTGTTTATGGCGATGTTGGTGGAAATTCTCTCTCTCCGTTGACTGAATTCCGGCGAGGTTTGACGCTCCCGGTGACCGCGGTTTACTAGGTGTGTTGGGGAAGATACACGGAGACGATGTTTGTGCGATTTCTTTGGGGAGTTTTAATGTTTTTATGTTTTGACGAGGGAGTGTAGTGTGGACGGTGGACCTGCACTGTGGGATGAAGAGCGTGGGTGTTGCTGAGGTGTGTTTAGGTCACTGGTTCGTGGTTTGGGCTCGACCTAAGGTCCTTTTATGGGTGGCAAGAGTAGCCAATTGGATTCTCTTGAAATTGAAACCTAGTATTTTTTTATTTTTTTAGTCAAAACATCAAAACTTTCCTTGTAATTGCAGTTACCAAATTAAAAGGTAACTTATCTAATACTCTCTTCTACCTAAAAAGATTTTCCTGTATTCCTATTTAAGACGATTTATCATGATTTTCCTCTTTTGAAACATACCCGATATGGCAAAAAAAATTGACGTTTTTACCCTTACTAAAATTTCTGATTTTTCCCTAATCTTCATTAGCCCACTAACAACTCCCTTCAAAATTTAATTACTCCCACCCAAATCCAACTCAATGAAAAAACTCAACCCAATTCAAACCCGATTTCTACCCCAAACCCAAACCCAATCCCTCATTTTTTTTCTTCTGAAGATCCAAAACCTTACTCTCTCTCTTGATCTTCATCTCCCTCTCTCTCTCTTCCTCTTCATTTTTCTGATAAACTTGAAACTCTACTCCCCCTCTCTCTCTCTCTTCGTCTCCCTCTCACTCTTCCTCTTCATTCGGATGAACTCAAATCCTAATTTCTCTATCTCTCTTCGTCTCTCTCTCACTGCTCCTCTTCATTTATGATGAAATGCAAACCCTAATCACTTACAAGATTTTCAATTCTTTGTTTCGGCCTTTCGGCCTTTCGATCTTTGGATCTCATCCTCTCTTCTCTTATTTCTCTGTTTTTGTCGTGATTTTCGAATTGATTTTCCTCAAATCTTCCCATTTTGACCATTAAAAATGGGGGATTCGTCATGGCCATATCAATATTGGTGAAGAAGAGGAGGAGATTTGCGCGTCGACTATTTTTGTGTGTTCCAATTTTTATTTTTTATTTTTTTTGTGTTTGGATTTTGATTTATTTTGTGTATTTGAATTTCAAATTTTTATTTTTTTATTTTTGTGTGTTTGTTATCGAGTTATCTTGTGTGTTTGAATTTTAATTTTTTTTTTTTGTGGGTTTGGATTTTGATTTATTTTGTGTGTTGAATTTTAATTTTAATTTTTTTGATTTTTTGTGTGTTTGGATTTTGATTTATTCAGTGTGTTTGAATTTTAATTTTTTTTTTGTGTTTGGATTTTGATTTATTTTGTGTGTGTTTGAATTTTTCTTTTTATATTTTTGTGTGTGTTGAATTTTTTTTTTTTTTTTTTTGTGTTTCAATTTTGATGTCCCTGAAATTTCCCTCAATTTTATTTGCATAATCCTCCGTCAGAATTTTTGTATGGGTGGATTAGTGGGTCTAATTTTTAACTAAACACAAATACCGCACCAATGTTGTGTCCTACCCAAAGAGATTTCTCTTTGGGTAGGAGGGAGTACATTTGAAGGGTCACGATTCACGAACCCACTATTAATTCAAGCACGGAGTGAATAATCTATTGGACCTAAATAAACTATTTTGGTCTATTAACGTTAGATGTTTTAATTTTTTTTCTTTTAATCATTCTCATGGTAGTGGAGTACTAGAGCCTAGAAGCGCACATTATACCATGCTCCTGAAAGCATGAGAAGCACTGGTTGTTCTTCTCACAATTGAAAAGTAGGATCCAAACTTAAATAGATTTTAAGTGTGGATCGTACTCTATTGTGCGAAGGACCACAATGCTCGTTGTACTCTCGAAAGCATGGTATAAGCACTCGTTTAGAAGAAAAATATTTGTGACTTTGTGACTAAGGGCATGTTTGGCCAAGCTCCAACTTCTGCAGAACTCAAATTGAAGCTTCAATTTCTATCTTCTGATGAACAAATTTAAATTGAAAGTGTTTCTCAGATCTCAAAAAAAACAGAAACAGTTTCACAATTTTGGGTGTTTGACCAGTTTTTAGTTTCTAAGACCATAAATTGTCCAAAAACACTTGAAAAAATTGGACACACACACCCTAAGAAATGTGAGTCACCTAATGGTTCCGGAAAAACCACGTTGCCCAAAAGAGATGTAAATCCGACGAAAAATATAGAAACAGAGAAGACACACCAAACCCAACCCAACACCGAGACTAAAATATGGCCGCTACATTTGTCGGCGGAATTAGTGTTTCTCCGGCGAATCTTCCTCGTCAAGCCCGATTCTCTAGGCTCACTCCTAGATCAACACGTGGCGCGGATGGTGTCAACTGGGTTCAAGAAACTTCTAGCTTCTTCGACAATGATTCCCGCCCTATCATGCTCTTCGACGGTATCCATCAAATTTTCTTCTTTGTTTATTACTTTACTTCTTTATTAGCAGTAAAAATTTCATGGTATAGTTATCTCAGTGTAACTTTTATTGTATCGGTGATGAATTGGTGCTGATTAATGTGACATTTTACCATGAGAATGAGATGATTCAAATTGGTTACGTACGCCAAAGTCTTATTTGCGAAATGATTTAAAATGTTGATTGACATGAATCATCGTCGTATGTAAGAGATAAGTTGTTAAATTGTGATCATGCAACAAAAAAAAATAAAGATTTGGTCTTTTGGTACACAATTGAGATTTCTAAGTTGATATGAACATGTTACGTGGTACATGGAAATTAAATTGTTGGCGAATTTAGAAAGAGAAGGATAAGTAGCACTCCACTTCAATCTTCCAGCACTCGCAATTAATCAATTTCCTTCATTTGGGATAGTAAAATATTCCAAGTGGGAGCGGGGACTTATTAACGTGGAGTCGTGGAGTATCGATAGTCCATCTCTTAAGAAACCTCGATGTGTTTTTGTTAATTTGGTGATACAAATTACCGTGCTGCCACTACATGACAATTTCTCTTTTGGTGTTGATCAGACTACAATTTAATTGATTGAAAAGTTTGGCTTTTGTTTTGTTGATGAGTTGTTAGGAGGTTACATAGACTAAAGATGACACATATAGTTTCACTCTTGTGTTGTGTTGGTGAAGCCAACAGTCGATCTGAATGTTTCATACTTTCATGTCAGGTGTTTGCAACCTGTGTAATGGTGGTGTCAAGTTTGTTCGAGACAATGACCGCAAAAGGTTGGTACTGTAACTTATATATATACAGGCACTTCGAGTATGTGTAAGAGCATTGTTTTGCTGCGTAGCAAATTATGTGAGAAATAGTGTTATGATTACACTTCATTTGAGCAATAACCGCAGCTATGCAGGGATACGAATTTTAATGTGAGATGTTCACTTTGCAGAAATATCCGATATGAAGCTCTCCAGAGTGAAGCGGGGAGGAAGTTGCTACAGAGATCAGGAAGGGCTCCTGATGATATATCAAGTGTCGTACTTGTTGAGAAGGATAGGTATATAATCTATTTACTCGTATTAGCTTATAGACGATGTAGCATACTCCCTGTGATTGGTTTGAATTGGTATGAAGAGTATAAGTCTTCTTAAAGAAGTCATTGCTATTCAAAGATCTCCCAGTTCTTACTGTTTGTCGACTTAGGTAGAATAGGAAAGAGAATTGTGCTTCCCGTGTACCTTCAGTTTAATTCAGTTTAATTTGACAACTTTGTTTGATTTCCATGGAACAACTATGTTGTTGTACATACTTTGTTTATATCTCTGAATTAACTGCATCTGAAATTTCATCACGTTAATCCGAGGTTAACGCGTTGTGCTGTGTTATGCTGCATCTGTTTATCTCCTGACTGATACTACCTCACTGTTCTGACTGCCCTAATATTTGGACAGATCGTACATCAAGTCTGAAGCTGTGCTAAAGATCATGGAATACATAAATCTTCCTTTTCCACAGTTGGCATTGTTCCTGCATCTTGTGCCTCTGTAAGTTGCTTCCTAGAAATTTTACTATGCACTGATTTTAAACCTCAATTTTTCACCTGTTGGAGTCTTTACTAAGACAATGTTGGATTTATCGACTTCAGGTTCATTCGTGATTTTGCATATGACAATGTAGCAAACAACCGGTACAACATTTTTGGTAAGTCAGATACATGTGAAATATATGTAGATTAGTGAATAAATTGTTCTTGAACATGTAATACAAAATACAACTAGGAATCGTCTGTACTGAGCACACAGCTTACGATACATAGTATATACTGGTGAACTGTTTATACACCTATTGTGCACGCTGTATAAATAAGAAAGAGAGTTATATGAATCAAAACCTTGATTACTACGGGACTCAGGGAGTACGGTACCTTACCACTTTAGGGCGTGTTTGTTACCTTACATTCATGAACCAAACGCACCCTCAGTGTTGTGCTGAGGTTTCTGTATTACACACATGCAGAAGATCGACTTGTGCTCCTCGCCAGATGTTTGTACATACATAGTTTATGTTATTGTTGTGATTAGTGCGCGTAAAATGTAACAAAATGCTTCAAGGGAAGAGATGATCTTATTTCATCATCTACTTTTCTTTCCTAACTGTATATCTACATGAGTATTACAAATAGAGGAGTGGAAAATATGCGTAGAGAGTTATATGCCCTACTCAAAATTCTGATGCAAATTACAAACGAACAAAAGAAAGAAAAGGTAGAAGACAGAGGTGGGATAGAGGGAAGAGAGTAAGATCAGAGGCATGAAAAATGTAGAGCATATAAGAGTCGACTTAGCAGCTCATGAGTGACATATAGCGTATTTTTGTTGGCAAAAGTTTGTAAGATTCTGGGTTTCTTTTGTTCTGCTGGTCTCTTGGAGATTCTCATCATAGGAAATTAGATGTAATATGAACATGTTTTTCTCCTGTGAGCGAAAACAGAATGTTATATCTTGAAATTGCTCCAGCTTGCCATGTCAGTTGTTGTAAGTACTTTCGTCATCCCATATGCATAGCTGCAGAAAATATTTGGGAGTTACCGAGTAAACTTATTACTTTTGCATTGTATCGTAAAAATTACGTTTTGAGGATGTTGTAGCCTTGTAGGACTTACCAAGCAATTAAGCTGATGAGAGCTAATACGAAGAATACATATTGGTACCATTTATGCCTCGGTTTCCTGCTTTTACCAGCAGGAAGGTGTTTGGGACTGATGTAACCATATTGAGGTCGAATTAGAAGGAGAAAACCCAGCAAAAACCCGGAAACAAATCCTCCAATATGTGCAGAATTGTCGACTCCAGGAATGAGTCCTACTGCTAGATTTAAGGCAACAATGACTATAAGTGATGCCAGTGCTGAACACTGCAAATAAAACCAGAGGTCAATCTTCAATAGGATATAGTCAGATAAGAGTCATGGCATGAAGATCTACTGGTGCAAATACATGTAATGTTGGATCAGGGTTTGACATGCTATTCTTGCAAGTACCTCCATCTTAACCAGTGTGCTCAAACGATTTCACATCACCAAAAGATCGTGAAATCGAGCACTGAAATTGGCTCGAAAAAGGTTACATTTGGACAGGATTATGGAAAAAATGAGTGTCATATGGTATGAGGAAAGTTTTAGTACTAAGGTTACCTTGTTGGTGTAAATGCTCCAGTTAGTAATGAGCTCAGAAAGCATGGCGCCTAGAAGTCCAAAGAGTGCACCTGAAGCTCCAACAGAAACTATGCCTGTTTTATCTTTTTGGAGGGCATCCATGCAAGACATCAGGCTTCCTCCAAACCCTGATAGCACATATAGTGGTCCTATTCTCCCTGCATTTTGCATTCATCATAATTAACTCTGTCTACAGGGGCGAAGCCCGTTGGTGGCGAGGGGTGGCGGCAAAAATTTCTGACTTTGTAAGCAGAATCAATACATATATATATATTTGAGTGCATAGAATTATCAGCAATATGTAGTTGGCATAGTGGTTATAGCTCAATCCCTACAGCATGTAGGTGTAGGGTTTGATTCTTTTTACAAGCAAATCTCATTAGTTTTTAAAATTATTCTTTTATATTGGCTTTTACTTTTAAAAATAAGCCAAAAGCCTAGCTGAGAGGAATCAAACCCGTGACATCAAGGAAGAGAATGTTCATTTCTAACCAGTAGGCCATAATCTTTTAATGCTCTATTGTGCATGCCTTTAATATATAATCATGTTTACGTATTTCGTATGTTTTCTTGTTCCTTCATTTCTTGAGTGAGTCCGCTTCGTTATTTTCCTTATTAGATAAACTCGTTTAGTATTGATTTTGGTTAGAAATAATAAATGAGTGCTAAATCGCCGATTATAAATACCGCGTATAGATATGTAGTTATAATCCGTCACCCTGGGTTTTCAATCCTGTCTAGGGCAGAAAACAGTCTCTTTGTGTTCTAGACATAAGGGTAAACATATAACCTCCCCTGCTTTGTCAAAGGAAGAAAAAATGACGACATTCGACTTCTGTATGTTCAAACGAAAGTTCGAGTTTGAACATTGAAAATGGTCTATCATCTATACAATACTTCACGTAAGATGCATTTCATAATGTTGCTTTTCCATAGTTACTAAAGATCGATTTGGAGACTTACAATATGCAAATTCCTCTTCAAGACGAACTCCTATGAAAAGAAGACTGATCATATTTGCAAGCAAATGGATGAGCCCAGCATGCAACCACAAGCAAGATAATAGCCTCCACCATTCTCCATCTTGTACCAACTCTAATCTTAGTCCACCCAACCTCTGCAGCCTGATCAAATTTCCGATTATACTTTAAAATTTCGGGATACAACTTTTCTACACCCTTCGTTCTTTTTGTTGACGTTTAGTTTGACTTCAAACATCAACAAATAAAATGAACGGAAGAGCATTCAACAATTGCATAACATTTTCATTGTTGACAATAATAAAAAACAAATTATGAGGACATGCAAATATGTTAGGGTTTTGCATGTTAACGTGATATGAATAATTAAATTCTATCAAATTGAAAGAAATTAAAGAGAAAAATATACAGGGGACTTACGTCATGGAGGAAGGGCCAATGAGACGATTAGCATGGAGGGGCAAAAAGGAGAATCTACCCAACAATTCTCGCAAGAAGCATTCATTAGGTTCAACATAGGTGGCAGGGCAATCATTCTCGTACATTGTCAAAACAAACAAGAGAACATCCACAACAAATATCAATGGAACTAGCCATGATACATACGGTTCCTTAGGCAGCGGGTATGCCGGTGGCGGTAGCGAGGCGTGGTAGTAGAACGTGCCGCCCACGCCGGTCTCGACGTCGCCCTGCCTCTTCCCCATTTGGAGGAGGAGGAGGAGGAAGGATGAGAGAAATGAAAAGAGAGGAGGTAAATGGATGGTAAATGAAAAGAGAGGGAAAAAAAGAGAGGAGGTAAATGGATGGTAGTAAAAAAATAATAACAATGACAAACAATGATGGTTTGGTTTTTGGTGCTTGGGGAAAATTAAGGAAGCAATTTTAATTTCTCCGCGTGAACACACGACATCTTTGCATTGGTTTTTAGTTTTTATATATAGTAGTCATATATAAATTATGTTAAGGTTGTATTTTTGCATTTCAATTAGACTCTAATACGAAAAGGTGGTAAAAATGACGGTAATTATTCACTAATATGTGGATACTCATGTGTCCTAATTTTATTCGTTGGGTAAATATAATGGTCTATACAGGGTGTATGTAGATCATACTTTTCTCGCTGAATACGTGCATGATGTAGCTAATTAAGCTACGCTTAGTGTGGTTGATAGATAATCTAGAACAAATTAAAGGGTTTTGTAGATGCAAAAATACCACTCCAATCGCATAATATGAGCTTATGCATAAGAATAACGTGTGTTCATAACCATAATGAAAGATTCTTTTCGTCAAATTATCATAGTGAAATACGTAAATCACAATATAAGTTTATCGGTTTATGTAATCCGATCCGATGTATCTGAGCAGTATTATTACTTGCAATTTTGAGTCAGTTTAAAAATTGCATACAGAGTAGCTGATAGCGTACAAATAGATGAGAAATTAGGGACAAAAAAAAAAAAATGCCATTGCCGGGGATCAAACCCGGGTCACCCGCGTGACAGGCAGGAATACTTACCACTATACTACAACGACTTCATTGATGTGTAATTTATACTACCGCAACTTTGTTTACGAGTAAATTATTTAAACACGTACTTCATAATCAAAATACCTCCGTGTTGTGAAGGACGCACTCATTAATCGGTTAATCGAAGTTCAAAAAATTTACATAGAGAGCATTTTGGATATGGGGTGTTTAAAGAAAGATTGAGAAAGTAAAATGCACGGTGAATAAATATTTACCTAGGATATATACATTTACCTTATTATTGTAAGACAAAACATAAATGAAGTTGGAGAACAAGCACGCAAAGAGGGGCTTATCGAACAAAAACACCGTAAAGATTGACTTTACAAATCATCACTCTCTCATAAATTAACCAATTAATTATAATGATCTTCTTTGATATTGATTAATTAGTGGCGGATTCAAGAATAATATTTTTGCTTCATTTTTAAGGATTATTGTCTCAAATAAAGCCTCAAATTATTCCATATAGTCTCGAGATTCATATTGATCAATCAGTCCCCGGGAATGTTAACTAATTAAGTATTACTTCAGTTATTTTTTCAGCAAGTTAATTTTTTTAATTTTATTGACATGATCGAATATAATGCATGATTTGAATTACGCGCATATATTCAAACCACATACTTTCTGAGAAAACGGATTATTTTTCAGTGTTGTTAGATGTTAGTTAAGCATTCAGGCGTAAGTATGTCAACGGTGATTAATTATTTCTTGGTTATGATTAGAGGTATAAATATTTATCCCCATGCAATGCAAGATACACGTGAATTATTCGTGATATTCAATGTCCTTCTCAATCACAACTACTCCGTATGTACTATAGCATTATCTCTAGCTTAACTCGATTAACTGTTTAGTCTTATGAGTCGTATCTTAAGGGATGATCCTACATGTCTGTAGACAAGAAATTAGAAATACTGGACTTCAATTCTGTATGTTCGTGTTATCGTTTAGTGTAGTCGACTTCTTATAACAAGATCAATAATAAAGCAATTCAGTAAAAAAAAGTTCACCTTGCTACTAATTCGATCATACTCTAGCTTTATCGTCACTTAAATTTCTTAACGAATAATTGTTGGTGTTTGTAGCAAGACTTATTAGTTATTACCATTTTCATTATATTTCGCTATGTTTCCTTTGAGCAAAAGTTCGTTAGCACTTCATTACGTAATTTTGATCACGAAATTCAGTCACAATAATATCCAATATATTCAAATCTGCAGAATCCAATTGTCTACATATACACATAAAATCGCAGCATTTTGCAAGTTAATGATGATGTACTCGCGATCGATGTTTCTACCTACTAACGTAACGAACCTGGATCGAAATGGAAAACGATAAGTCTAGCTGGTGCCTTATTTTGGGCACCGGTACCGTGCATGCAAATCGAAATGTTCGATATCGTCAACGTGAATTAAACACACGCTAAGCTAAGGTCAAATTGACATTTACTGTACGTGATCAAGCCATCAAGTACCATAATTAACACGCTAACTATTTTAGATTTAAGAAGCTAATTAATTATGATCAGAATTGATTAGCTACTTGTCCATGTCTCAACAAGCACCAAGAGACTAAACAACACAAAAATAAAAACTAAAAAGTTAGTTCTGATCACAATAATAAGAGTATATATGCCTAAGCTTAATTAGCTTGTGTGAATGTGTACATCTTGGCTTATTCAAGTTTTACAGCACGGTCTATTTAGTGTGAATTCGAGTTAAGCATACATGCATGACATGCGTGCATACATATATATCTACGGTATACAATGCACGGAGAGTGGAGTAGTATTGCAACTACTGAGAGTTCGTTGTACACATATTTGCATTTGAATCAGGGAATAAAAGTTCAATTGCTACAATGTCTTCTTAAGAAAATATTAGTTGTGAATCGACATGTTAACTTGTTAATAATATAATAAGTAACGCGTTTTATAGGTGATTGAGCAGTAAGTAAATTTTCTCAATTGGAGAATTTTATCAAGCTAATTAATAAAGGTAGAACTATACTTATGGATAGTGTATATATGAACGTGTTCGGTCTACTTCGATGATATTACTTATACCATGTCGAATTCCAACTGTTCATGCGAGTTAGTTCGTTCTCATAATAATCTTGGAATAAATGGACATGGAGTAGTTATTAAGGTAGAAGTGTCAATGTAATTAGTAGTCAATGTCGAGCAATTATATGGTAGAAAATGTCAGCGTACGTTGATAATATAATTTGGATATTCATGTTTATGTCTGTAGATTCAACAAGTACACATTTTGCTGCTCAAGGGGGCCAATGTGACATGGCTTCTAGCTTAAGAGTTAATAAGAGTTAAGACTACCAGTCTCATAATTCGTGTAAAGTACAAAGTGTACACTTGCTCTAAGCGACTATGCATGCGTGCAATGACCATAACATAAGATTATAAGGTACTCTATGCGCGTATGGTAGGTTCGTAACGTGTCTGGTGCTGATTTAAATTAATTACCTCCGATCCGATGTTAATTCTTGGACAATTCTTCCTTAAACCATGTATTATTCTTTGCAACTCGTATTATATATTAGTCGACTATACATTCTATTATTGTCAAAATGTAATAAAGCATATATATTCTTGTAGAGTGTTATCATTTGTGTGCTATATATATGATGATCGAGGTTTAATTTATATATGGACGGATTCAAGTCGTGTTGTTTCATCACGACGAGTCTAAACGAGTTTCCATGGCTTATTATATATTGGCTTAGATCTCTACGGATTATATTTTTTCCAATGTCGTCATATATATGTTTTTTCATCCCCATTCTTATTTGGTCCACATCTTTATTAAGACATTCATGCAGCTCCAACAAAAAGAGAGAGGGGGGCATATATTCAAGTACATGTAAAGTGTTCTTCAAAAATATAAAAGGAAAGATTCTTTTATTAGAAATATAAGGGAGGCGAAAGCGAGATTACATATACTAGTATCATATAACAAAAATCAATTTGTATATATATACCTACTACACTTCATATAAAAGCTTGAATACAATTGTAAGAAATGGTAAATTCTTCAAATTGTGATCGAATTACATTTGTATATGCCTGCCCTAATATAGGACGCATGACGACTTACTACGTAAAACTCGGAGTATTATTTATCAATAATAATTGATCTATATATATCCAGAATAATAAAAGTTTACCACTTTTTTTATACGATGCATGAGCTAGCGTCGTAAGCAGCCAACAGAAGCTGAGTTGTGCTCTAGTAGTAGTACACATCTTATTAAAGACATACCTTCGGAAACTAAATGCAAGACCTAGCTATATATGTTGAACTCTGACAGCAACTGCATGTATAATGTATATGCACCAATGCACCATTATCGTCTTTAGCGTAAATCTCGGGAACGTCTATTCTCACACCTTAATTGTCTAGTCTAAACTTACACACCCGTAACCTCTCATTCACAGTAACGTATATACTAGTCATTCTTAATTAAATGTTTCTCAAACTTTTTAATTTCCTCCTCCGAAAAGATCAGCCGTGAGAATAGTCGTTCTCTTTGACGCTTAATTGCTGTTAAGCAACTCTTCTATCATTTGCAAGGCAATTCTCTCCTCATCATTGATAATTTGATGACAAGTCTTGACTTCTTCCTTGGTAGTAGTAAGGTTATTGTTGTCTTCGTTGTTGTTGTTACCATGGTTAGGTTTGTTGTCAAGGTCGACGGTCATGACCCAACCGGAGTTAGGTTGACCTCCGACGAACCGCTTTTGCCAGACGCCGATGTTGGAGTTTTCGGTGTCGAGGCGAAGGCAGGTGAGGGAAGGGGTGAGGTTTTGACATGACTTACGAAGTTTGGCGTTTAGAAGGGAAGATAGTTGTTCTGTCGTTCTAATGCTTGTTGGTCCGGTGCCGTTGCCTGAATGATTGGTGGTCACCGGAAAATTGGTTTTCGCGTTACGGCCACTCATCAGAACCGCCGCCTCGTCGTACGCTCTTGCCGCCTCCTCCGCCGTCTTGAACGTCCCTAGCCAAACCCTCCTTTTCCTACACGCACAAAAAATTTCAAACCATATTATATGAACTAGTTATTAGCTAGGGTTTTATGAAATAAAGTTGTGACATATGGAGCCTCTATATTTAGCACGATTATTATGATCGAACATGATGAATATCATCAATCATCATCAGTACTCGTCTAGTCGTCTACTCGATCAACACCAAGACCTTTATAATATAAGAATCGAATAGCGTGTTTAAAAAACAAACGAAAAAAAAGGAACCAATTTCATACTCCATATAATAAGTAACTTCTTGTAAAGTATTATTTATAATTAATATATCAATAAGTAAAATGCCGGAAAAACAATGAAATCAAAATTTCTTATTCATAATAATTTGCATGATAAGTTATTATACTATTATTGATCATACATATGTATCGTATGATTGTACGTACAATAAAGGATGACGAATTTCAGCAACCCATGAACCCCAATGGCGTTGTCTCACTCCTCTAAACTTCTTTTGCACCATATTGTGATGAATAACAACAAATGTGAGTAATAACAATACTAATAATATGTGTGTATAAAAATAAGATTGTGATAATAATAAAAAAAATGGGTAGGGAAATGAAATAGTAGTACTTCGTTTGGAGAGTATATATATAAGCAGATCGGAGAAGGGCAGACATCGCATTCAACAAGAATAATCTCACGTGTCGCGTGTCTAAGAAGAACACGGCGGCTAATAAGTTGTGTATAAAGGTCTGTGGTTTTTTTGTGCAAAAGTAATTTGTTTGGTGGTCCATTATTTGGAGTGTGCCTATTATGAAATGTCATACCAATTTATGTTAAGGATTGCGCAACCAATATTATTCCGATCCCTTATACCTTCTGGCCCCAACTGTATGTGTAATTGTGAATCTATGATGACGCATATCAATAAAATGTTGTACTAAAGTTGGTTTGTGTGTGAATGACTGGTATCTCATCTCTTGAATGCATGAAGAAAGAACTACTGCCGATCGAGAGAAGGTGTATGTAAGTGATTAATTAAATTATATTAAGTTTTTTACGCTTTTTTTAGATTGATCAAGATATTATATATTGTCCATACAGTTGGGGTAGATATATTAATTTTTGAAGGGGGTACGGTTGGTGTATATATATTCTTAATCGATGAGAAAATCCATGTATAAGCTAGTGATCCGAGAACCTTAAGAATAGTATGAAAAGTGATTGAAACGTGAGATTACATTGCAAAAAGATAGATCAAATAATATATTCAATAAAGCAATAAATGAGACCCTCAACCACGTATAGTGAATTGTATAGTCCCGTTGTTTGTTTCACTCGATATAAACCAAATTTTAACAAATGAAAGCAACGAAATGAGGTAAAATGATATAGCGCAAATGATATGTTCTGTGTCTATGATAAGTAAAGTGCCCTTAGCTTTAACACTAAGAAATTAAACAAAAGATGTTGACAGACATACACAGTAAAAACAGAATTAACTACTTAAACTCCATTCACTAGAGACTACATGATCAACTACTCATGATATGATTGGGGAGAACGATATTGGTCTGAATACAGGTATTAATTAATTATACGGCACTTTCACTGCTGTTACTTAGTTTAAATTAGCTGCTAACTAGACTTGATTATATGGTATTTAAGTTGAAATGTAATGCAATTTATTTATGAAATCGTATTAGTTGTAATCGAATTTGACTTTAGTTGAATTATTATTGAATTTATATAGTATCATTAGCTGTGTTGAGACTAATGGCCATGTTTGGTGGCTGTTGAGGAAATGGGAGTTGTTATGGCAAATTCACAGGATTTTAATTTTGAAGGTTATGAGACAACAAATCGTATGTTTTTTTTGCGTGGAATTTCGAGTACCATTAGTTAAGATAAGATTATTAATAATACATACATTGAGGGGGTTTGGTTAGATGGGAGTAGTGGCTCTTCTTGTACATGATTTTCGAATCCCGACTAATAATTTTTTGTGTGCAATAAAAGACGTGGTTATATTTGCATGCACGCATTTGTTCATCCTTCGCTTTTTGGTACAAAGGAGCAGCTAATGCTGCGGGGTGGGGTATGGGGATTTGAACCCGAGACAACCCCCAAGCAGGTTGAGCTCCTAACCGTTAGGCCACCTTTGATCCTCATTTATTCAATCCTTCGTAATTGTCAATGATGTATCGTTTCAGAGTGTGTGGATAGTGGTAATACACTTGTAAAATGCAACTCTCACACCACTAGCTAGGACTCTACTCTTCTACTCGGATGTTCAAATTGATACGAATCAAATAAGACTCAGACCAAAACAAAAATTGGAGGTCTACACTTAAAATCAAGCAAATGCAAATATTTCAGATTTTTCAGATGGCTCTGATTTCTTAGCTTCACATGATTGTAGGGCCGAAATGAATATCCTAACGGGTCAAGTAAAAGGCCCATAAAATGTCCCACCTCTAATCTAGACCGACCATCAGCAACTATTCAATCCATCGTATATTTGTCTCACTAATTTCAGTGCTTTTATGGCTTTTAACATCTCAGATTCTTACAAATCGACATTTTTAGGAGGCCCATATATCGTATTATTGCAGTCAATACATACCTTTAATAGGCTACTTTCCACGCCTACGTGGTAGCCTTTGAAGGCATACAGAGCCAAAAAATTTCACCTCATCTCCTACGTGTCGTCCCGGTGTTCAATTGCATTATATCTCCTCTATGTCATACACCATTTAATATCCCAAATTAATTTAGGTGAATAAAATCTTTTGATTTGCCTTCATGAACGTTTGAAAACACTTCAACTTATTTGAAATTAATTTTCATAAATTTCAATATTCACATCATAATTTATATTGTCTAGCATCAACGTCCTACGTGACGTTCTTTGACGAGTTTTGGGGGCTTGGCCACGTGGAAAGGCATGTGTCACTAGAAGATGCTTTCACAATACTGTTAATATTATTCTTTTGGGCTCCCCAATTAAACGTTATGAGTCACTTCAACTTCTTAACATAAATTTCTTTAAAGTTTAATAAATTAATCATTAATCAACACCATTATTCATCATAAAAACGACATTAAATATGGTGTCTCTTGACTCTTCGTTTGCCAAATGTATCAGTTACGTTTTAATTCACATCAATATATATATGTTGTGATTTTATTTGAATTCGGTGAAAACAAAAATCATTTCATGTACAATATTAATGAGTTCATCAAAGAGAGATTTTTAGACATGAGAAGATATATCTATCATTTACAGAGTATTTTTATGGATTTTTGTAAGACTTACTAATATTTATATTTTACTATCGAAGTATGATGGTAAGTTGAGAATCGATATTGTAATTGCTAATAGTTTATATTGTACATCTTTTTTTGAAGATATGATCATCTTGGTCATATTTATGTTCGGTACTGTGATTGACAAGTTTGATTCTATTTTCGATATAGTTATTATGTAAGTACAATTTTACAAATAAATTAAAATAATCCCGTGTATTCACGGGGCCAAAAGCTAGTTTTGCACTGAACTTACCAAGTGCTCATAAGTTCGATTTACGACCTCTTACGAATCGGGCAACATAAGTTTAAATAAATCTGTTAATAAATTAAATTAATTACTCGTATTTCTGTACCCATACACAATTCCCTACATAATCGAGCAACAAATTTTCGTAATTTAATTGGACTCTTGTTGATCAATCGGCTGAATATGGAGCACCACTACGGCGCACCAACGTGACAGAACAAGTTGCTCAGGCTATATAATAAATTGACTCTAATGGACTGATAAATAATGTTTACGATTATAATAAGCCAACTCGTCCATGGTGGCAATATTTCAGAGCCTTATATGGAGTAGCTTGTGCCGTTGTGCGTGTAAGTTAATGATCAACATTTTTGTGGTACACTCTATCTCCTTTCGTTTTCTTGAATTATTATCATTTGTTGATGAGATCGACTATTATTAGAACTAACTTAATGCCGATGATTATAAATCTAACCCAAACCCTCTCTTTCCTCTATTCGACCACTCCACTCCTACCACCTCCCCACACCGAACACCACAACCACATTGTTCTTCAGCAGTACCCTCAATATTTTCTTCATAATGATCCACCACCTTTTTTAGGGAATTAAGTGGAATAAGCAAATTCCCTGGTTTGGATTAACATGAGAATTGCTTAGGGAATATGTACTCTCATGTTTGGATTGTGGGATCGAAAGTGGGGATATGTATTAATTTTACAATTATACCCTCAATTAATTGTTAATGATCTTTTACATTTGGTCTCAAGGGGGTAATTTAGTATTTTATATCATTAGTGAATTCCTTCGTCCCATTACCTACCCCCGATAATATTTTGGAGGGATAATAATCCCATCCCACCCCCCCTATTCCCTCAATCCAAACAGGCCGATAGTATAACTTACGAGCACATCGTCATTAATAGCATGGATTATACAACAAAGACGCACTTTACTTGTTTTATTACCAACCAAAAGAAAAGACTAGATACAATTACAGTATTACACACACGCATAATTCTCGGATCTCTTACATTCCTCATCCTGTCTCTTTATCTCCCTCCCTCCCTCTTCTACGCGCACTCCACTCTCTTTCAAAAAAGTCAGCTCACATCCCAAGATCTCATCTCCCCTCATTTTTAATTACTTTATAATAATTAATAAAATAAATAAATAAATTCCGCGCTTCCACACTTGAGTTCCCTCGCTCTTTTTATTCACCTATCATCCGTCCTCTTTCTCTGAATCTTCTCTCAGAAGTCAGATCTCTATCTCTTTTTCATTCATCATAATTCCTCCCAAAGTAGGTACGTACTTTGTTTCTCTCTCATTTTCTCTCTCCTCTCTTTTAATTTTCATATCATCATTATGATTGTTGTCACTCATCATCGTATTATTAATTAATTAATTAATGCGTAGTAACTACAATTTCCTGCTCAATTTCATATCTCGCACTACGTTTTCTGAGATTTCTTTGCTAATTATTTGAATAATTACGTTTAGCAGGTAACCGGATCTACGACATTGATGTTTCTATCGATTAATTTGAGTAATTTTGATTGAAAAATGAGGAAATTTGATTTTTGATTTTTTTTCTTCTTCTGTGGATTAATTATGAAAGAAAATGAAATTAGGAATTTGATGATCATGTTTAATTAAATTGATTTGAGATTAAATCAGGAAATTGATTTGAGCTGATAAAGGATGACTTTTTTTTGTTCTTTTTGGATGATCATCGTGATATAAATCGAGAGTACGACTTTTCGACGGATAGTGGAATCGTTATCATCACGTTAACTTGACGTTGACGTTAGATTGGTTTGGATAAACTGTTGAATATTCTGGAATCTGTGGATCTTTGCGTAAGGAATAAGATAATCTGATTTTTTTCTCGAGTGGAGTTGGAATTAGGGAGGAACTATGTGATGGATCATTTGAATTGGATTATTTTGTCGAGATTCGATTGGATTAGATTAGATTAGATTAGATTAGCTTGGGCTAATGATGTTTCTCTGCACAACAATGAAAAGAAATGGATAAGAAATTAGTTGACTTTAAATTAGATGAGAGATTTGAAGAATGTGGATCTTGAATAATTAAGCGAAAGTTGATTACGAGTATATGTTTTTTATTGGATGAGATGAATGTTGAAGGTTGAAGGTTGAAAATTGTTCTGATGATTGAGTAAAGAACAAGACATTTGGGTTGATACTGTTGTTTTTGTTCATGATATAGCAGGTGAAAGTGAACAATGGCGCAGATACTGCTCCATGGGACTCTACATGTCACCATTTTCGAAGCAAATGACCTGCATGAGGGTAGCGGACCTGGTGTTTTCCGCAAGGTATTACACTTCACTCTCTCGGTGTATACATGAATGAAATGATGTATTGCTGAAGGCTTGTGGATGAATTGAATTATGAGATTTTGGCACCACGGTGTTTTCTGTTTGCTTCATGTTATGTATCGTGTTAGAATAGATCTTTGTTCAAATGTGCTCTAGTTAGCTGGTACTATTTCTATTTCGTATGATTTAAATAGGAAAAAGCGGGTGAGGGACGGGTTCAACAGAACAAAATGTACTCAATAGAGCATTATAGGCTGTGTTGTTCACCCATGGTGTTGTACATTGGGAGAGAAAAGAGCTCACCTGGATCCCTGCTTTGTGGTTTTAAACAGGGAAAAATCTTGATGTAATTGGGTTCACATTTGGTGAATGATATGTAATTTTCTGGTTACAATAGTTTTATTGGCATATATATGCTGCGGATGAGTGAGTACCATGTATTCTGCCTGGGAACTGCATCCTAGTTAGACTGAACCATGTGTACATTGGATTTTAGTTCTTCTTGATTGAAAGACCTGTTTACAAAGTTGTAGGAAAATTGAAAACTCAAGAGATTGCTGGTTAAGCACTTAAGGTGTAGAGAGCGCTGAATAAAGCAACCAGGATCTTTTCCGTGTAAAATATTTTTAAGGCTTCAAACTCTTATGCTATTGACCAAGCTTTAGAAATAAGTCTCCTTGCTTTGGTTTCTATTAAAACACTTTGTTAGTTATACCATGAAGTCAGATGTGTCAACTTCCTATGTAAATGAGAAATGAATATCTGGGAAGATGTACTGCATATTGAGACCTTGAGGAGTTTTATCTGTTGTCATCGCTGGATGAATCACTAGAATATAGTTACTCAGTCTTTGCAACGAAGAATCTGTCGAACAGTTGGAAATGAACCGGAAATAATGTATCTTTCTATAAATATATCACATGCTCAATTAGGGTTTTATCTTTCACCGATCTCTGATTGGCATTATCAGAATGCATTCCAAAGGACATCAGTATCGGTGTCTTGTTACTGTGTGAAGGAATCGAATATATCGAAAAGTCCTCTTTGAATGACTGGGCAATTTTGTCTGGAGAGGGTACGTTGCCCCTGCTACATATCCCACCCTCCCTCCTATTATTGATCACCAAACCCCATGAGAGGAAATCGCATATTCAAGTTTAAATTGTTTCCTTATATCGACAGTTACTTGTGTATACTGAATCTCTTGTTTTTATTTGACATAGCTGATGGCCAATATTGAGGAGAAAGTCGGTGTTGGGAAAGGAACTCCTCGGATGTATGCAACTGTTGATCTCGAAAAGGCTAGAGTTGGGAGAACAAGAATGATAGAGAATGAACCTGTTAACCCCAGGTGGTATGAGTCATTCCACATTTACTGTGCACACATGGCTTCAAACGTAATATTTACTGTGAAAGATGATAATCCTATTGGTGCAACATTGATCGGAAGAGCATATGTGCCTGTTGAGGAACTTTTGGACGGTGAGGAAGTTGACAGATGGGTTGAAATCTGTGATAAAGAAATGAATCCTTTAGATTCTGGTGCTAAAGTTCATGTGAAGCTGCAATACTTTGAAGTGACCCGAGAAAAGAGTTTCAATCATGGAATTAGAAGCAGAAAGTATCCTGGAGTTCCTTACACCTTTTTCCCCCAAAGGACAGGCTGTAAGGTCTCTTTGTACCAGGATGCACATGTTCCGGATAATTTCATTCCTAAAATACCTCTTTCTGGTGGCAAGTATTATGAGCCTCACAGGTGTTGGGAAGACATCTTTGATGCAATTACAAATGCGAAACACATGATCTACATTACTGGATGGTCTGTATACACGGAGATCTCATTGATCAGAGACTCAAGAAGGCCAAAACCTGGGGGGGACATTACTCTTGGTGAGCTGCTGAAGAAGAAGGCAAATGAAGGGGTGAAGGTGTGTATGCTTGTGTGGGATGACCGTACATCTGTTAATTTGTTGAAGAAGGATGGTTTAATGGCAACACATGATGAAGAGACTGCACAATTCTTCCGTGATACTGAGGTGCATTGTGTCTTGTGTCCCCGAAATCCTGATAATGGTGGGAGCATAGTGCAGGATCTACAGATCTCTACTATGTTTACACATCACCAAAAAATCGTTGTGGTTGATAGTGAGATGCCTGGAGGTGATTCAGGGCAGAGGAGAATTGTGAGTTTTGTCGGAGGAATCGATCTTTGTGACGGGAGGTATGATTCCCAGTTCCATTCACTTTTCAGGACTCTTGACACTGCCCATCATGATGATTTCCATCAGCCTAACTTCCCTGGTGGAGCTATTACAAAAGGTGGTCCTAGGGAGCCTTGGCATGACATTCACTCCCGTCTTGAAGGTCCTATTGCTTGGGATGTCTTGTTCAATTTTGAACAGAGGTGGAGAAAGCAGGGTGGCAAAGATGTGCTAGTTCCAATAAGAGAGCTTGACGACATTATCCCTCCTTCACCAGTGACTTTCCATGAAGACCCTGAGACATGGAATGTTCAGTTGTTTAGATCTATTGATGGTGGTGCAGCTTTTGGGTTCCCTGATACACCTGAAGATGCAGCTAGGGCTGGGCTTGTGAGTGGTAAGGATAACATCATTGATCGAAGCATCCAGGATGCTTACATCCATGCAATTCGCCGGGCTAAGAACTTTATTTATATCGAAAACCAGTACTTCCTCGGAAGTTCATTTGCTTGGGAGAACACTGGTGATATCAAGCTTGAGGAGGTGGGTGCCTTACATCTGATCCCCAAGGAACTTTCCCTAAAGATAGTTAACAAAATCGAGGCGGGAGAGAGGTTCTCTGTGTACGTAGTTCTTCCAATGTGGCCAGAGGGAATTCCAGAGAGTGCATCTGTTCAGGCAATATTAGACTGGCAAAGGAGGACCATGTCAATGATGTACAAGGATGTTCTTGCCGCGATGCAGGCAAGAGGTATTGAGGAGGATCCAAGAAACTATTTGACATTCTTTTGCTTGGCCAATCGTGAGGTGAAGAAGAGTGGTGAGTATGAGCCTTCAGAACAGCCTGAAGCTGATACTGATTACGAGAAAGCCCAGCAGAATCGAAGATTTATGATCTATGTTCATTCAAAAATGATGATAGGTATGTCGTGGACGTCTTATTCCTTTCACTTTCTCTTGCTTGAACCTGACAGTCTGACACTATTAATATACCTGATTGTTTGCTTGTGTTTAATATCGGAGGCTATAATGCTTGGTAGAGCCTACAATTGGGAAAAAATTTAACTTCAAACTACAGTGGACTGCATTTTATCTGTCATCAAGATGTCATAGACTTGTCCTTTTCTTATGGAATTTTTATGTCACCCTGTCTTTCTGATTTGGTGTCGGTAGAAACAGCTTCTTTGCAACAGTATGGCGTAATGCTGTACTTCTGTTGCCACTGTTTGTTAGAGCTTAAGCTTGTTGGATCGTTCCCTCTTACTGCGTTGTTCTAGGTCTATATGGTTATCTCTGTTATAATCTGTTCCCTGTGTGGCTGTCTGGAGTTGGCAGTTCTTTGCAATGTGGCTTGTTCTTGCGATCTATGGAATAACCCTAATGGTTGAGCTAGCGACTTACAAACTGTGTTAATCTTTTGCAGTGGATGATGAATACATTATTGTTGGATCTGCCAACATCAACCAGAGGTCCATGGATGGTGCAAGGGACTCCGAAATAGCCATGGGAGCTTACCAGCCATACCACTTGTCCACCAGGAACGAGCCAGCACGAGGTCAAATTCATGGTTTCCGTATGGCCCTGTGGTACGAGCACCTTGGTATGCTTAACGAAACTTTCTCGCATCCTGAGAGCCAACAGTGTGCTGAGAAGGTCAATCAAGTGGCTGACAAATACTGGGATCTCTACTCAAGCGAGTCACTTGAGCGTGACTTGCCCGGTCACCTGCTTCGGTACCCAATTGGTGTTTCGAGTGAGGGAGATGTCACAGAGCTCCCCGGTTTTGAGTTCTTCCCCGACACTCAGGCCAGGGTTCTCGGCGGTAAAGCCGACTACCTCCCACCCATCCTAACCACCTGATCTGAGTCCCATGTCCAGACACATACCAGTAGTCCAGTACTCACATCACAACCTGTTTGCTCATGTAGTTCAAACAAACCAGAATTAGCCAGGTAATGACAATAAAGTAGTTGCCCTGTGAAATTAGGTTGGTGCTTATGCTTTTTTTATTTTGTTTGTGCGTTTCTTTTGGTTTTCAACGAAACTTCTGTGGCTTTTTATAGTTTTATGTGATGTTGATGCTCACAAAAGCATTACATGAGTTTGATTTCATCTACATTTTGTTACAAAGATTGTTGAATACGAAATCTTAATTTTGTACTTTATTTTTTGATGCTATTATTCTGCCCCCCCTATTTTTGTTTTGTTTTTTTAACAATGGAGAAATCGATTTTATTAACTAAAAGTCGTATAGCATTTGCAATAGATCTAAACTCACAGTATAATTTCCGCGTTTTCTCCTGTTTTCTCCTGCCTACTTTGATGCAAGAAAATTTCCAAGTACCGCCTTTTTTTTTCTTTTAATCTATTAATAAAGGATGTGTAATTATCGAACAAAATTAAGAACAAGCTGATTCTTGTTGACTGGCAGCCCCATAGGCCATAACTGTGCGTTAATTGTGTACGTACGTCATTTTGTGGACAACTTCTCTTCATGCATGAGTTTTATTTATACACAGTATCTTGATTCCTGATTAGTGATTATGACTACCTTTATCAAATTTATATACGGAGTACTAGTAATGGATTGATTACCGACTATATTGGAGAATACTTCTTCTGTTCTTTTGAATTCTTAATTTTGGTTTCATTATACGAGGAGAGTTCGAAACAGATATTAAGGCCCTGTTTGATAGGAATCATTCAGATCAGTTCAGTTCAGAAATGTTTAAATAACTATCTATGTATTTGGTCCATAATTGATACTAATTCGTAGAAATTCAATCAAATTTTCAACCAATTCAGATCAGATCAGATCGGAATCATTCAATTCAGATCAGATCAGATCAGAATCATTCAGATCAGTTCAGTTCAGAAAGATGCAGTCCTATCAAACAGGGCCTAAGAATCCAACGAAGCGGAGAGAATACTACTCCACATAAGAGTGCTTCTCAATTTCGATCAATTTACTATCCAATAGTTTCTCTGATTTTTTTTTTTTTTTTTTTTTTTTTTTTTTTTGTAAAATCTCATTATGTTTGACAAGGGAGTTAGCTAGGTTTTGGACGACTTTGACCGTTGGATAAGGAAGCATCCATTCATCTTTAGCTCTTACTCCAAAGTACGGACCATAAACGGTAAGATCAGATAGTGATACTTTTACAAACCAAAATTTGTGATGAGTAACGAACCCACCAATCTTCAACTAGAAGAGTAGATATTTGATCGAAAAGTGGCATTCTCCTTTGGTGTTACACATGTCATTATGCTAATAGAAGTTTAGAAGATATGATTTGCTATTTATAGCTTCTTCTGTTTGATTTAACAAGAAGATGACACCTATTAACCTACTTTGTATCTTTCCTGCTTTAAGTTTTCGACCATGGAGTTGGGTATTAAACGTGATTTGGACTTAAAACTACGTTACGTGCATAACGTGTTTGGTCCCGTTGGTGGGGTTGCTCACTTTGTAATATCTGTAAGACGTAAATCAAGTCCGAGCACTGTACCTTCATGTACGCGAGTTTGGTTAAAAGTTTTAGGGATAATTCACATTAGATACTATTCGAATGTAAATATGAAACTCAAGTGATTGTGGTAGATGTCTCGACTACGACTACTTGGCCTGGGTTACCATTTGTGAATCATAAAGGAGTCGAACTAAAAATCCAAGGCCAAGCTCAAACACTAAACTAGGGATTGAGCTCGTGTTTAAACTTGACTACTATTCTTTTGTATTGCTTGTGTAGTTGTGTTTACCGTATGCGACGTTGGAGTGATAGTAAATCTTATATGTAAACTGACATGTTGTAATTTGGCATCTAAAGTCTCAAAATTCGAATTTCCCGCTTACCAAACAAGTGTTGTTTCCCTATCGTCTATCGCGTAACGTACATCGAACGTTACAATTGGACGATGGACACTTCAAATGTTGTTGTCTTTGGTAATCTGATCTGTTGGGGTCGAAGTTTCGGCCAACCTTAAGTTGTGCGCCTTGCAAACCCCACTTGAAAGGTGAAGCTCATGACCTTAATTTGACTCGTTTCGCATCTCGCTCTCTGCTTATCCCATTTCCAAATTCCAATTTGGCAACTCGCCCTCGGTCACAGGCTCACAGCCACACCTACGTATTTACTACTAGTCACATTCTCAAATATCACTTCTCAAAAAAGCTACTAAAATAATTCATGGTCGTCACGTTATAAGCTATGAATCTCTAATGGATCGATCAATTCCATTTTTTTCAGTCTTATTATGATTGGGAAATGTTACAGTAGTACAAGAATTTTGTTTGGAATCGTAAATAAGTAATGGTTTATGGTTATTGAGAATCGAAATGTTATTCTATCATTATTTATTAAGATGTCGAATTTTTATTTTGTTTTTTTAAAAGACCCGTATCAATAATTCGGATTTTAAATATAGACAATTCCTTGATATCGTTAAAACGGTAGATTTTTCATTTGTCAATGAATTGGATCCACCCCGATCCGATCAAAAATGGGATTTCTTTTTGCCTAGAGAAAGGTTCTATGACATTGTTTAGTGACATGGACGCTCAACCCAACTCGGTCGGTTAGGCCACTTAACAGATGATGAGATTCTCGATCGATTTGATCGAATTTGAAAAAACTTTTTTCACTGATGATGTCGTACAATTTATACGTATTGTATGGTACTATATACACCGAATATCTGAATGTGTTATACCCCAATAAAATAAAAAAATATCGGATGTGTTATAGAAAAACATTTCCTTAATTCAAGTGACTCCTAAGGAGAAATTAGTGGTCAATTGTTTTAGGTGGAGGTAACCATATGCAAATTGCTAGGAATCGTGAAATGCATGCTTAGTAACAATATCATCTTTTGTAAACATTGCGATAGAATTCATGAAATGCGTACTTAGATTAAACTTTAATTTGCCAATTATGTAGATTAAGTTAAATTATTAATTACTATAAAGTTTCTTTTTATATGATCAAACGCTACTCTGATTTTCAAGTATTGTCTTCACTTATCTAAGTTGTTATCGTAAATGGAGATTTTATTAAACATTTCCAAATAACATGGGAATACCACCAA